>CAWUFW010014378.1:0-417462 GCA_963921515.1 Calotriton arnoldi | reverse complement strand
GAGGAGTACATAGGTAAAAGACACGCTGGCGTGGCCGCGCAGCGGACGCGTGCAGCGGGCACGCCGCCGGCACGCCGAAGGCGCACCAAAGGCGAGCCCGTCTGCGCCCGTCTGCGCACCGACCGCGCACAGCGCCAGCCATGCTGCCCGTTTCGGGAAGTATGAAGCAGGAAACATGAGGTACTGCTACACAAAAGAACAACTATGTGATATTGGGGAGACTGGAGGCAGGATGGGCAGGTACAAGTTAGAAGAGACCGCAGGGCCTGAGCTGGATTTTGTTAGAAGGGGCAGCCTTAGGTGCGGTTTGCTCAATGTTAGATCCCTGTCTAAGCACCACTTGGAAACTCAACTGTTACTGGAAACCTATGACTTAGATGCACTGTTTATGACAGAAACGTGGACACACCCTGGATCAGACCTGGAACCAGGGTTGGCTTGCCCACTGGGTTATAAAGTTTTCCACAAGCCACAAACTAGTGGTAGAGGAGGTGGAGTAGGGATTATTTTTAAAGAAGTATGGGATTTTGCCCCATTGGACATTGATGAGATAGAGGGCATTGAACTTTTGGGATTTCTATTAAAGGATCCCAAGGGACAAGTGCTGACCGGCATAGTTTGCTATAGGCCTCCTGGGACAGCTAGCCCTCAACTACAGCAGGCGCTGATTGAGGTCCTTAGTAATTTGGCGCGGACCCATTCTAGAGTGCTCATTGTGGGAGATTTTAACCTGTGGCCTAATGGGAATTTGGACTCGGGTTATAATAATCTCATTCAATCTTGTGAGAATCTAAACCTGCAACAATGGGTTACTGAGCCTACACACAAGGGGGACACATATTAGACCTAGTCTTTTCTGAAAAGCAGACTATAGGAATAGTAGACGTCCTGCCGGTGGGTTGGTCTGACCACCACCTGATTGCATTTCAGGTATATAACCCCAGGATGAATACTCCGATCATTAGGGAGGCTAGGAATTTTTTAAGTAGGGACTGGAAGGGACTCCTGAAAAAGGCAATGATATCTCCTGTATTTCTTATCAATGAGTGTTGTGATGTAGATAAGCAGGTAGAAGAGAACTATGCAGCACTCTGTGAACAAATAAACACTAGGCTGGACCACATTGCTCCGTTAAAAAGTCATAAAAAAACAGGTACCCCGTCAGCCCCATGGTTTAATGAAAAACTGAGAAACCTGAAACAGGGCTGTAAGCAAGCGGAAAGGAAATGGCGAAGGGAATATGCAGACGAAGATAAAACCGTCTGGAGGGTGGCAATAGCTAACTATAAAAAATAATTTTTTATAGCAAAAACAGAGTACTTTGCAGATATTATTCTGAAAGCACCAAATAGCACTAGAAGTATCTTTAAAATAGTAGATGATATTGCCAACCCGGACTGTTCAAAAAACAAGATTCTGCCTAGTCAGGATCTATGTGACAGTCTAGCAACCTTTTTTGAGGACAAGATTAGAAACATAATTGATGGACTCAAAACGGGTAATATGCTGAGGAATTATCGCTTGCGAAGAGGAAGAGACGGGTAGGGGGGATAAATTGAACTCCTTAGACCACTTCGAGATACTCTCGATGGAGGATTTCAATAAAGTGGCACTGGGTGTCTCCTCAGGATCCCCTATGGATCCACTTCCACACAAAATCTGGAAGGAACTGGCTCCTGAACTCTTTCCGATACTTCGGCAGATTTATACTCAATCTTTGTCTAGTGGATCAGTGCCGCCTTGCTGGAAACAAGCGCTGGTGACACCTCTTCTGAAAAAAGCATTGCTTGATCCAGCTTGTCCTAAAAATTACAGACCCATCTCTCTTCTACTCTACCCGGTCAAAATCCTTGAACGTCTAGTTAGTAAGTCACTCTCCCAGTTCCTAGAAACCAATAACATACTGGAAGATGTGCAATTTGGTTTCTGCCCTGGACATGGAACGGAGACTGCTCTGGTGACTGTCATGGACGATCTACGAATGCGAGCAGACAGGGGACAATCGGCTATATTGATTCTACTTGACCTGTCTGCCGCATTCGACACGGTTAACCATGAGGTCCTTCTGACCAGACTCGAAGAGGCTGGGGTTGTGGGCACTGCCCTGAGGTGGTTTCAATCGTATCTATCTAATAGACAACAGGCAGTGGCCCTCCCCCCTATCGATCTGAGTTCCCCAACATTTTGCACGGTGTCCCGCAGGGATCTGCGATTAGTTCAATATTGTTCAACATCTATATGAGCCCTTTACTTGCTGTTATAAGGGCTCACAACATCAATCTCGTGAACTACGCTGATGACACACAACTTATTCTGTCCTTAGAGGGAGATCAGTCCGTATCTCTGGAAGACTTCCATGCCTGTATGCAGGACACAGAACTTTGGCTCAGAGAGAACTCTCTTCAATTTAATGCTGATAAGACAGAGGTCCTGCACTGTGCAGCTGGAAGGATCCCTCCCATACTCCCTACTGATTTTTGGCCCATTCCCACAGCCACCCCATTGGTCTCTTCTGAGACGGTGCGCAACCTGGGAGTCATGTTCGATAGTAAACTGACTCTTGAAAATCATGTGAATAAAATAGCTGGGAGCTGTTTTTCCCTGATTAGAGTACTTCGGAAGATCCTCCGGATGTTTTCAAAACAGGCCAGAGGATTGATAGTAAGAAGTACTATACTGAGTAGGTTGGATTACTGTAATGCCTTGCTGCTGGAGTCTCCGAGATATTTGATTGAGAGACTCCAGAGAATACAGACAATGGCGGCTAAGTTGGCACTAATGAGGCCACGACGTTCCTCCGCCTCTCGGGCACTTTCAGAGTTGCATTGGCTTCCAGTATTACAAAGGATACAATTTAAGTCGCTTTGCATAGTGTTTAAAGCTCTGCATGGTGCTAGACCCAAACCATTGCAGGACAAATTTGCATGGTATGCCCCCACCCGAAATCTACGTTCTTCCTCCGCCAAACTGGTGAAGGTGCCCAGAGTTAGAAGAACCAAATCAGGAAGCAGGGCCTTCAGCACCGCAGCTTCGCAACTCTGGAACAAACTCCCACTTGAGATCAGACAGGTGGATGATCTTTTCCAGTTCAGAAAAAGGATAAAGACATGGCTATATCCTAGAGTCTGTCGTCCACCACTCTCCTAATCTTTTCTTCTGCTAATCTCGCTCCACTTTCATTTGCGATAAGCTGGGAACACGTATCACAGCGCCAGGGTACCCGTAGGGTGATAGTGCACTTTATAAGTATCGATAATAATAATAATAATAATAATACCTGATGATTCTATAATTGCAAGGTTAATATCTGAGAGATTACAGGAGTACATAGGAAGTGCCTGGGTGATTTTATAAGTGCATGTGTACTGCCTGGGTGATTGGAGTAGTACTGCAGTAGTGCCTGAGTGATTGGAGAAGTGCAACATGCTGAGTAGTAACAGAATACAGGGATAGTGCTTATGAAATTAGAGGACTGCCTCAGTGATTGAAGTAGTGCATAGGTAATACTTGGGTGATTGCATGAGTGCATGGGTACTCTCTGAGTGATTGAAAAATGGCATATGTAATACCTGGGTGATTGCATGAGTGCTAAAATAATACCTGTGTGATTAGAACATTGCACAGATGGAGCCTTCGTACATCAAGGAATGAATGGGTACTGCCTGACTAATTCCAACAATGCATAGGAAGTATCTAGATGATTGCATAAGTGCAAAAGTTGTGCATGGGTAGTGCTTGGTTCATTACATGAGTGCAGAGGAACTGGCTGAGTGCATCTATCAAAGCATTAATAGTGGCTCAGTGAATGTATAAGTGCATCTTTACTGCCTGGGTGATTGGAGGAGTGCAGAGATAGTGCCTGACTGATTGCATAAGAGGTGGAGTAGTGCCTGGCTGATTGAAGAACTGTACATATAGTGGCTTAGTGCATGGATTAGTGCATGGGTAGTGCCTGGATAATTGCAGACTTACAGCTGAGACATCTCTTCATGTTGCTGCTTTATATTTGACTACACCCAACATCCTAAGTAGTCGAAGAATACTGAAATAGCAACACAAAAGTGTGGTTTATAACATGGTGTACACTTTTCTAGTACAGGTTCACCATTCTCAAACTGCTCAGGGTATTGGGCCTACCCAAATAGAATACATCATACCAACGCATATCTCTCTTATAAATCTTACCATATTCATAAAGGCATGTATCTCTACCTTTTACTAGTACTATCATTTTTAATAGAAACATACATAACAAAATATATCTCTCTTTTATACATGTAGCATCTTGAGATGCATAATACATATGAGAATACATATGCAACTAGGAAATTCATCAATCACACGACCATGCAGACCATAAAAGTTGACACACTACTCTTAACATTTGGTGGAGACACCTAGATTTATCTGGCATACATCAAATAAAGTTTTACATAGACTCTTTTAAACCACCATAATCAGTAATTCCTCACCCAACATATATTAAACATCACTTTACTGCTCCTGCTACATAACCATCCTACTAGTACTACTCAGATGTACAGCCTACCAAAATACAAAGCAACATCCCTTCACATATCTCTATTGTAAGTCAACCCATATTTATAAAAGCATGAATGCATGAGTCTCTACTTTTCCCTAGTACCATTATATATAAAAGATACATAGAAATAGATATATACCTGTATTTTATACATCAACCATCTTTACATACATAACACATTTAAAAATACATCTGCAAATACAAACATACCTCAGTCACAAGATAATGCACACCTTAACACTTAAAAAGCTGCACTTTTCATTTCAAATAGAGATCTAAAACGTATGGTATATTTCAAGCACTTCAGTGCACAGGTAGTGCCTGGGTGATTGGAGGAGTGCAAGGGTAGTGTCTAGGAGATTTTATATGTGCATGGGTAGTGGCTGGGTGATTTTATAAGTGCATGAGTACTGGCTGAGTGATTACATAAGTACAACAGTAGTGTGTTCATGATTGAAAGACTAGAAGGATACTGTCAGGGTGATTAAAACACTGTAGAGCTAAGGCATTGGTGATTACATGAGTACAGGGGTAACGTCTCAGGGATTAAAGGAGTACACAGGTAACGCCTGGGTGATTGCATGACTACAGTGGTAATATCAGGGGATTTTCATGACTATATAGGAAGTGACTGGGTGATTTTATAAGTGCGTGGGTACTTCTTGGGTGATTACAGGACTACTAAAGTAGTGCCTGAGTGAATAGATAAGTTCAAAGGTAGTGCCTGGGTGATTTCATAACAGCATGACTACTGGCTGAGTGATTACATAAGTACAAGGGTAGTGCGTCCGTAATAGAAGGACTGCAACAGTAGTGCCTGGCTGATCATATAAGTGCATAAGTAGTGACTACATGATTCACAGTGCAGCTACAAAAAAGGGAAGTGATTCAGTTCAGGAATTCAGAGGCCGGAATCAATGTAATAATATTTAAACAAACAAATACCTCTGAAACCATAAATGAGACTTTACTTCTGCCACAGTAGTCCTTTTTATTGACTCTGGGCTACAGTTATTTTTCTTTTCTTTTTTTGTATTCTTTATATTAAAGGTTCCTATCACCAAATGTATTTGAACATACCCTCGGTATTTCTAACAAAACAATTAACAATATTTACATTACATACATGGACTATATGACTAACAACACACAAGTTTTTTTACACATGAAAAAACATATATATCAGCATCAGGCACAATTATAATGATACTTTCAATTCACAAAAGAGTATACTTCTCATCTGAACTTTTTAGTCCTACTGACTTGTATACATGGTATTGTGACCTTTTTCTTTTTGTCCTCAATACTATCAATTAGCAGGGTCCTACAGAGGTCAGAGACTATTCTCAAACTCTATTCGCGAGCTTGGACACTCCGGCTCGTGACGTCTATTATTTGGCGTATTATTGTTCTTGTTTGTTCTGAATCTCTTAATAGTGAGAGCCAACGCGTTTCGACCTTCATTAAAAGGGGGACCAAGGCGCTGTATTTATAGGAAGGTCTTCGTCAGGGCGGGGCTTTGTTCAGGTAGGACATCTATTGACTGTATGAATGAAAATAACGATAGTTTGAATCTGTGCTATCTGCTAAGGTCACTTAAAATATTCTTATGTTTGGCTCCTTACGTACCAGATTCTCATGGTGCGCTGTAATGCAGTAACTCACAGCCTGTTTGAATAAAAAAATAGAAATAACATACAGGTAAGGCTATGCTTTCTATTCATTGAAATTCAAGTGTTTCTGATAGTTGGCTCTCAACATACCGAATCAGGTATCCGTGGTTCGAGAAAGATTTTCGTTTTTTGTATCCTCCTTAACTTCTCTTTTAAATCTGTGGTTTATGTTGCCTTCTACATATTTTCGTGCTGTAGACAGAAGTATAGAGAGAAGGAAATGCCTTGAGATCTTGTCACTCGCAGTTCCTATTTAGTGTACTGCATGCATTATCAACTAGGCGTGCACCTTAGTGTGGACGATTCTTAAAAGCAAAACGGTGTGTTTATTAAGAAGTGGTGTGTTATTGCAAGACTCGCACTCGTGATGAGCGAACGTAATTGGCTCAATATGGCTTGATTTGGCATAAGTATGTGCTTATTCCATGCGGGGTGTTTATACAGACATGTACGTACGTGTGCTCTCCCCGTTACTCTATACATGTTTGGCATATGCGGTTCGATAAGCGATAATTCCACTTGGTGGCGTAGATCTCAGCCACTGCTCCTGCATACCTCGTTTATGGTCTTGGTTAGTGCATCTGCTTCTGCGCTTCTCTCTGCGGTTTTCAGATGATGGTACCTCTTTGTTCCCGGCGTTCTCGCGTTTTCCGTCATGTCCGGCATTTAAACTAACCGGTTCGTCCTCCTCTCTCTTCTGTGCGTAAAACATAATTGCGCACATGACATATGGGGCGTTTCTTGACTGTCTGCGCCTGACTTCCGGTCTTACAGTTGTCATGGTGATCAAGGTGACAGTACGGTAAATCTTTCATCCGTATATTGATTTATTAGTTTGTTTTTGTTTGTGAGGCGTCTTAGGCGACTACGCTTGACTTATGGTTTTACTATAGGCAGAATATTGAATGTTATGGTGGTGACAATACGACAGTTCCTTCAATTTTTTTAGTGGTTTATTTGTATGTTACTTCAATTGAAGCTGTATATTGGTCGAGCTTTGTTCATTCCAATGCCTCCCATATATAGAGTATTTAGCAGTGTTTCTTATCAATCAAGCCTTCCTTGTTGAGTATCCGCCCGGTGTTTATTGTATTAACGCGTTGCTATCCACGACCTGAAAAGATGTTTATGGTACATTATTGGTCAATGTTGAGCCAAACTCTGGAATTTCTGATATGCAGTGTTTTCTATTTGTTGCCCATTGTTTTTATTGCTATCCACAGTGTGTTATCTCGGACATTTTGTTTAGTCCATTCTCGATCGTACCCAGATACATAATGGTTTTTGCTTCAATTCTGGATAATAAACTGTCGATGTTGTTTCCAGTCACGTGCCTTAGCACTGTCCATTTTATATCATTCGGGCCGGATCACTGACAGAATATCGAATACAAGAATATCGACCTACAACAATATCGAAGTAAAAATATAGAATGCCAAAATATCGAATGCCTATCTACAAACAGGTAAGTACAAAAATATCGAATCCAAAATATAGTTGTAAAAAATATAGTTAGTCAAAATATCGAATTTTTTAAATATCTTAAAAGTAATGTAAAATTAATGAAATAATATATATAATTAACTAAAACATACTTAAAAATACTTAAATAACTTTAAAATTAATAAATAATTAATGTAAGTTAAAAAAAAATAAACATACATTTTTATTTTTTAATACATATATATATTAACGTAATATTTATAAAAAATATTCAATATTTTTAGCGTAGGATAGCGGGAGGGTAACATTTACTATTACCACTCCAGTGAGTGCAACAGTAGGGAAAGCATTGGATAGCGGGAGGGTAAAAATTACTATTCCCACTCCAGTGAGTGCAACAGTAGGGAAAGCGTTGGATAGCGGGAGGGTAAAAATTACTATTCCCACTCCAGAGAGTGCAACAGTAGGGAAAACGTTGGATAGCGTAGGGGTAAAAATTACTATTCCCACTGCAGAGAGTGCAACAGTAGGGAAAACGTTGGATAGCGGGAGGGTAAAAATTACTATTCCCACTCCAGAGAGTGCAACAGTAGGGAAAGCGTTGGATAGCGGGAGGGTAAAAATTACTATTCCCACTGCAGTGAGTGCAACAGTAGGGAAAGCGTTGGATAGCGGGAGGGTAAAAATTACTATTCCCACTCCAGTGAGTGCAACAGTAGGGAAAGCGTTGGATAGCGGGAGGGTAAAAATTACTATTCCCACTCCAGAGAGTGCAACAGTAGGGAAAGCGTTGTATAGCGTACGGGTAAAAATTACTATTCCCACTCCAGTGAGTGCAACAGTAGGGAAAGCGTTGGATAGCGGGAGGGTAAAAATTACTATTCCCACTCCAGAGAGTGCAACAGTAGGGAAAGCGTTGGATAGCGTAGGGGTAAAAATTACTATTCCCACTCCAGAGAGTGGAACAGTAGGGAAAGCGTTGGATAGCGTAGGGGTATAAATTACTATTCCCACTCCAGAGAGTGCAACAGTAGGGAAAGAGTTGGATAGCGTAGGGGTAAAAATTACTATTCCCACTCCAGTGAGTGCAACAGTAGGGAAAGCGTTGGATAGCGTAGGGGTAAAAATTACTATTCCCACTCCAAAGAGTGCAACAGTAGGGAAAATAATGATTTAATATTTTAATAAAAATAAAATAATTATCAATACCAATAAAAAATTAATTAAAATGACTTACCAATTACAAAATATTTAATAATTAATTCTAAATACCAATAAATGTTTTTTCGTAAAAATGAATTACCTATTAATAAAAATTAATTACCAATTATTAAAAATTAATTACCAATTAATAAAAATTAATTACCAATTAGTAAAAATTAATTACCAATTATTAAAACTTAATTACCAATTAATAAAAATTAATTACCAATTAATAAAATTTAATTACCAAATAAGAATTAACAATAAATTAATACTTAATACCAATAAATACAAATAAATAATTACTGATTTACAATGAAATTACTTCCCACCCTATTCCCCTATAAACCCACAACCCGCTCTGAATAATAAATTAATACAATTAATATAATTACCAATTAAAAAATTAATAATAATTAATTACCAATTAATAAAAATTAATTACCAATTAATAAAAATTAATTACCAATTAATAATTAATTAACAATGAATTATTTATCAATACCAATAAATAAAATGTAATAATTACTTAATTAAATTTAAATTACTTCCCACCCTATTCCCCTATAAACCCACAACCCGCTACAGAACTAAAACGCACAATTAAATTAAATATAATTAATAATTCCTAAAAATTAATATTTAATTTACTATAATTAAATTACTTCCCACCCTATTCCCCTATAAACCCACAACCCGCTACAGAATTAAATTACGCAAAAATTAAATAACATAAAATTCCTTACTTTATAAAAATTAAAACATACATTACAAAAATAATACATACTTTTAACACATATACTAACACTTAAAACACTATAAAAAATTCGATATTTTTAACAACTATATTATGACTGTCGATATTTTGACAATAGATATTTCTTACCTGAATTTCGATATTCTTAACCACTATATTTTGGCAATTCGATATTCTGTCCATTCTATATTTACAACTCGATATTTTGGCAATTCGATATTTACAATTCGATATTATGTCTGTTTACCATTCGGGCCATGGCCTTTATCAATGCAGTGCGATACCATTGGCGCGTTGAGGGTTTTATATCTGATTCGTGAGCGGTGCTGAGTTATCCGCTTTTTGATGGGCTGGGTGGTCTTCCCAATGTAAGCCTTTGGGCAGGGGCATACTACACAGTAGATTACATTGTGTGTATTGAAGTTCATAAATTCTTCGTGCTTTATATATTTATTGCCATAGATAAATTGTGTGCCCTCAATCGTGCTATCACATGAAATGCAGTTACCACATCTCCTGTGTCCTTTGATTGGAGGTAAGGACAACAATGTTCATAGGGACTGAGCGTGCTTCTTTGCTGCGGTGTTTGCACGCACCAGCTTATCCTTTAGGCTTTTATTCTTCTTCAGGGCAAAGATGGGTGCATGTGCAAATGGTTCCAGACCTTTCACCGTATTCCAGTTTTTGCGTACAATTTTTTTCCCTTCATTAGTGAGACCGGAAAAAGTTGTGACACAGACTAATGGCATACTGTCTGTCTTTGTTCTAGGTGTTTGGAGGGAGTCTCTCGGAGTATACCAGGCCCTTTTCATTGCGCGTTTTAGCAGTTTTCTTGGGTAGTTTCTCTCAGATAGTTTATTCAAAAGGACTCCATCACTGTTAAAGTAGTCCTCCTTCTTGGTGCAGTTGCGCCTTATTCTTAGAAACTGGCTGAATGGTAAGTTCTCGCGCATATTTCGTTGGTGGAAGCTTGTAAAATGCAGGAGTATGTTCCTGTCTGTTGTCTTGGTGTATAGGGTAGTATATGGAGACCCCTCTTCATGTTTGACCAAGAGGTCCAGGAAGTTCATCTCTGTTTTACTGAAGTTCAGGGTGAACTGGATGTCCGGATTTCTATTGTTCAGCCAGGTCACGAAGTCCTTAAGATGTTCTGCAGTTCCTCTCCATAGCATGAACACGTCGTCGATGTAGCGACGCCAAATTTTTATGTGTCCATCATAGCGATTATTACTGTATATCCATTTGTCTTCAAATAGTGCCATAAACATTACGGCCATTTCTGGGGCGAAGGGGCACCCCATCGCAGTCCCCTTAACTTGTAGAAATTGGTTGTCATTGAAGGTGAAAAAATTGTATTTAAGGCATATCTCAGCCAATTGTAATAGAAAGAATGTGGGTACGTTGTGTGGCCATACACGTTTATCCAGGAAAACTTGGAGGGCTTCCAGTCCCGCTTCTTGAGGGATGTTGGAGTATAAGCTGACTATATCCAATGTTACCAATAGTTCATATTCTTCCTCAAAGGGTTGGCCTTCCAGCAGAGTAATAGCTTGCATGGTGTCTCTTATGAAGCTCGCAGTTTCACTCACTAAAGGCTTGAGAAATGTATCGACATATTTTGCCGGTCTCTCGAGAATGGAGTTCACTCCTGAGATTATCGGTCTTCCTGGAGGGTTAACCGAGTCTTTGTGAATCTTAGGAAGAACATACATTATGGGTGTCCTTGGATTCTCATTTATTAGGTATTGTGCTTCTTTTTTGCTAACCATCCTTCTTCCTCTCCTGTGGATATTAAATCGATCAATTTTGATTTAATCATTTTGTTCCAGTCTTCATCAGTTCTTCGATAGTACCCTTCATCAGATACTTGACGTAAGACTTCAGCCTCATACTTTTCACGTTGCAGGATCACAATAGCACCACCTTTATCTGCGGGTTTTATTATGATTTCTTGATTTTTCATCAGTTGGTCCAGCGCCTGCTTTTCATTTTTAGGTAAATTCCATCTTGTGAAGATCTTCTTTTTATCAAGTTTGTCTAGGTCCCTCAATACATTTTTTTTCGAATGTCAACAGCTCTATGGGCAATTTTGTTGCACTTGGAAAAAAAGTTGATGGATTTTTAGTCCTGAATAGTTTCTTGGCATTGGGTCCAGATTTTCTAAAAAGAATGCTTTTAGCCTCATTTTGCGAAACAATTGTGTGATTTCAAGTCTCATTTGTCCTATGTCTGGTTTTACAGTTGGTATGAACGATAGACCTTTTTGCAGTACTTTGATCTCATCTGTTGATAGATTGTACTTTGACAGATTGTAAATGGGATTTTTCTCCTCTTCTACCAGCGGTATACATTCCTCCTCGTTGTTAATTCCCCTTGGTACTGATTGGGTGGAGGGTTGTACCATTGTTTGGCTTTTGCTCTGCCTCTGGGGCGGCCATTTCCTCTGTCCAAAAAAGGTGCCGATTGGTAGAACTGTCTTGGTTGATTGCTTCTTGTGCTAGTAGATGGTTCCGCGTCACTCGAACTATCGGAAAAGGAGGATGCATCTGAGAAAGTAATAAACTGTCTCCTGCTTCTTCCCCCGTATGTTCTTAGCATCCCAATGTTTGATGTCTGTTTGTAGTCCGCCTTGTCTAGGTAGGGATAGGTCTTTTTTTCGCTAAAGCTGATAATGTCTTTTTGCAATTTTGACCTTTTCGCATCCTCAGTGTTCTTTTTAAAAGTCTCGTTCTCTTTTTCCAACTTGGCTAATAGAGCTTGGGCATTCTCCACCGCAGCGTTACTTAGGAAAGCTTCCTCTAGTTCCTTTATGAGTTCAAGTTCTTTTAGACTGAGGCGTTCAGCTGTTTTGATTGAGTGGAACATCCAATCTCTTGAACATTTCGTTCCGATATGGCTGAATCCGTCCAGATATTCGGGCTGATCGGTAAATATAACAGGGACGTTTTTACTTGAAGGCCTGCTGGTATTGTGCCTGCTCGTAAATGTTCTAACAGCACCTCTCCATGGAGGGCTGTACGAATCTGTTTTTCTTTAGGCGTGTTATTTTTCAAGCTCTGATTGTTGTCCTGGATTGGTGGATGTATTGCCAGGATTAAGAGTGGATGGACGCTTCAGAAGTTCCTCAATGTCTTCTTCTCTAATGCTTAGGGTTTTAGGTTTAGACATTTACACACTGGTATTGTATCTGCGGTTGTAATCAATTCTCTCAATAGTGGTAAGTAAGGAGCTCAAGGTCAAAGAGGGTCATTCTCAGATTGTATTTGTATTGTGTAATGAAGGGAACCTTAAGTGGACTAGTGAATACCCGGATGCCTATACCCGTGTATTAGAGATGTTAAATCTCTAGGAGGAAACTCACAGTGTTCTCCCTCGTAGGCCTGGTGCCTACACTAGTTGCAGCTACAAAAAAGGGAGTGATTCAGTTCAGGAATTCAGAGGCCAGAATCAATGTAATAATATTTAAACAAACAAATACCTCTGAAACCATAAATGAGACTTTACTTCTGCCACAGTAGTCCTTTTTATTGACTCTGGGCTACAGTTATTTTTTTCTTTTCTTTTTTTGTATTCTTTATATTAAAGGTTCCTATCACCAAATGTATTTGAACATACCCTCGGTATTTCTAACAAAACAATTAACAATATTTACATCACATACATGGACTATATGACTAACAACACACAAGTTTTTTTACACATGAAAAAACATATATATCAGCATCAGGCACAATTATAATGATACTTTCAATTCACAAAAGAGTATACTTCTCATCTGAACTTTTTAGTCCTATTGACTTGTAAACATGGTATTGGGACCTTTTTCTTTTGTCCTCAATACTATCTATTAGCAGGGTCCTACAGAGGTCAGAGACTATTCTCAAACTCTATTCGCGAGCTTGGAAACTCCGGCTCGAGACGCCTATTATTTGGCGTATTATTGTCCTTGTTTGTTCTGAACCTCTTAATAGTGAGAGCCAACGCGTTTCGACCTTCATTAAAAGGGAGGACCAAGGCGCTGTATTTATAGGAAGGTCTTCGTCAGGGCGGGGCTTTGTTCAGGTAGGACATCTATTGCCTGTATGAATGAAAATAACGATAGTTTGAATCTGTGCTATCTGCTAAGGTCACTTAAAATATTCTTATGTTTGGCTCCTTACGTACCAGATTCTCATGGTGTGCTGTAATGCAGTAACTCACAGCCTGTTTGAATAAAAAATAGAAATAACATACCGGTATGGCTATGCTTTCTATTCATTGAAATTCAAGTGTTTCTGATACTTGGCTCTCAACATACCGAATCAGGTATCCGTGGTTCGAGGAAGATTTTCGTTTTTTGTATCCTCCTTAACTTCTCTTTTAAATCTGTGGTTTATGTTGCCTTCTACATATTTTCGTGCTGTAGACAGAAGTATAGAGAGAAGGAAATGCCTTGAGATCTTGTCACTCGCAGTTCCTATTTAGTGTACTGCATGCATTATCAACTAGGCGTGCACCTTAGTGTGGACGATTCTTAAAAGCAAAACGGTGTGTTTATTAAGAAGTGGTGTGTTATTGCAAGACTCGCACTCGTGTTGAGCGAACGTAATTGGCTCAATATGGCTTGATTTGGCATAAGTATGTGCTTATTCCATGCGGGGTGTTTATACAGACATGTACGTACGTGTGCTCTGCCCGTTACTCTATACATGTTTGGCATATGCGGTTCGATAAGCGATAATTCCACTTGGTGGCGTAGATCTCAGCCACTGCTCCTGCATACCTCGTTTTATGGTCTTGGTTAGTGCATCTGCTTCTGCACTTCTCTCTGCGGTCTTCAGATGATGGTACCTCTTTGTTCCCGGCGTTCTCGCGTTTTCCGTCATGTCCGGCATTTAAACTAACCGGTTCGTCCTCCTCTCTCTTCTGTGCGTAAAACGTAATTGCGCACATGACATATGGGGCGTTTCTTGACTGTCTGTGCCTGACTTCCGGTCTTACAGTTGTCATGGTGATCAAGGTTTCAGTACGGTAAATCTTTCATCCGTATATTGATTTATTAGTTTGTTTTTGTTTGTGAGGCGTCTTAGGCGACTACGCTTGACTTATGGTTTTACTGTAGGCAGAATATTGAATGTTATGGTGGTGACAATACGACAGTTCCTTCAATTTTTTTAGTGGTTTATTTGTATGTTACTTCAATTGAAGCTGTATATTGGTCGAAGCTTTGTTCATTCCAATGCCTCCCATATATAGAGTATTTAGCAGTGTTTCTTATCAATCAAGCATTCCTTGTTGAGTATCCGCCCGGTGTTTATTGTATTAACGCGTTGCTATACACGACCTGAAAAGATGTTTATGGTACATTATTGGTCAATGTTGAGCCAAACTCTGGAATTTCTGATATGCAGTGTTTTCTATTTGTTGCCCATTGTTTTTATTGCTATCCACAGTGTGTTATCTCGGACATTTTGTTTAGTCCATTCTCGATCGTACCCAGATACATAATGGTTTTTGCTTCAATTCTGGATAATAAACTGTCGATGTTGTTTCCAGTCACGTGCCTTAGCACTGTCCATTTTATATCATTCGGGCCATGGCCTTTATCAATGCAGTGCGATACCATTGGCGCGTTGAGGGTTTTATATCTGATTCGTGAGCGGTGCTGAGTTATCCGCTTTTTGATGGGCTGGGTGGTCTTCCCAATGTAAGCCTTTGGGGAGGGGCATACTACACAGTAGATTACATTGTGTGTATTGCAGTTCATAAATTCTTCGTGCTTTATATATTTATTGCCATAGATAAATTGTGTGCCCTCAATCGTGCTATCACATGAAATGCAGTTACCACATCTCCTGTGTCCTTTGATTGGAGGTAAGGACAACAATGTTCATAGGGACTGAGCGTGCTTCTTTGCTGCGGTGTTTGCACGCACTAGCTTATCCTTTAGGCTTTTATTCTTCTTCAGGGCAAAGATGGGTGCATGTGCAAATGGTTCCAGACCTTTCACCGTATTCCAGTTTTTGCGTACAATTTTTTCCCTTCATTAGTGAGGCCGGAAAAAGTTGTGACACAGACTAATGGCATACTGTCTGTCTTTGTTCTAGGTGTTAGGAGGGAGTCTCTCGGAGTATACCAGGCCCTTTTCATTGCGCGTTTTAGCAGTTTTCTTGGGTAGTTTCTCTCAGATAGTTTATTCAAAAGGACTCCATCACTGTTAAAGTAGTCCTCCTTCTTGGTGCAGTTGCGCCTTATTCTTAGAAACTGGCTGAATGGTAAGTTCTCGCGCATATTTCGTTGGTGGAAGCTTGTAAAATGCAGGAGTGTGTTCCTGTCTGTTTTCTTGGTGTATAGGGTAGTATATGGAGACCCCTCTTCATGTTTGACCAAGAGGTCCAGGAAGTTCATCTCTGTTTTACTGAAGTTCAGGGTGAACTGGATGTCCGGATTTCTATTGTTCAGCCAGGTCACGAAGTCCTTAAGATGTTCTGCAGTTCCTCTCCATAGCATGAACACGTCGTCGATGTAGCGACGCCAAATTTTTATGTGTCCATCATAGCGATTATTACTGTATATCCATTTGTCTTCAAATAGTGCCATAAACATTACGGCCATTTCTGGGGCGAAGGGGCACCCCATCGCAGTCCCCTTAACTTGTAGAAATTGGTTGTCATTGAAGGTGAAAAAATTGTATTTAAGGCATATCTCAGCCAATTGTAATAGAAAGAATGTGGGTACGTTGTGTGGCCATACACGTTTATCCAGGAAAACTTGGAGGGCTTCCAGTCCCGCTTCTTGAGGGATGTTGGAGTATAAGCTGACTATATCCAATGTTACCAATAGTTCATATTCTTCCTCAAAGGGTTGGCCTTCCAGCAAAGTAATAGCTTGCATGGTGTCTCTTATGAAGCTCGTAGTTTCACTCACTAAAGGCTTGAGAAATGTATCGACATATTTTGCCGGTCTCTCGAGAATGGAGTTCACTCCTGAGATTATCGGTCTTCCTGGAGGGTTAACCGAGTCTTTGTGAATCTTAGGAAGAACATACATTATGGGTGTCCTTGGATTCTCATTTATTAGGTATTGTGCTTCTTTTTTGCTAACCATCCTTCTTCCTCTCCTGTGGATATTAAATCGATCAATTTTGATTTAATCATTTTGTTCCAGTCTTCATCAGTTCTTCGATAGTACCCTTCATCAGATACTTGACGTAAGACTTCAGCCTCATACTTTTCACGTTGCAGGATCACAATAGCACCACCTTTATCTGCGGGTTTTATTATGATTTCTTGATTTTTCATCAGTTGGTCCAGCGCCTGCTTTTCATTTTTAGGTAAATTCCATCTTGTGAAGATCTTCTTTTTATCAAGTTTGTCTAGGTCCCTCAATACATTTTTTTCGAATGTCAAGAGCTCTATGGCATTTTTGTTGCACTTGGAAAAAAAGTTGATGGATTTTTAGTCCTGAATAGTTTCTTGGCATTGGGTCCAGATTTTCTAAAAGAATGCTTTTAGCCTCATTTTGCGAAACAATTGTGTGATTTTAAGTCTCATTTGTCCTATGTCTGGTTTTACAGTTGGTATGAACGATAGACCTTTTTGCAGTACTTTGATCTCATCTGTTGATAGATTGTACTTTGACAGATTGTAAATGGGATTTTTCTCCTCTTCTACCAGTGGTATACATTCCTCCTCGTTGTTAATTCCCCTTGGTACTGATTGGGTGGAGGGTTGTACCATTGTTTGGCTTTTGCTCTGCCTCTGGGGCGGCCATTTCCTCTGTCCAAAAAAGGTGCCGATTGGTAGAACTGTCTTGGTTGATTGCTTCTTGTGCTAGTAGATGGTTCCGCGTCACTCGAACTATCGGAAAAGGAGGATGCATCTGAGAAACTAATAAACTGTCTCCTGCTTCTTCCCCCGTATGTTCTTAGCATCCCAATGTTTGATGTCTGTTTGTAGTCCGCCTTGTCTAGGTAGGGATAGGTCTTTTTTCGCTAAAGCTGATAATGTCTTTTTGCAATTTCGACCTTTTCGCATCCTCAGTGTTCTTTTTAAAAGTCTCGTTCTCTTTTTCCAACTTGGCTAATAGAGCTTGGGCATTCTCCACCGCAGCGTTACTTAGGAAAGCTTCCTCTAGTTCCTTTATGAGTTCAAGTTCTTTTAGACTGAGGCGTTCAGCTGTTTTGATTGAGTGGAACATCCAATCTCTTGAACATTTCGTTCCGATATGGCTGAATCCGTCCAGATATTCGGGCTGATCGGTAAATATAACAGGGACGTTTTTACTTGAAGGCCTGCTGGTATTGTGCCTGCTCGTAAATGTTCTAACAGCACCTCTCCATGGAGGGCTGTACGAATCTGTTTTTCTTTAGGCGTGTTATTTTTTCAAGCTCTGATTGTTGTCCTGGATTGGTGGATGTATTGCCAGGATTAAGAGTGGATGGACGCTTCAGAAGTTCCTCAATGTCTTCTTCTCTAATGCTTAGGGTTTTAGGTTCAGACATTTACACACTGGTATTGTATCTGCGGTTGTAATCAATTCTCTCAATAGTGGTAAGTAAGGAGCTCAAGGTCAAAGAGGGTCATTCTCAGATTGTATTTGTATTGTGTAATGAAGGGAACCTTAAGTGGACTAGTGAATACCCGGATGCCTATACCCGTGTATTAGAGATGTTAAATCTCTAGGAGGAAACTCACAGTGTTCTCCCTCGTAGGCCTGGTGCCTACACTAGTTGCAGCTACAAAAAGGGGAGTGATTCAGTTCAGGAATTCAGAGGCCAGAATCAATGTAATAATATTTAAACAAACAAATACCTCTGAAACCATACATGAGACTTTACTTCTGCCACAGTAGTCCTTTTTATTGACTCTGGGCTACAGTTATTTTTTCTTTTCTTTTTTGTATTCTTTATATTAAAGGTTCCTATCACCAAATGTATTTGAACATACCCTCGGTATTTCTAACAAAACAATTAACAATATTTACATCACATACATGGACTATATGACTAACAACACACAAGTTTTTTTACACATGAAAAAACATATATATCAGCATCAGGCACAATTATAATGATACTTTCAATTCACAAAAGAGTATACTTCTCATCTGAACTTTTTAGTCCTATTGACTTGTAAACATGGTATTGGGACCTTTTTCTTTTTGTCCTCAATACTATCTATTAGCAGGGTCCTACAGAGGTCAGAGACTATTCTCAAACTCTATTCGCGAGCTTGGACACTCCGGCTCGAGACGCCTATTATTTGGCGTATTATTGTCCTTGTTTGTTCTGAACCTCTTAATAGTGAGAGCCAACGCGTTTCGACCTTCATTAAAAGGGAGGACCAAGGCGCTGTATTTATAGGAAGGTCTTCGTCAGGGCGGGGCTTTGTTCAGGTAGGACATCTATTGCGTGTATGAATGAAAATAACGATAGTTTGAATCTGTGCTATCTGCTAAGGTCACTTAAAATATTCTTATGTTTGGCTCCTTACGTACCAGATTCTCATGGTGTGCTGTAATGCAGTAACTCACAGCCTGTTTGAATAAAAAATAGAAATAACATACCGGTAAGGCTATGCTTTCTATTCATTGAAATTCAAGTGTTTCTGATACTTGGCTCTCAACATACCGAATCAGGTATCCGTGGTTCGAGGAAGATTTTCGTTTTTTGTATCCTCCTTAACTTCTCTTTTAAATCTGTGGTTTATGTTGCCTTCTACATATTTTCGTGCTGTAGACAGAAGTATAGAGAGAAGGAAATGCCTTGAGATCTTGTCACTCGCAGTTCCTATTTAGTGTACTGCATGCATTATCAACTAGGCGTGCACCTTAGTGTGGACGATTCTTAAAAGCAAAACGGTGTGTTTATTAAGAAGTGGTGTGTTATTGCAAGACTCGCACTCGTGTTGAGCGAACGTAATTGGCTCAATATGGCTTGATTTGGCATAAGTATGTGCTTATTCCATGCGGGGTGTTTATACAGACATGTACGTACGTGTGCTCTCCCCGTTACTCTATACATGTTTGGCATATGCGGTTCGATAAGCGATAATTCCACTTGGTGGCGTAGATCTCAGCCACAGCTCCTGCATACCTCGTTTTATGGTCTTGGTTAGTGCATCTGCTTCTGCACTTCTCTCTGCGGTCTTCAGATGATGGTACCTCTTTGTTCCCGGTGTTCTCGCGTTTTCCGTCATGTCCGGCATTTAAACTAACCGGTTCGTCCTCCTCTCTCTTCTGTGCGTAAAACGTAATTGCGCACATGACATATGGGGCGTTTCTTGACTGTCTGCGCCTGACTTCCGGTCTTACAGTTGTCATGGTGATCAAGGTGACAGTACGGTAAATCTTTCATCCGTATATTGATTTATTAGTTTGTTTTTGTTTGTGAGGCGTCTTAGGCGACTACGCTTGACTTATGGTTTTACTATAGGCAGAATATTGAATGTTATGGTGGTGACAATACGACAGTTCCTTCAATTTTTTTAGTGGTTTATTTGTATGTTACTTCAATTGAAGCTGTATATTGGTCGAGCTTTGTTCATTCCAATGCCTCCCATATATAGAGTATTTAGCAGTGTTTCTTATCAATCAAGCCTTCCTTGTTGAGTATCCGCCCGGTGTTTATTGTATTAACGCGTTGCTATCCACGACCTGAAAAGATGTTTATGGTACATTATTGGTCAATGTTGAGCCAAACTCTGGAATTTCTGATATGCAGTGTTTTCTATTTGTTGCCCATTGTTTTTATTGCTATCCACAGTGTGTTATCTCGGACATTTTGTTTAGTCCATTCTCGATCGAACCCAGATACATAATGGTTTTTGCTTCAATTCTGGATAATAAACTGTCGATGTTGTTTCCAGTCACGTGCCTTAGCACTGTCCATTTTATATCATTCGGGCCATGGCCTTTATCAATGCAGTGCGATACCATTGGCGCGTTGAGGGTTTTATATCTGATTCGTGAGCGGTGCTGAGTTATCCGCTTTTTATGGGCTGGGTGGTCTTCCCAATGTAAGCCTTTGGGCAGGGGCATACTACACAATAGATTACATTGTGTGTATTGCAGTTCATAAATTCTTCGTGCTTTATATATTTATTGCCATAGATAAATTGTGTGCCCTCAATCGTGCTATCACATGAAATGCAGTTACCACATCTCCTGTGTCCTTTGATTGGAGGTAAGGACAACAATGTTCATAGGGACTGAGCGTGCTTCTTTGCTGCGGTGTTTGCACGCACTAGCTTATCCTTTAGGCTTTTATTCTTCTTCAGGGCAAAGATGGGTGCATGTGCAAATGGTTCCAGACCTTTCACCGTATTCCAGTTTTTGCGTACAATTTTTTCCCTTCATTAGTGAGGCCGGAAAAAGTTGTGACACAGACTAATGGCATACTGTCTGTCTTTGTTCTAGGTGTTAGGAGGGAGTCTCTCGGAGTATACCAGGCCCTTTTCATTGCGCGTTTTAGCAGTTTTCTTGGGTAGTTTCTCTCAGATAGTTTATTCAAAAGGACTCCATCACTGTTAAAGTAGTCCTCCTTCTTGGTGCAGTTGCGCCTTATTCTTAGAAACTGGCTGAATGGTAAGTTCTCGCGCATATTTCGTTGGTGGAAGCTTGTAAAATGCAGGAGTGTGTTCCTGTCTGTTTTCTTGGTGTATAGGGTAGTATATGGAGACCCCTCTTCATGTTTGACCAAGAGGTCCAGGAAGTTCATCTCTGTTTTACTGAAGTTCAGGGTGAACTGGATGTCCGGATTTCTATTGTTCAGCCAGGTCACGAAGTCCTTAAGATGTTCTGCAGTTCCTCTCCATAGCATGAACACGTCGTCGATGTAGCGACGCCAAATTTTTATGTGTCCATCATAGCGATTATTACTGTATATCCATTTGTCTTCAAATAGTGCCATAAACATTACGGCCATTTCTGGGGCGAAGGGGCACTCCATCGCAGTCCCCTTAACTTGTAGAAATTGGTTGTCATTGAAGGTGAAAAAATTGTATTTAAGGCATATCTCAGCCAATTGTAATAGAAAGAATGTGGGTACGTTGTGTGGCCATACACGTTTATCCAGGAAAACTTGGAGGGCTTCCAGTCCCGCTTCTTGAGGGATGTTGGAGTATAAGCTGACTATATCCAATGTTACCAATAGTTCATATTCTTCCTCAAAGGGTTGGCCTTCCAGCAAAGTAATAGCTTGCATGGTGTCTCTTATGAAGCTCGCAGTTTCACTCACTAAAGGCTTGAGAAATGTATCGACATATTTTGCCGGTCTTTCGAGAATGGAGTTCACTCCTGAGATTATCGGTCTTCCTGGAGGGTTAACCGAGTCTTTGTGAATCTTAGGAAGAACATACATTATGGGTGTCCTTGGATTCTCATTTATTAGGTATTGTGCTTCTTTTTTGCTAACCATCCTTCTTCCTCTCCTGTGGATATTAAATCGATCAATTTTGATTTAATCATTTTGTTCCAGTCTTCATCAGTTCTTCGATAGTACCCTTCATCAGATACTTGACGTAAGACTTCAGCCTCATACTTTTCACGTTGCAGGATCACAATAGCACCGCCTTTATCTGCGGGTTTTATTATGATTTCTTGATTTTTCATCAGTTGGTCCAGGGCCAGCTTTTCATTTTTAGGTAAATTCCATCTTGTGAAGATCTTCTTTTTATCAAGTTTGTCTAGGTCCCTCAATACATTTTTTTCGAATGTCAACAGCTCTATGGGCATTTTTGTTGCACTTGGAAAAAAAGTTGATGGATTTTTTAGTCCTGAATAGTTTCTTGGCATTGGGTCCAGATTTTCTAAAAAGAATGCATTTAGCCTCATTTTGCGAAACAATTGTGTGATTTCAAGTCTCATTTGTCCTATGTCTGGTTTTACAGTTGGTATGAACGATAGACCTTTTTGCAGTACTTTGATCTCTTCTGTTGATAGATTGTACTTTGACATATTGTAAATGGGATTTTTCTCCTCTTCTACCAGCGGTATACATTCCTCCTCGTTGTTAATTCCCCTTGGTACTGATTGGGTGGAGGGTTGTACCATTGTTTGGCTTTTGCTCTGCCTCTGGGGCGGCCATTTCCTCTGTCCAAAAAAGGTGCCGATTGGTAGAACTGTCTTGGTTGATTGCTTCTTGTGCTAGTAGATGGTTCCGCGTCACTCGAACTATCGGAAAAGGAGGATGCATCTGAGAAACTAATAAACTGTCTCCTGCTTCTTCCCCCGTATGTTCTTAGCATCCCAATGTTTGATGTCTGTTTGTAGTCCGCCTTGTCTAGGTAGGGATAGGTCTTTTTTTCGCTAAAGCTGATAATGTCTTTTTGCAATTTCGAACTTTTCGCATCCTCAGTGTTCTTTTAAAAGTCTCGTTCTCTTTTTCCAACTTGGCTAATAGAGCTTGGGCATTCTCCACCGCACCGTTACTTAGGAAAGCTTCCTCTAGTTCCTTTATGAGTTCAAGTTCTTTTAGACTGAGGCGTTCAGCTGTTTTGATTGAGTGGAACATCCAATCTCTTGAACATTTCGTTCCGATATGGCTGAATCCGTCCAGATATTCGGGCTGATCGGTAAATATAACAGGGACGTTTTTTACTTGAAGGCCTGCTGGTATTGTGCCTGCTCGTAAATGTTCTAACAGCACCTCTCCATGGAGGGCTGTACAAATCTGTTTTTTCTTTAGGCGTGTTATTTTTTCAAGCTCTGATTGTTGTCCTGGATTGGTGGATGTATTGCCAGGATTAAGAGTGGATGGACGCTTCAGAAGTTCCTCAATGTCTTCTTCTCTAATGCTTAGGGTTTTAGGTTCAGACATTTACACACTGGTATTGTATCTGCGGTTGTAATCAATTCTCTCAATAGTGGTAAGTAAGGAGCTCAAGGTCAAAGAGGGTCATTCTCAGATTGTATTTGTATTGTGTAATGAAGGGAACCTTAAGTGGACTAGTGAATACCCGGATGCCTATACCCGTGTATTAGAGATGTTAAATCTCTAGGAGGAAACTCACAGTGTTCTCCCTCGTAGGCCTGGTGCCTACACTAGTTGCAGCTACAAAAAAGGGAGTGATTCAGTTCAGGAATTCAGAGGCCAGAATCAATGTAATAATATTTAAACAAACAAATACCTCTGAAACCATAAATGAGACTTTACTTCTGCCACAGTAGTCCTTTTTATTGACTCTGGGCTACAGTTATTTTTTCTTTTCTTTTTTTGTATTCTTTATATTAAAGGTTCCTATCACCAAATGTATTTGAACATACCCTCGGTATTTCTAACAAAACAATTAACAATATTTACATCACATACATGGACTATATGACTAACAACACACAAGTTTTTTTACACATGAAAAAACATATATATCAGCATCAGGCACAATTATAATGATACTTTCAATTCACAAAAGAGTATACTTCTCATCTGAACTTTTTAGTCCTATTGACTTGTAAACATGGTATTGGGACCTTTTTCTTTTGTCCTCAATACTATCTATTAGCAGGGTCCTACAGAGGTCAGAGACTATTCTCAAACTCTATTCGCGAGCTTGGAAACTCCGGCTCGAGACGCCTATTATTTGGCGTATTATTGTCCTTGTTTGTTCTGAACCTCTTAATAGTGAGAGCCAACGCGTTTCGACCTTCATTAAAAGGGAGGACCAAGGCGCTGTATTTATAGGAAGGTCTTCGTCAGGGCGGGGCTTTGTTCAGGTAGGACATCTATTGCGTGTATGAATGAAAATAACGATAGTTTGAATCTGTGCTATCTGCTAAGGTCACTTAAAATATTCTTATGTTTGGCTCCTTACGTACCAGATTCTCATGGTGTGCTGTAATGCAGTAACTCACAGCCTGTTTGAATAAAAAATAGAAATAACATACCGGTAAGGCTATGCTTTCTATTAATTGAAATTCAAGTGTTTCTGATACTTGGCTCTCAACATACCGAATCAGGTATCCGTGGTTCGAGGAAGATTTTCGTTTTTTGTATCCTCCTTAACTTCTCTTTTAAATCTGTGGTTTATGTTGCCTTCTACATATTTTCGTGCTGTAGACAGAAGTATAGAGAGAAGGAAATGCCTTGAGATCTTGTCACTCGCAGTTCCTATTTAGTGTACTGCATGCATTATCAACTAGGCGTGCACCTTAGTGTGGACGATTCTTAAAAGCAAAACGGTGTGTTTATTAAGAAGTGGTGTGTTATTGCAAGACTCGCACTCGTGTTGAGCGAACGTAATTGGCTCAATATGGCTTGATTTGGCATAAGTATGTGCTTATTCCATGCGGGGTGTTTATACAGACATGTACGTACGTGTGCTCTCCCCGTTACTCTATACATGTTTGGCATATGCGGTTCGATAAGCGATAATTCCACTTGGTGGCGTAGATCTCAGCCACAGCTCCTGCATACCTCGTTTTATGGTCTTGGTTAGTGCATCTGCTTCTGCACTTCTCTCTGCGGTCTTCAGATGATGGTACCTCTTTGTTCCCGGTGTTCTCGCGTTTTCCGTCATGTCCGGCATTTAAACTAACCGGTTCGTCCTCCTCTCTCTTCTGTGCGTAAAACGTAATTGCGCACATGACATATGGGGCGTTTCTTGACTGTCTGCGCCTGACTTCCGGTCTTACAGTTGTCATGGTGATCAAGGTGACAGTACGGTAAATCTTTCATCCGTATATTGATTTATTAGTTTGTTTTTGTTTGTGAGGCGTCTTAGGCGACTACGCTTGACTTATGGTTTTACTATAGGCAGAATATTGAATGTTATGGTGGTGACAATACGACAGTTCCTTCAATTTTTTTAGTGGTTTATTTGTATGTTACTTCAATTGAAGCTGTATATTGGTCGAAGCTTTGTTCATTCCAATGCCTCCCATATATAGAGTATTTAGCAGTGTTTCTTATCAATCAAGCCTTCCTTGTTGAGTATCCGCCCGGTGTTTATTGTATTAACGCGTTGCTATCCACGACCTGAAAAGATGTTTATGGTACATTATTGGTCAATGTTGAGCCAAACTCTGGAATTTCTGATATGCAGTGTTTTCTATTTGTTGCCCATTGTTTTTATTGCTATCCACAGTGTGTTATCTCGGACATTTTGTTTAGTCCATTCTCGATCGTACCCAGATACATAATGGTTTTTGCTTCAATTCTGGATAATAAACTGTCGATGTTGTTTCCAGTCACGTGCCTTAGCACTGTCCATTTTATATCATTCGGGCCATGGCCTTTATCAATGCAGTGCGATACCATTGGCGCGTTGAGGGTTTTATATCTGATTCGTGAGCGGTGCTGAGTTATCCGCTTTTTATGGGCTGGGTGGTCTTCCCAATGTAAGCCTTTGGGCAGGGGCATACTACACAATAGATTACATTGTGTGTATTGCAGTTCATAAATTCTTCGTGCTTTATATATTTATTGCCATAGATAAATTGTGTGCCCTCAATCGTGCTATCACATGAAATGCAGTTACCACATCTCCTGTGTCCTTTGATTGCAGGTAAGGACAACAATGTTCATAGGGACTGAGCGTGCTTCTTTGCTGCGGTGTTTGCACGCACTAGCTTATCCTTTAGGCTTTTATTCTTCTTCAGGGCAAAGATGGGTGCATGTGCAAATGGTTCCAGACCTTTCACCGTATTCCAGTTTTTGCGTACAATTTTTTTCCCTTCATTAGTGAGGCCGGAAAAAGTTGTGACACAGACTAATGGCATACTGTCTGTCTTTGTTCTAGGTGTTAGGAGGGAGTCTCTCGGAGTATACCAGGCCCTTTTCATTGCGCGTTTTAGCAGTTTTCTTGGGTAGTTTCTCTCAGATAGTTTATTCAAAAGGACTCCATCACTGTTAAAGTAGTCCTCCTTCTTGGTGCAGTTGCGCCTTATTCTTAGAAACTGGCTGAATGGTAAGTTCTCACGCATATTTCGTTGGTGGAAGCTTGTAAAATGCAGGAGTGTGTTCCTGTCTGTTTTCTTGGTGTATAGGGTAGTATATGGAGACCCCTCTTCATGTTTGACCAAGAGGTCCAGGAAGTTCATCTCTGTTTTACTGAAGTTCAGGGTGAACTGGATGTCCGGATTTCTATTGTTCAGCCAGGTCACGAAGTCCTTAAGATGTTCTGCAGTTCCTCTCCATAGCATGAACACGTCGTCGATGTAGCGACGCCAAATTTTTATGTGTCCATCATAGCGATTATTACTGTATATCCATTTGTCTTCAAATAGTGCCATAAACATTACGGCCATTTCTGGGGCGAAGGGGCACTCCATCGCAGTCCCCTTAACTTGTAGAAATTGGTTGTCATTGAAGGTGAAAAAATTGTATTTAAGGCATATCTCAGCCAATTGTAATAGAAAGAATGTGGGTACGTTGTGTGGCCATACACGTTTATCCAGGAAAACTTGGAGGGCTTCCAGTCCCGCTTCTTGAGGGATGTTGGAGTATAAGCTGACTATATCCAATGTTACCAATAGTTCATATTCTTCCTCAAAGGGTTGGCCTTCCAGCAAAGTAATAGCTTGCATGGTGTCTCTTATGAAGCTCGCAGTTTCACTCACTAAAGGCTTGAGAAATGTATCGACATATTTTGCCGGTCTTTCGAGAATGGAGTTCACTCCTGAGATTATCGGTCTTCCTGGAGGGTTAACCGAGTCTTTGTGAATCTTAGGAAGAACATACATTATGGGTGTCCTTGGATTCTCATTTATTAGGTATTGTGCTTCTTTTTTGCTAACCATCCTTCTTCCTCTCCTGTGGATATTAAATCGATCAATTTTGATTTAATCATTTTGTTCCAGTCTTCATCAGTTCTTCGATAGTACCCTTCATCAGATACTTGACGTAAGACTTCAGCCTCATACTTTTCACGTTGCAGGATCACAATAGCACCGCCTTTATCTGCGGGTTTTATTATGATTTCTTGATTTTTCATCAGTTGGTCCAGGGCCAGCTTTTCATTTTTAGGTAAATTCCATCTTGTGAAGATCTTCTTTTTATCAAGTTTGTCTAGGTCCCTCAATACATTTTTTTCGAATGTCAACAGCTCTATGGGCATTTTTGTTGCACTTGGAAAAAAAGTTGATGGATTTTTTAGTCCTGAATAGTTTCTTGGCATTGGGTCCAGATTTTCTAAAAAGAATGCTTTTAGCCTCATTTTGCGAAACAATTGTGTGATTTCAAGTCTCATTTGTCCTATGTCTGGTTTTACAGTTGGTATGAACGATAGACCTTTTTGCAGTACTTTGATCTCTTCTGTTGATAGATTGTACTTTGACATATTGTAAATGGGATTTTTCTCCTCTTCTACCAGCGGTATACATTCCTCCTCGTTGTTAATTCCCCTTGGTACTGATTGGGTGGAGGGTTGTACCATTGTTTGGCTTTTGCTCTGCCTCTGGGGCGGCCATTTCCTCTGTCCAAAAAAGGTGCCGATTGGTAGAACTGTCTTGGTTGATTGCTTCTTGTGCTAGTAGATGGTTCCGGCGTCACTCGAACTATCGGAAAAGGAGGATGCATCTGAGAAACTAATAAACTGTCTCCTGCTTCTTCCCCCGTATGTTCTTAGCATCCCAATGTTTGATGTCTGTTTGTAGTCCGCCTTGTCTAGGTAGGGATAGGTCTTTTTTTCGCTAAAGCTGAT
The DNA here is from genome assembly GCA_963921515.1 of Calotriton arnoldi. NCBI lineage: Eukaryota > Metazoa > Chordata > Amphibia > Caudata > Salamandridae > Calotriton > Calotriton arnoldi. The sequence goes on along the minus strand of CAWUFW010014378.1, from coordinate 389,226 downwards.
AATGTCTTTTTGCAATTTCGAACTTTTCGCATCCTCAGTGTTCTTTTTAAAAGTCTCGTTCTCTTTTTCCAACTTGGCTAATAGAGCTTGGGCATTCTCCACCGCACCGTTACTTAGGAAAGCTTCCTCTAGTTCCTTTATGAGTGCAAGTTCTTTTAGACTGAGGCGTTCAGCTGTTTTGATTGAGTGGAACATCCAATCTCTTGAACATTTCGTTCCGATATGGCTGAATCCGTCCAGATATTCGGGCTGATCGGTAAATATAACAGGGACGTTTTTTACTTGAAGGCCTGCTGGTATTGTGCCTGCTCGTAAATGTTCTAACAGCACCTCTCCATGGAGGGCTGTACGAATCTGTTTTTTCTTTAGGCGTGTTATTTTTTCAAGCTCTGATTGTTGTCCTGGATTGGTGGATGTATTGCCAGGATTAAGAGTGGATGGACGCTTCAGAAGTTCCTCAATGTCTTCTTCTCTAATGCTTAGGGTTTTAGGTTCAGACATTTACACACTGGTATTGTATCTGCGGTTGTAATCAATTCTCTCAATAGTGGTAAGTAAGGAGCTCAAGGTCAAAGAGGGTCATTCTCAGATTGTATTTGTATTGTGTAATGAAGGGAACCTTAAGTGGACTAGTGAATACCCGGATGCCTATACCCGTGTATTAGAGATGTTAAATCTCTAGGAGGAAACTCACAGTGTTCTCCCTCGTAGGCCTGGTGCCTACACTAGTTGCAGCTACAAAAAAGGGGAGTGATTCAGTTCAGGAATTCAGAGGCCAGAATCAATGTAATAATATTTAAACAAACAAATACCTCTGAAACCATAAATGAGACTTTACTTCTGCCACAGTAGTCCTTTTTATTGACTCTGGGCTACAGTTATTTTTTCTTTTCTTTTTTTGTATTCTTTATATTAAAGGTTCCTATCACCAAATGTATTTGAACATACCCTCGGTATTTCTAACAAAACAATTAACAATATTTACATCACATACATGGACTATATGACTAACAACACACAAGTTTTTTTACACATGAAAAAACATATATATCAGCATCAGGCACAATTATAATGATACTTTCAATTCACCCAAGAGTATACTTCTCATCTGAACTTTTTAGTCCTACTGACTTGTAAACATGGTATTGGGACCTTTTTCTTTTTGTCCTCAATACTATCTATTAGCAGGGTCCTACAGAGGTCAGAGACTATTCTCAAACTCTATTCGCGAGCTTGGACACTCCGGCTCGAGATGCCTATTATTTGGCGTATTATTGTCCTTGTTTGTTCTGAACCTCTTAATAGTGAGAGCCAACGCGTTTCGACCTTCATTAAAAGGGAGGACCAAGGCGCTGTATTTATAGGAAGGTCTTCGTCAGGGCAGGGCTTTGTTCAGGTAGGACATCTATTGCCTGTATGAATGAAAATAACGATAGTTTGAATCTGTGCTATCTGCCAAGGTCACTTAAAATATTCTTATGTTTGGCTCCTTACGTACCAGATTCTTATGGTGTGCTGTAATGCAGTAACTCACAGCCTGTTTGAATAAGAAATAGAAATAACATACCGGTAAGGCTATGCTTTCTATTCATTGAAATTCAAGTGTTTCTGATACTTGGCTCTCAACATACCGAATCAGGTATCCGTGGTTCGAGGAAGATTTTCGTTTTTTGTATCCTCCTTAACTTCTCTTTTAAATCTGTGGTTTATGTTGCCTTCTACATATTTTCGTGCTGTAGACAGAAGTATAGAGAGAAGGAAATGCCTTGAGATCTTGTCACTCGCAGTTCCTATTTAGTGTACTGCATGCATTATCAACTAGGCGTGCACCTTAGTGTGGACGATTCTTAAAAGCAAAACGGTGTGTTTATTAAGAAGTGGTGTGTTATTGCAAGACTCGCACTCGTGATGAGCGAACGTAATTGGCTCAATATGGCTTGATTTGGCATAAGTATGTGCTTATTCCATGCGGGGTGTTTATACAGACATGTACGTACGTGTGCTCTCCCCGTTACTCTATACTTGTTTGGCATATGCGGTTCGATAAGCGATAATTCCACTTGGTGGCGTAGATCTCAGCCACTGCTCCTGCATACCTCGTTTTATGGTCTTGGTTAGTGCATCTGCTTCTGCGCCTCTCTCTGCGGTCTTCAGATGATGGTACCTCTTTGTTCCCGGCGTTCTCGCGTTTTCCGTCATGTCCGGCATTTAAACTAACCGGTTCTTCCTCCTCTCTCTTCTGTGCGTAAAACGTAATTGCGCACATGACGTATGGGGCGCTTCTTGCCTGTCTGCACCTGACTTCCGGTCTTACAGTTGTCATGGTGATCAAGGTGACAGTATGGCATATCTTTCATCCGTATATTGATTTATTTGTTTGTTTTTGTTTGTGAGGCGTCTTAGGCGACTACGCTTGACTTATGGTTTTACTGTAGTCAGAATATTGAGTATCCGCCCAGTGTTTATTGTATTAACGCTTTGCTATCCACGACCTGAAAAGATGTTAATGGTATATTATTGGTCAATGTTGACCCAAACTCTGGAATTTCTGATATGCAGTGTTTTCTATTTGTTGCCCATTGTTTTTATTGCTATCCACAGTGTGTTATCTCGGACATTTCGTTTAGTCCATTCTCGATCGTACCCAGATACATGATGGTTTTTGCTTCAATTCTGGATAATAAACTGTCGATGTTGTTCCAGTTACGTGCCTTAGCACGGTCCATTTTATATCATTCGGGCCATGGCCTTTATCAATGCAGTGCGATACCATTGGCGCGTTGAGGGTTTTACATCTGATTCGTGAGCGGTGCTGAGTTATCCGCTTTTGATGGGCTGGGTGGTCTTCCCAATGTAAGCCTTTGGGCAGGGGCATACTACACAGTAGATTACATTGTGTGTATTGCAGTTCAGTAAATTCTTCGTGCTTTATATATTTATTGCCATAGATAAATTGTGTGCCCTCAATCGTGCTATCACATGAAATGCAGTTACCACATCTCCTGTGTCCTTTGATTGGAGGTAAGGACAACAATGTTCGTAGGGACTGAGCCTGCTTCTTTGCTGCGGTGTTTGCACGCACTAGCTTATCCTTTAGGCTTTTATTCTTCTTCAGGGCAAAGATGGGTGCATGTGCAAATGGTTCCAGACCTTTCACCGTATTCCAGTTTTTGCGTACAATTTTTTTCACTTCATTAGTGAGGCCGGAAAAAGTTGTAACACAGACTAATGGCATACTGTCTGTCTTTGTTCTAGGTGTTAGGAGGGAGTCTCTCGGAGTATACCAGGCCCTTTTCACTGCGCGTTTTAGCAGTTTTCTTGGGTAGTTTCTCTCAGATAGTTTATTCAAAAGGACTCCAGCATTGTTAAAGTAGTCCTCCTTCTTGGTGCAGTTGCGCCTTATTCTTAGAAACTGGCTGAATGGTAAGTTCTCGCGCAAATTTCGTTGGTGGAAGCTTGTCAAATGCAGGAGTGTGTTCCTGTCTGTCTACCTGAACAAAGCCCCGCCCTGACGAAGACCTTCCTATAAATACAGCGCCTTGGTCTCCCTTTTAATGAAGGTCGAAACGCGTTGGCTCTCACTATTAAGAGGTTCAGAACAAACAAGGACAATAATACGCCAAATAATAGGCGTCTCGAGCCGGAGTGCCCAAGCTCGCGAATAGAGTTAGAGAATAGTCTCTGACCTCTGTAGGACCCTGCTAATAGATAGTATTGAGGACAAAGAGAAAAAGGTCCCAATACCATGTATACAAGTCAGTAGGACTAAAAGTTCAGATGAGAAGTATATTCTTTTGTGAATTGAAAGTATCATTATAATTGTGCCTGATGCTTATATATATGTTTTTTCACGTGTAAAAACTTGTGTGTTGTTAGTCATATAGTCCATGTATGTGATGTAAATATTGTTAATTGTTTTGTTAGAAATACCGAGGGTATGTTCAAATACATTTGGTGATAGGAACCTTTAATATAAAGAATACAAAAAAAGAAAAGAAAAAATAACTGTAGCCCAGAGTCAATAAAAAGGACTACTGTTCTTTGAAGTAAAGTCTCATTTATGGTTTCAGAGGTATTTGTTTGTTTAAATACATGATTCACAGTGTGCATGGGTAATACCTTAGTGATTGCATAAGTGCAGCAGTAATGTTTAAGTTATTACAGCAGTGCATATGTAGTGCCTCGATCATTTGAAGACTGCATGAGTAGTACTTAAGTTTTTTTATAACTGCATGAGTGTTGCACCTAGCCAAATATAAAGCAGCAGACTATTACATGTCTCAACCATAAGTCTCTCCAAATTGTTAAAAGCAATCATACATATGTCTCTACCTTTTCAAATCATCATCATATCTAAAAGAAATATATAAACAATATTTCTGGAATATAGTGAAACCTACAACTGAAACATGTAATAGATTTGCCTCAGTGATTGCACAACTCCATGGGTAGTGCTTGGATGATTGTATGAGTGCAAGGGAAGTCACTGGGTAATTGCAGGAGAAGATGGATAGTGACTTGCTTATTGCATAAGTGCACACATACACGTTGAGTGCATGCTTTAGTGTTTAAATAGCGCCTGAAAGCATAGATAAGTTATGGAGTAGTGCCTAGGTGAATACATAAGTGCAACAGTACGGCCTGGGTGATTGTACGAATGCAAAGCTAGTGCCTGGGTTATTACATAAGTAGACTCTGCATGTTTTTATAACTGCAGGGGTAGTACATAACTAGTGCCTGGGTGAGTCCATGACTACAGGGGTAATATCTACAGGATTACTGGAGTACATACCAAGTGAGTAGTTGATTTTATAAGTGCAAGAGTACTGCTTGGGTGATTGCAGGAGTACTGAGGGAATGCCTGAGTGATTGGAGGAGTGAAAAGATAGTGCCTGGGTGATTTTATAAGTACATGGGTACTGGCTAAATGTTTGCACGAGGGCATAGATTCTGAGAGGCTGATTGCAGGAGTTTAAGGGTAGTGCCTGGGTGATTGAACCACTGTATAGCTAATGCACTGGTGATTGCCTGAGTGCAGAGGTAATATCTAAGGGATTGCAGGACTACATAGGTAATCTCTGGGTGATTCATCAGTTAAGGGATAATATCTGGGACATTATAAGAGTACATAGGAAGTACCTGGGTGACTTTATAAGTCCATCGATACTGCCTAGGTGATTGGAGTACTATTGTGGTAGTGCCTCAGTGATTGGAGGACTGTAAAAGTAGTGCCTGGGTGATTTTCTAAGTGCATGGGCACTGCCTAAGTGATAGGCCGAGTGCATAGATTGTGAAAAGGTAATTGGAGGAGTGCAAGGGTATTGCCTGGGTGATTGAACCAATATGTAGCTAATGCATTCGTGATTGCTTGAGTTCAGAGGTAATATCTGGGGACTACAGGAGTACATAGAAAGTGCCTGGGTGATTTTATAAGTGCATTGGTACTGCCAGGGTGATAGGAGTAATACTGTGGTAGTGCCTCAATGATTGTAATAGTGTAGAGGTACTGCCTGGGTGATTTTATAAGTGCATTGGCACTGGCTAAGTGATTGGAGGAGTGCATAGATCGTGAAAAGGTAATTGGAGGAGTGCAAGGGTATTGCCTGGATGGTTGAACCAGTGTATAGCTAAAGCATTGGTGATTGCATGATTGCAGAAGTTATGTCTGGGGAATTAAAGGAGTACATAGGTAATACCTGCTGATTCCATGAATGCAGGGGTAATATCTGGGAGATTACAGGAGTACATAGGAAGTGCCTATGTAATTTTATAAGTGTATGTGTAGTGCCTGGGTGATTGAAGTAGTACTGCAGTAGTGCCTGGGTGATTGAATCATTGTATAGCTAATGCATTGGTGATTACATAAGTGCAAACATAATGTCTCAGGGATTAACCAGTACATACATAATGCCTGTGTGTTTGCATAAATTGAGGGATAATATCTGGGGGATTACAAGAGTACACAAAAACTGCCTGGGTGATTTTATAAGTGCATGGGTACTGCCTGAGACATTGGAGTAGTACTGTGATAGTGCCTGAATGAGTGAAAAAAGTGCAACATCCTGAAAGCATGCATGCATATGTCTCTACCACAACACTATGCACACCTCAAAAATTCGCAGAACAAACTTCAAATTTAAAGGAAACACCAAAACTTATGTGGCATATTTCAACTGTACCTCTCTAGAGACTTATAAAAAGTAGCGTAGTCACTAGTACCTGATCTCAACATTTTTTAAACCACACTATTATGCTGCATCTTCACCATTCTACTACTACTCACAGTGTTCAGCCTACCACATAAAAAGCAACAACACCTCTTTGTTATACATCATGCACCTTTAAATGTATATATAGTGAAAAGATAATTGGAGAAGTGCAAGGGTATTGCCTGGGTGAATAAACCACTATATAGCTAATACATTGGTGAATGCATTGGTGAATGCATGATTGCAGAAGTTATGCCTGGGGAAGTAAAGGAGTACATAGGTAATACCTGGTGATTCCATGATTGCAGGGGTAATATCTGGGAGATTACAGGAGTACATAGGAAGTGCCTAGGTAATTTTATAAGTGTATGTGTAGTGCCTGGGTGATTGAAGTAGTACTGCAGTAGTGCCTGAGTGATTGGAAGAGTGCAAGGGTAGTGCCTGGGTGACTGAATCATTGTACAGCTAATGCATTGGTGATTACATGAGTGCAAACATAATGTCTCGGTGATTAAGCAGTACATACATAATGCCTGTGTGTTTGCATAAATTGAGGGATAATATCTGGGGGATTACAAGAGTACACAAAAACTGCCTGGGTGATTTTATAAGTGCATGGGTACTGCCTGAGACATTGGAGTAGTACTGTGATAGTGCCTGAATGAGTGAAAAAAGTGCAACATCCTGAAAGCATGCATGCATATGTCTCTACCACAACACTATGCACACCTCAAAAATTCACAGAACAAACTTCAAATTTAAAGGAAACACCAAAACTTATGTGGCATATTTCAACTGTACCTCTCTAGAGACTTATAAAAAGTAGCGTAGTCACTAGTACCTGATCTCAACATTTTTTAAACCACACTATTATGCTGCATCTTCACCATTCTACTACTACTCACAGTGTTCAGCCTACCACATAAAAAGCAACAACACCTCTTTGTTATACATCATGCACCTTTAAATGTATATATTGTGAAAAGATAATTGGAGAAGTGCAAGGGTATTGCCTGGGTGAATAAACCACTATATAGCTAATACATTGGTGAATGCATTGGTGAATGCATGATTGCAGAAGTTATGCCTGGGGAATTAAAGGAGTACATAGGTAATACCTGGTGATTCCATGATTGCAGGGGTAATATCTGGGAGATTACAGGAGTACATAGGAAGTGCCTAGGTAATTTTATAAGTGTATGTGTAGTGCCTGGATGATTGAAGTAGTACTGCAGTAGTGCCTGAGTGATTGGAAGAGTGCAAGGGTAGTGCCTGGGTGACTGAATCATTGTACAGCTAATGCATTGGTGATTACATAAGTGCAAACATAATGTCTCGGTGATTAAGCAGTACATACATAATGCCAGTGTGTTTGCATAAATTGAGGGATAATATCTGGGGGATTACAAGAGTACACAAAAACTGCCTGGGTGATTTTATAAGTGCATGGGTACTGCCTGAGACATTGGAGTAGTACTGTGATAGTGCCTGAATGAGTGAAAAAAGTGCAACATCCTGAAAGCATGCATGCATATGTCTCTACCACAACACTATGCACACCTCAAAAATTCACAGAACAAACTTCAAATTTAAAGGAAACACCAAAACTTATGTGGCATATTTCAACTGTACCTCTCTAGAGACTTATAAAAAGTAGCGTAGTCACTAGTACCTGATCTCAACATTTTTTAAACCACACTATTATGCTGCATCTTCACCATTCTACTACTACTCACAGTGTTCAGCCTACCACATAAAAAGCAACAACACCTCTTTGTTATACATCATGCACCTTAAAATGTATATATCTTGAAAAGATAATTGGAGGAGTGGCACTGTATTGCCTGGGTGATTAAACCACTGTATAGCTAATACATTGGTGATTGCATGATTGTAGAAGTTATGTCTGGGGAATTAAAGGAGTACATAGGTAATACCTGGTGATTCCATGATTGTAGGGGTAATATCTGGGAGATTACAGGAGTACATAGGAAGTGCCTAGGTAATTTTATAAGTGTATGTGTAGTGCCTGGGTGATTGAAGTAGTACTGCAGTAGTGCCTGAGTGATTGGAAGAGTGCAAGGGTAGTGCCTGGGGGATTGAATCATTGTATAGCTAATGCATTGGTGATTACATGAGTGCAAAGATAATGACTCGGGAATTAAGCAGTACATACATAATGCCTGGGTGTTTGCGTAAATTGAGGAATAATATCTGGGGGATTACAAGAGTACACAGAAACTGCCTGGGTGATTTTCTAAGTGCATGGGTACTGCCTGAGACATTGGAGTAGTACTGTAATAGTGCCTGAATGAGTGAAAAAAGTGCAACATCCTAAAGCATGCATGCATATGTCTCTACCACAACACTATGCACACATCAAAAATCCACAGAAGAAGCTTCAAATTTAAAGCAAGCACCCAAAATTATGTGGCATATTTCAACTGTACCTCTCTAGAGGCTTATAAAAAGTTGCATAGTCACTAATACCTGATCTCAAGATCTTTTAAACCACACTATTATACTGCATCTTCACCATTCTACTACTACTCACAGTGTTCAACCTACCACATACAAAGCAACAACACCTCTTTGTTATACATCATGCACCTTGAAATTTATAACACATATGAAAATACATATACAAGTAGAAACATACTTGTGACAGAAGTCCATGTACACCTTTAAACTTAACAGACTCCACTTCAAATTTTAAACAAACACCTAAAATTATGCGGTATACTACAAATGTACATATCCACACACTAAAACAAACTACCATAATCACTAATCCATCTTCCAGTATACACTTATTACTATACAAAATCTATTTCTTACAACATTTAACTACAATATAACAAACTACAATACACATCTCTACATTTAATAATATATTTCAAACATCACAGTTCTTGAATAATTTTTAAAGTTTAAAAATAAAGCTAATACCTAATACACCTCAGAAATATATAACTCACCTTCCAAATTGATTTGTAGAATATGAAATATCAGAAAGTCATAAAAGATTTTCTTATGCACACAATCAATGTAATGCACCTCTCTCAATAAGGTAAAACCAGTAATGGCAAACTTTCCCTCTCTTTCTCCACATAAATAAATGTAAGTAACAAATCACATTGCTTCCTACATAATTTCAAATTGTAAAACACATTTCTATTGGTTAGACATATTAACCCTTACCAACTGACTTCTAAAAGTGCCCAAACTGATTCTGGAATTTTTTTGGAGTCGCGATTCCACCGTGCAACAACACGATGGAGCCGCGAATCCATAGGGGAGTTCAAAAATATATTACAAATAAAAATACCACTATCTTTTAATAACACACCACTTCTAAAGATAGTACTGACTTGGGAAATCTTACTTTAATAACATTAAACTTATATATAAATTACAATTCAACATTTTAAAATCTCAGATAACATTCAACCCTTCCCCTCTTCTGCCTAATGCCAGTTTCCATAGCAACAGTTCATGGAACATTGAAGTGAACTGTCAGGTCACAAGTTCACCATATCTTCAAGTTCAGCACACAAGCTTACAAATGCAAACAGCAGGCGTGGTTGACATTTGCAAAATATGACCTTATCCGATCTACTGTACCTTTCAAATATTTTTACTAACCAATAAGAAACATGCTTTTTAAGAAAGTAACCTGCACCCTATTTTTCAGTGTACAATCTTCTTAAACAGCCAATCAATTTTCTACTTTTTAAAAAACAGCATGTTCTCCACCATTTTAGATACCTCTCATTCTACCAACTGACTACCTCAGCTACAGACATCTTTTCATTCCTTCTAGACATCCCTTCAAGATGCTTACAGTGTGAATTGTTGGACACAGCTATGTTTTCTGGTGCAAAAGGTATGCTGAACGCAGAGGTATTGACAAAGACCTACCTTTGCAAAATGTGGATATTAAATGGATTGCACAGAGAGGATTAAAGTGGCACCAATTGATGCCTTTGGTTAAAACCTTTTTGCATGTCCAACCCCCTGACCTCATGATTGTGCACTGTGGTGACAATGACCTAGGCACATTGACTGGGATAGGTCTGGAAATGCTCATGAAGGACACCTTTGCACAATTGATGTTGCTTTTACCTCAAACTGTCCTTGGTTACTCTAATATATGCCAAAGACAGAAATGGAAGTGGTCAAATCAATTCTGTCCACAGATTGAAAAAGCTAGGAAAAATGTCAATAAAGCTGTTTCTGCATACCTAAGAGATCATAGAATGGGGTCCATCTACAATAACAATCTACGTTTTGATATGGATGACATCTACAGAAGTGATGGAGTACACTTCACAGATCAAGGAAACAGAGTCTTTCTCAACAACCTAAAGCTCTGCATCCGCACTTACATGTAGCTACAACAAACTCATAATGAACACAAGGGCTCTTTTTAGAGCCACCCTATAACATAGTAGTGAATATAATTTTTTTTTCCCCATACATTTTATTTATATTTTTGGGTGGATTCGCGCACCCGACGCAAATCTGCAAAAGAATGAATTCAATGTACTACAACCAAATACACTTTTCAAGTTTAACTAATATTTTTAAATTTTATATATTTTTATCAAATCTATCAATTGTAATCTTATCATTAACTTCAATCACAGTACCTCTTTAAAACAACTTCACAAATACAACACTACCTTCTAAATTATATACTACTAAATTATTTATTTAAGGTGAATTCGCGAATCCAATGCAACGTTACATGGGGGGCCACGCTGAGAGCCGCATTGGGGTCGCGACTCCAAACTCAAAAGAAAAAAAACGCCCCACTACCCTTATTCGGTATTCGCCCCAGGGACCCCATACCCCAGGGCCTGCCACCATTTTTTTTTTTTTTTTTAAATTAAGGAGGGGGACCGCGTGGTCCCTCTCTTAAGGCCAATAATGGCCCCGGGGACCCCATCCCCCGGGGCCCGGCCTTATTTATTTATTTATTAGGTGACAGTGCGCTCGCTAGTCAACGCCTGCATTGTGTACTCGCTATTTTTAAACTGCTTTTTAAATACTTGTTGTACATTAGGTGACAGCGCGCTCGCTAGTCAGCGCCTGCATTGTGTTTTTGCTATTTTAAACTCCTTTTTAAATATTTGCTGTACTTACTATCTTGCTCATTAGCACTTTGGTTCGTCAGTCCCCGGTCCACTGCAGCCTGTGCTGTTTGTGTGGAGGGACGTGGCTTCGCCCTCCTCTCCTCGTTTCCGCTACCAGGGGCATACTTAAATCGCATGTCAGCTCGGCCGCGCTGCATTATGTGACAGTGCACTCGCTAGTCAACGCCTGCATTGTGTTCTCGCTATTTTTAAACTGCTTTTTAAATACTTGTTGTACATTAGGTGACAGCGCGCTCGCTAGTCAGCGCCTGCATTGTGTTTTTGCTATTTTAAACTCCTTTTTTAAATATTTGCTGTACTTACTATCTTACTCATTTGCACTTTGGTTCGTCAGTCCCCGGTCCACCGCAGCCTGTGCTGTTTGTGTGGAGGGACGTGGCTCCGCCCTCCTCTCCTCGTTTCCGCTACCTGGGGCATACTTAAATCGCATGTCAGCTCGGCCGCGCTGCATTATGTGACAGTGCACTCGCTAGTCAACGCCTGCATTGTGTTCTCGCTATTTTTAAACTGCTTTTTAAATACTTGTTGTACATTAGGTGACAGCGCGCTCGCTAGTCAGCGCCTGCATTGTGTTTTTGCTATTTTAAACTCCTTTTTAAATATTTGCTGTACTTACTATCTTACTCATTTGCACTTTGGTTCGTCAGTCCCCGGTCCACCGCAGCCTGTGCTGTTTGTGTGGAGGGACGTGGCTCCGCCCTCCTCTCCTCGTTTCCACTACCGGGGGCATACTTAAATCGCATGTCAGCTCGGCCGCGCTGAATTAGGTGACAGTGCGCTCGCTAGTCAACGCCTGCATTGTGTTCTCGCTATTTTTAAACTGCTTTTTAAAAACTTGTTGTACATTAGGTGACAGCGCGCTCGCTAGTCAGCGCCTGCATTGTGTTTTTGCTATTTTAAACTCCTTTTTAAATATTTGCTGTACTTACTATCTTGCTCATTTGCACTTTGGTTCGTCAGTCCCCGGTCCACCGCAGCCTGTGCTGTTTGTGTGGAGGGACGTGGCTCCGCCCTCCTATCCTCATTTCCGCTACCAGGGGCACACTTAAATTGCATGTCAGCTCGGCCGCGCAGCGGGCGCGCCGCCGGCGTGCCAAAGGCAAGCCCGTCTGCGCCCGTCCTCACCAGGCTGCTGCCAGACGCCGGACATGCCGCCAATTCCGTAAGTTTGGAACATACCTATGCCCGGAATGAGTTGCTATTAATCAGGACGCGGTTTGTCAGGTGTCAGGTTTATGGCTTGGGGGGTATAGAGGGTCCGTTCAGCTGTAAATGCTGTGGCTTTACATCTATCTCCCCAGCAGATTCCCACGGCTGTACCCCTGCCCCAGGCAAAAGTACGACTATTTTTCACCTGAATTGCCACTCCCTGGCCAAACATTTTGCTGATGTTTATGATCTTTTGGAAACTGAATCTCCTGATACCCTGTGTCTTACTGAGACTTGGCTTTCAGAGGATCTGGTGGCGATTCCGGGGCTGGCTCTCCCGGAGGGTTATAATATGCATACCCTGAACAGGGAAACGAGAGGTGGGGGTATTGCGGTTATTGTTAAAACCGGCTATCCCTGCACCTTTACTAAACAGCCCATTTTGGGCTGCGAATGTGCCTGTTTTAAAATCACTTTTAATCCCAATTATACCATGACAGGCTTATTGGTATATCGTCCTCCGGGCCTATCTAAAGTTTTTAGGGAAGCCCTTGTTGAGACTGTTAGCACTCTGGCACTCAATACCTCCAATTTTACAGTCTTAGGAGACCTGAACCTCCATTTTGATAACCATCTTGACTCGGATGTGGCTAATTTGGTAGCGGACCTAGCTGCTTGTCAGCTTGACCAGCGTGTTTCTGGTCCTACACACTCGGCTGGCCATCTGCTGGACCCTGTTTTTATTAACATTTTGCCTCTCACGGTCCAATCGCCAATCCCTATGGGTTGGTCTGACCACTTTTTAGTCTCCTTGTCTATTCAGGGCACTGTACCTGCTCGCAAAACAGATAACCCTTTCTCCCTTAAACGCCTGTGGTACATATTAAATTGGGATCAACTCCAGGCTCATCTTTCCGCTACTATTCCGGCTTTGCCGATGGACCCGGACAAGGCCAACTCGGCTTTTACTGATTGGATCAACCAGCCGCTGGATAAGTTGATTCCAGCTAAATTGTCTATGAATCGCACCTCCAAATCCAACCCGTGGTACAACAACAAATTAGCTGCCCTGCGGAAAACCTGCAAAAATCGCGAAAGAATCTGGAGAAGGGATTTTGACCCGATATCTAAAGATCTCTATCGATATGCTGTAAAAGTCTATCATAAGGCTATCCATGTTGAGCGTGCTGCATTCAACGCCCAAGAAATTGGCAATAGCACCAATTCCGCAAAGACTATCTTTTCGATAGTTTCAGGTCTGAAAAATCAGAAGGGGGCTGCTGGCCCGCTGATCACCTCGGACAGGCAATGCGAGGAGCTTGCCTTTTTTTCTTAATAAGGTTGAAGACATCTACAAATGTTTTCCTGTGGCCCAAACCGGCTGCCTTGAGATATCTAATAATGTTACCAACGCTACTCTAGAGGTTTTTCCTCCTATTCAGCTGGATCGTTTACTCGCTCTTTGTGCCAAAATTAAGTCTGGCTCCCCGGCCGACCCATTGAAACCTGATCATTTCAGGAAAATTCTACCCACTATTTCTCCTATCCTTGGACAAGTGATTAACATGACGCTTAGTTTAGCAGTTGTGCCTTCAGCATGGAAACAGGCTAGGGTGATACCATTGCTTAAAACACCCTCACTGGACCCTAAAAAACCTGAAAACTTCAGACTGATTTCGTTGCTACCATGGCCTGCTAAGATCACGGAGGCATATATCAACTCTCTCCTTTCAGACCATCTGACCACCAATAATAGTCTAGATCCCTCACAAAATGGTTTTCGCCCCGGCCATAGCACAGAGTCGGCGCTTCTGGTGGTGACAGAACATCTCTGGACAGCGTTGGACGCAGGGCAGACATCGGCACTGATCCTTCTGGATCTCAGTGCCGCATTTGACACTGTGTCCCATGCAATCCTGTTGCGCCGCCTGGAAGAGGCTGGCATTGGTGGCTCTGCTCTGAAGTGGCTTGCGTCATTTCTGTCTAATAAGTCGTTCCAGGTGATTGCTCCCCCTTTTTCCTCACCCACTTTCTCCATCCAGCAAGGGGTGCCACAGGGCTCTTCTTTGAGCCCTCTGCTCTTTAATTTGTATGTACAACCTTTGGCTGCAGTAGCCAAGAGCAGAGGACTGACTGTGGTCTCCTACGCCGAGGACACTCAGCTGGTGGTAGCCCTCTCGAGCAACTCTAAGCAGGACGCCTTTAAGTTTCAAGACGATCTTGCTGTAGTTGCTGGGTGGATGACAACTAACTGTCTCCAACTGAACGCCAGCAAGTCGGAGGTGTTGCTGGTGGGTAAGGATCATGGGCTATGGAATGAGCATTGGTGGCCTACGACTCTAGGCACGGCCCCCCCAAACAGGTTGTAAAGAACTTGGGGGTTTGGATGGACGCCTCCCTCAATTTTCAGATTCAAACGAAAAGGTGGCGGGTACCTGTTTTGGCTTGCTGCGTGGACTCAAACCGATCTTGGGTTTTTTTGATGCTCCGACCAGACAGATCATCATTCAGGCTCTGATTACATCTAGGCTTGATTATGCGAGCTCTCTGTACCTGGGGGCCAATAAGGCGGAAGTACATAGACTACAGAGAGTACAGAATGCCGCAGCTAGATCTCTCCTTGGTCTACGTAGAGTTTGTTCAGTGACCAACACTATCCGCCGTCTTCATTGGTTGCCTGTGGCTAGACGGATCGAGTTTAAGGCTCTTTGTATAGCCTTTAAAATCTTGAAGTTCGCCTCCCCTAACATTTTGACCGGCTTGCTCTCTCCTTATGTACACTCCCGTCAGCTTCGCTCTATGGGCCAACATTTGCTAGTGGTCCCTCGAGTCAGGAGGATTCGGGCCGGAGGGAGCTCTTTTCAGTATAGAGCGGCGACGCTCTGGAACACACTGCCCCTCCATATTCGAGGCCTTAGTAATTTTCTTTAATTCAGGAAAGCTATTAAAACTTTCCTTTTTCCCACGGTGTAGGCCTTTCTGGCCCTTCTCTGCGCTGTGGTCTCCTATTTGCTGTTAGCGCCGGGACGCCTCTTGGCTGGGGCAGCTGTCGCGCTTTAGAAATCTTTCAAATAGAAATAGAATAGAATTTATTTTTTTACAAAATTTACAAAAGGGAGGGGGGCCGCGTGGCCCCCCTTCCCTTGGCCACTTTTGGCCCCGGGGACCCCATCCCCCGGGGCCTGGCCTCATGTTGGGGACTGTGGGGGGAGCCCCAATGCCCCCATGGTCCCTGCCGGCTCCCCACCTCCTGCAGGAGCCGGCATTGCTTTTGGGTAAGGGGAGCTGCTAACATGCAGCTCCCCTTGCCCAAAAGCAATTCTGCTTTGCTTCTTGGAAGCGAGAGCAGGTTTCCTGCTCTCGCTTCCAAAAAGCAAAGCAGTGTTTGCTATGGCAGGGTGGGTGGCGGTCCCCAGGGCCATCGAGGGCTCCAGGAGGGGGGCCGCACGGCCCCCCTCCCAACATTTAACATAGCCCCGGGGAAGCGGTGGCCCCTGGGGCCGGGGGGCCGTAACGGACCCCCATATTAACATAATTTGAGCCCCGGGAGGTGGTGGCCCCTAGGGCAGTGTGGGAAGGGGCAGGAGCTCCTCCCCATACTTCTCTAATTAAATTGGAGCCCCGGGGACCGCCACCTTCCCGGGAGGAGCCCCCCCACACATTTTTTTTTAAAAAGCCCCGGGGAGGTGGCGGTCCCCGGGGCTGCGGGAGGGTTGCGTGCCCCCGCACATTATGAGGAAAGCCCTGGGGAGGTGGCAGTCCCCGGGGCTGTGGTGGCCCCCACACCATAATTTTAAATTGCCCCCGGGACCTGGTCCACCCGGGGGCTTAAAACAAACGAAGCGCGGAAGCCCACGCTTCGTTTTCTTTAATTTTTTCGTCCGGATTCGCGAACCCAGCGCGAATTCGGACGATTTTGTTTTTAAAAAAAATGCTTTTTTTGGCCCTGGGGGTCCTTGTGGGACCCCCTGATTAGGCCTAGGGGGTCAGGGTGTTTCTACCCTGCCCCCTTTTCTTGTTTTTTTATTTCTTTTTAACTGTTTTCTTGTGACTCGGTTACCGAGTCACAAGATGGCTGCCAACACTTCCTGGTTTGGAGTGTTGGCAGCCAATCAGACTTAAGCTCGTGCTCGGGAGGGTTCGCGAATCCTCCTCAGTGCTCAGATATATAAATTTTTGTTTTTTAAATTTCTTAGCAACTACTGAACCAATTTACACCATTTAAAAAAAGGTCGCTTTCTGGACCAAGAGCTACATTTTTGCCAAATTTGGTGTAATTCCATTCAGCAGTTCGGGCTGTAGCCGTGTCTAAAGTTCCTATGGAAATTAACATGGGGAAAACGTGTTTTGGGACCCCCCTTTTTTCTCGGCCCCTGCTTGACGAATCACCCCGAAACTTTCAAGACAGGAGCTGACCTGAGCAAACCATGCGTTTTGAAAATTTTGCGAAGATTCGTCAAACGGCGCCAAAGATATTGGGAAAAGAAAAAACGCTTTTTGAATAGAAACAAGGTCCTAACTATAACTGCCTACTGGCGACCGCCAGTAGGTAATATATATATATATCTTGATAATGTTGGATCTGTCAGCAGCCTTTGACACAGTCCATCATGAAGTTCTGATGGACCGGTTGTCGGAAGTAGGAGTGCAAGGGACAGCTTGGAACCTCCTCCGGTCCTTTCTTTCTGGCAGATCGCAAACAGTGGAATTGGACAATCACAGGTCAAAACCTTTTTCACTCCCGTGTGGGGTGTCACAGGGATCATCGTTGAGCCCGACCCTATTCAACGTATATGTGATCTCTCTGGCGGGCCTAATCAAATCTTTCGGTTTTCAAATCACCTCTTATGCAGACGACACACAAATAGTGCTGTCAATTAGAGAAGGGGAAGAGAAGGAAACGGGGGCTCGCTTTCATGACTGCAAGAGGGCCATCTCAGGCTGGATGTCATCCAACTGCCTAAAACTAAACTCAGGCAAAACAGAGGTCATCATGTTCGGTAACAACCCCAACATGTGGACACCTGATTGGTGGCCAGCTGAGTTGGGCCTCTGTCCTACTCCCACGCTGAAAGCAAAAACTTAGGGGTGATCATGGACAATAGGCTCTCTTTCAGTGATCACATAAGTTCGGTGGTTTCGGCCTGTTTCCGAATCCTGAGAATCATAAGGAAAATTAAGTTTTTCCTCCCTGATAACAGCCTCAGGACAGTGGTCACGGCCCTTATTATGTCTCGAATCGACTACTGCAACAGTCTATACTTAAACGCCCAAAAACAGCACGTTAACAGGCTGCAAATTGTACAGAATGCCGCAGCCAGACTGCTTACCGGCACTCCCAAATTTGTCTCTGTAAAGAAGGAGTTAAAACAACTACATTGGCTCCACGTGAAGCTAAGGGCACGCTTTAAGGCCCTTTGCGTAGCTTTTAAGGCCCTCAATGGAATTGGCCCCAACCATTTGAGACTAAAGTTCAAATGGTATGTCCCCGCTAGAAACCTTCGGTCCTCGGGAGCGAAACAAGTCCCAGTTCCTCGGATCAAAAGAGCTAGCTGGGGGGGCAGAAGCTTCATCACATGTACCTCCAAGGCATGGAATGAGCTTCCTTTCCATCTGAGGAATGCAGCGGATCTCCTCTCTTTCAGAAAGGGGTTGAAAACCTGGCTTTTTTCACAGTAATGTCTGCACACAGATGACCAGCAGGCCTGCCCAGCGCCAGGACACCCTAGGGTAACCGTGCGCTATATAAGCTTAAATAACATAACATATATATATATACTGGGTCTGTCGACATTTGGCAGACAGGAAGCGTTACGAGATATATATATATATATATATATATACAAAACTCCTCACACGGCCTACAGAATGATGATGGGACGTCTGGACTTTGGAATTTTATATTGGGACAGAAACGATGTATATTGACCCATTGGAGGGTTTTATCACAGTAATTGAACTACCAGGACCATAATGCACCAGTAACAATTTCGTCATGGAAGCTCAATTAAGACCAAAATTTTCAATAAAATCAGGTGTGAACGTTCTGCCAATTAGGAATGACGTACTGCTGCTTGTACCTGTGAGCAAGGTGGAGTCACCGAAACGCGTCTGGGAGGCCTGCATTGTTTTGTGTGCCATACCATAATAAAGAAGATTGTAGCCAGTACGGGAGTGCATCTCTTTCTTCTCCGGGCATTGTGAGGAGTTTTGTAAGCATATTTGCAGCATAGCCCAATGCCGGTTGAGATTGCACCACCTCTAAAAAAGCAACACATCGCCCGCACTAATGGAAGTGATGATTGTTTGAGGGAGCAGTCAGCTACTGCAGATTTCTGCGTTGGAGGGCCTTCTCAGCCTTTGCTAAAGCTGATGATGGGACGTCTGGACTTTGGAATTTTATATTTGAACAAAAACGATGTATATTGACCCATTGGAGAGTTTTATCATAACAATTGAACTACCAGGACCATAATGCACCAGTAAGAATTTCATCATGGAAGCTCAATTAAGGGCAACATTTTCAATAAAATCAGGTGTGAACGTTATGGCAATTAGGAATGACGAACTGCCGCTTGTACCTGTAAGCAAGGTGGAGTCACCGAAACGTGTTGGGGAGGCCTGCATTGTTTTGTGTGCCATACCTTAATAAAGAAGATTGTAGCCAGTACAGGAGTGCATCTCTTTCTTCTCCGGGCCTTGTGAGGAGTTTTGTAAGCATAATATATATATATATATATGTATATATATATATATATATACACACATAACACATTATATATATATATATATAGTGGGGCACTCAGGGCTGATTTCCAAGTGGATTTATTTTTCGCCGGTTTACCAACAGGAAAACGGTCTCTCAGGACGCATTTCGGCCTCTCGCCTTCATCAACTGGTGAGTATCCATTTTGTTTTCAATTTTATAGTTTTTTTTACACACATTGCAGGGCATGCCTCCAGTAGACATGGAAAAGTTACCAACATTGTACAATCATGTTTACGTTGTATTAGCTCAAGAACAATTCTGCCTATGTAGGCAACGGGCATAATTACTGGAAATGGCTGTACATTCAAGAAAAATGTGAACAAAATACAATCAAAGGCAATGCGATTTTCATCATATTTGTCTCTGTGGACATAGAAGAATCACTATAGCTATTCTTTGCTAATGACTTCTATTATTCTGCCTTGTTCAGTCCTCGTCCTGCCCCAGTGGGCCAGTAGATATGTGTTCTAGCCACATACCAACGCTGTGAAGTTAGTGTCACATCACAGTGGAACAATAAAGTTCATTAAACTCTGTCCATCATAAGGAACAAAACCTGAGCCATTTGCGGATGTCCACAGGACACTTCGTTTCAATACTCCTAGATAATAAACAAAAAAGTAGTTTTCTTACTAACACCCCAACTAGAGGATAGTACTCTGCCCGTAACAGTAGAAATCTTCAAGAGATGCTCTCTGGTCTCCATGACTACTCTGAATGCGCTCGCATTCTCTAAAATCTGCAAAAAGATGAAACACAAAAATACCATATTAGTTGACTGATCACAACCAACATACATCATTTAAAAACAGTATATACAAAAATGGATTATGTAACGTGCTGCAGGCTACTTAGGTTGCATATCCTAAGGTTTAACAAGGCTGACAAACATATTCAATATAATAATGCAATTCAAAGATGGACATATATATATATATATATATGGTTGAAGATCCATGCTGACGCAGCCGCGCCACAAGAAAGGGCCCACACTCCAGGTAAGTCCAAATACAGTTTATTGAGGTAGCTGACGCGTTTTGACTGAGAGGTTTTTGTCAATATATATATATTAATTATTATATATGTGTGTTTAACTTTTTTAAATTAAGTTTATATGTTATATTTGTTAAAATGTATATGAAATCTATTTTTTTTAAACAATTTTATTATTTAATATATTTTATATTTATTATTTCATTTTATATATATATATATATAAACGATATTTTGTACAACTACATTTATGACATCAATATTTTTGTACTTACCATTCTAAATATAGGATGTCAATATTTTTGACATCGATATCTATAATTCGATATTGTGGTATGGGGATATTTTAGGTGTCGATAATCTGTCAGTGAACCCCCTGAGCTCATAACATACCACAAGGGCTAGAGGAGATTCTGAGGCTCCCTGGCTCTGTCAAAATATCTCATGGATTAGGTGCATTAGAAATATACTAGGAAAGTCGGGCATAGGGTCCCTGTGGGAAGACCCGTTGATAGCTGGGTCCATAAGCAGGATTTAATGCAGTCACAAGCCACCTTTGGCCCCTTGTCTGATGCTTTCCTAGTGGTGAAATTTGAGTTCAAGAAGGAATGGTTCCTTGACGAGATCGAACCAGCGGGAGCCAGGAAACTATATCTACAGTTTTGTTATGGCGCTCTTATTCTGTTCTCCTTCACCTCAGGCTGGGCTCACCCGCATGAGCGGAGTAGATGGTATTGTCCCGCCTGTGGTGCCAGTAAGATGGCAGAGAAGCAATCCATGCATGTTCTATTAAGTAATCAGATATATGCCTCATTAAGTCCCCTCAAGAGTGACAGAAGAGCAACCCATTAATGCAGTTCAACTATTCGCTATGTGCTATGTGGAGTCAACCCAGGAGCATTCACTGTTAAGCAGCCAACTATGTGCTAGGTGACGTCCACTGGGAAGTGAGAATGGAGCAGCCCATTGACTGTTAATCACCCATCTATAGGCCATGTGGCAGCCACCCAGAAGTGGTAGAGGAGCAGCCCATGGAAGCACTGATAAGCAATCATCTATATACCTTGTGTTGTCCTCTCAAGAGAGGCAGAGCAGCAACTAATAGATTAAGTATTAAACAGTCAGGTAAATGCCATGTGACATCCACAAAGAATGGCACAGAAGCAGCCCATGGATGCACAGTTAAGCAATCAGCTATTTGCCATGTGGAGCCCGCCCAGGCGCAGTAGAGGAGCTTTCCATAGACAGTTTATGTCATGCTTGTTACATGTAACAGGCAAACTAATTCTCCGATTAGGAACTTTTTTTTAGTTTTCCATGTTTACTTGTCACTATTTAAAAAGGTTTGAGAATATTTTAACATTCTTTCAATTTTTTCAATTTTGCTAGGTCAGGTGGGACACTAACATCACTTTGCCAATGCCTGATGGTTGCTGTTTCTGGCTTTGCCAATGCTTGTAAAATTGTATTGGCACTGGCTAAGCCAATAGTGACACATGGCAATCTTGGAATGGTATTTTCTATGCTTTTAAACTGGCCATCACATTTTGTGTAAATACAACATCGTGAACATCGTGAAAGTATAGTAAATAACATTTTGACCTTCTTGGAACTCTGTTCTCAATAGGTCCAAGATTGCCTAAAGCGAAAGGGCACAAACGCAAGAAAAAGTGCAAAAAAGAGAAAGAGAGATGTAATTTAAAAAATAAGAAAGAAAAAAATGTTCTGTGACATCAGCAATGGTAGGATACGCAGAACCAATCAAAGATAACGGTGAAGCAAAAAAGCTCCAATGGCGAGAGAAACCCAAAAAGTGGGAGGAATGGCATTGAATCAGGAGCAGGAACTTGAAATAGAAGAGAAAGCCATACAGTAATGAGCAAAGGGTGCATCCAGAGCCCACTCTAAGTACAGGTTAAGATATTAATTGCAGTGCTGTCTGCATTTGTGGCGAGACAACAAAATAGTTGTGGATTTTAACAATACGCGAAAACCACAGTCTACCCATGAGCAATGCCATGGGACTTAGTAATGTCCTATTTATATATCTAGATATTGGTTGAGACACAGCATGGGTTGGTGAAATGCGCATTGCTTCTTTTACTCGAGGGATCTGATGCATGACAGCGTGAATGCAGAGTAGTCCACTCTAGTCCTTCTTCCCAGTATAGCTGTATAATTAAATTAAAAGGCCATGCCACATGTACAAATGGCACCAGTCTTGAGACTTCATCAGTAGTGTTTCCTTATAAACTCCACAAGACGTTTTCCAATTAAATCATTTATTGCAGTGCTGGCAAAGCACAATGCTCCCTGCATCAGACAACGACTCCAACTGACCTTTAACAGCCCAGTATAAAATACACAACCCAGCGAGATAACATAATGGCACAAATTCTACACACATTTCCATTACTTACAAACACAAGCACAAGACCAATTATATGTTACAAAATAAACATATAACAAAAATAATTGGTCACAAAAACAAAAATCAAGTGGTCACGAAAGCAAACTGCAATTCTGAACTGTGCCAATATGGTGCATGACGTTAAAATTGTTTCAAAAATATTGTCTGATACAAATATCATCACAAAATATCTTGTTGACAAGAATATTGTGGTACAGAATATTGCACGTAAGAATATTGTGTATAATATTGTTTTTTTAACATAGTTGTATAACATCGATTTTGTATTATTTTAGGATTTTTATGTTTTAAGTTATTTATATGTTTTTGTTTGTTGTCCGTAATTTTTGCTTTCCTCTACTGAATGTTAAATGTTTGGATTGTGTTCTATGTAATACACTTTGTATATGCCACATATTTATGTATGTAATGATATATGTTGTTGAACAGTCCTGTGATTTTACACATCTGTATATGCATTGTTTTATAAGATATATGATTTTCAATATATCGTGCACATTTTGAGTCTCTAACATTAGTCTTATAATTTTTTTGTCTATATGGTATTTAATGTTGACTGTATACCATCGATTGGTTTTCCTAGTTGTCAGAATAAACGCAAAGCGTTCTGAAGCAATTCTACCTTTCTTGACAAAACCAACCATTAGTATATACTACATTAGAGTGGGAGTAAAACACATTCCCTACTGTTGGTTATCTTAGGGGGGAACATTAAACAATAGCCCTCCAAAGTCCAGCGCTTTCCCTACTATTGCTTAGTTTAGAGTGAGAACACTAAGGGGCAGATGTATCAAGCATTTTCCCGTTCAAAACGGGCCGATTCGCAGAATCGGCCTGTTTGCGAACGGGAAAAAAGCCTTTTGGGATGTATTATCCCAAAAGGCAATTGCAAAATAGGGAATCGCAATTTTTGTGATTACCTATTTGGGAATGCATTTAAGGAATTGCAATTTGTGATTCCTTAAATGCAATGCAGGAAGCAAAAATAAATTGCAACCTGGCTGTAAGGAATCGCAAATTACCACCAACTTCTAGTTGTTGGTAATTTGCGAATTTCGAGAAAAATTCACTTTTTTGCATTTTTCTAGGTGCCATGTGTTGTACATGTATGTGCGCCACATGTGCACACATGCATATTTCAGGGGTGCAACAGGGTGTCCATTTGGCACCCTTGCACCCTTGAAATTGCATGCGCAATTTGGGAGTACCTATTGGGTACTCGCAAATTGCGCATGCAATTCCCATTCTTTCCTATGGGCCTCTAGGCGAGTCGCAAATAAGGAATGCGTAGGAATCGCAATTTTATTTGCGAAACCTACATACATTGCATTTTGCGATTACATAATAGCGAATCGGTAAAATTCGCTCTTATGGAATCGCAAAAGGCAATGTTGATACATCTGGTCCTAAATCTTACCCCTCCCCCGGTAAAATTCCTACATTTTCCTTACTGCTGCTCAGGGTGAATTGGGAACAGTAAATTATACCCCTCCAGAGGCCTATACTTTCACCAGTGTTGTTTAGGTTGGAGTGGGTATAGTACATTTTATTCATCCTAAGTGCAACACTTTATATATTGTTTCTAAGGTTGAAATGGGAGTGGTAAATTTTATCCCTCTAAATTTAACATGTATAGAATTTCATATTCTGTTTTATTTACATTTTGATTTAATTTATTGGAGTTTAATATTTCTTTGAAATTAATTTTATATTTTATATTCATTGCTATATTTTCTATAACAGTATTTTTGACATTTTGTTAATATTTGTGTGTTAATTTTCGTTGGTTTACTAATATTGTTTTTTTAAAATACATTGTTGTGATTTTATTTTACTTTTGTTTTTATTGTCATTTTATATTTCTATTTATTTAGTAACTTTTGTATAATATGAATTTTAATAATGTGTTTTTAAAAAGTAATTTATCATTTAATAATGATATTGGATATTTTATTTTTTCAGTTTGTATTATAAATGTATATTATATAAATCTTAACACTTTTTTATTTATTAGTATTTGTTATAATCAATTCAAAATAATTTTATTTAATTCTACATTGCTTATTGTATAAGTATTTCTCTATTTAAATTCACTTTTATGTATCATATTTAAAAAATATATATTATCTTTAGTTTTACATTATATAATATATATATGTGTGTATATGTATATACATATGTATACACTAATTAATTCTAGAGTTAGTATAATCTTTTTATACTTTTAAATATATAAACTTACCTTTATAATCTCAACATGTATTACCCTACAATTTTGGCCACAATATTTTGTAGCTTAGGTTGTAAGTATGTAAACTCGATATTTAGCACTATGGTTTTTTGCTGCAGTATTTTTTTATTGCAATATTTTTGAAGTCGGTATTATGTCATAGAAGCACCAATATTAGACACACCATGCTCATTCATATACATACTTATGTAAATCTTTCAGTTTATTGATCCACCAATCACATCTAATTTCCTCCTCGGGTTCCAGCCACCCGAGGAGGAAATTAGATGTGATTGAATGTTCCACAATACTCAGTCCATTATCTCAAAAATCATACTGACTCATGCCATCCCCACGCCATCCATACCTTTCCTGGACCTTGACAGCTGTTCCCAATGCCATACCCTGCCATTGATTAACAAAGCCAAATTACACAGCTGCTTGTCCACTCTCAAAGGTTCAGAAAACCTACAATCCCATTTCTGCACCATCCCACTTGGTTTGACTCTAACCCATTCTCTCTCTTTGAAGCCAACTCATTTATACTATATTGAGCATCATAACCCCTCTTGCACACCTCTTGAGACTTCAAAACTTTTCCATACTTCTTCAAGGGACCACTCCACTTGCTGCTCCTTAGGTAATGAACCAAGGTTATCTTTGTTGAATGGCCTCCTGCCTTTCATGAGCACAAACGTACTAAAACCTGTGACACAGCTAGGTGTAATCCTATTTGTCCAAACCATCTTCTGGACGTCCTGTTCCCATTTCAACTTGCTTTTCCTAGCCAACTGTATAATACCTTTTATAATCGTGTTGAATCTCTCCACTCTTCTGTTCCCTTCAGGATGATAAACCGAGAAAGTCTTGTGTGTAATACCATTCCTCTTACACAATATTTTGCAAAGTTTCCAACGTAAGTTGTGGTACATCATCACTCACAACACATTTTGGTAATCCTTCTGTTAAGAAAATTATGTCTATAAATTTAGAAACCAGAGCTGCATCCACCTGCTTCACAACTTCTACTGCTGGCCATTTGGAGAAAAACATCAACCAGAACCATTATATACTTTGGTTCTACAACATCCTCCAAAGCAGAACCAATGATGCCTATTTCCACCTTTTTCCAAGGCATATTAGGACACTACATGGGACACAGTGGAGGCCAGAAGGTCACTTGTGATTTATCAGGTTATCCCACACCCTCACTGTCATTGCTACCTCCCTATCAACCCATGGCGACCAGAACATATCTTTGACCCTTCTTTTGATTCTGATAACACCAAGGCATCCTTCTTGTCAGATCTTTTAAACCTTTCTTTTTAACTCAGTCATTGGCATCAGAAAACTTCCTGTGATAGGACACTTATGGTCAACATGCATTTCTGCCTTTTCTTCCTAGAACACCAATAATTCCTTTTCCACAAATCTCCTGCTGGCCGGCCACTCTCCACATTCCCTTTCAACTGTAAAATACTTACTTTTATCCACAGGCATTCCCTTCATCCGCTCCTCCCTTCCATTACCACTCTCTACCTTTAACCAAACGCTGACAACCTGACATTCCTCCCACATCTCCCCAGGCAGTTCCTTCATAGGTACAGGGGGGGAGGGAGCACACTGCCTCTCATCCCAGCACAGTTCACCCCACTGCATCCTGGTAAATGCAGTATGCTTACTTTCAAAGTTGCTGTAGTCTTTCACCAAAGTTGGTGCAGGTAGTGCTGTTTTCTCTAGACACGTGTTTCTGGGTTTAGCCCGTCATCAGTAGAGAGCAAAAGTTAATAAGAAGCAGAGAAAAGTCATCAGGGGTTGCTGAAATGGTGCCCAAGTCTTCACAGGTCACAGTACCTCTCCACAGGCATACAGGTGCATCCCAGGAGAGCTCGTCAGCTCGTTGGCTCAAGGGAGCCTTTTAAACACAGGGGGAGGAGCACACTGCCTCTCATCCCAGCACAGTTCACCCCATGGCATCCTGGTAAATGCAGTACGCTTACTTTCAAAGTTGCTGTAGTCTTTCACCAAAGTTGGTGCAGGTAGTGCTGTTATCTCTAGACACGTGTTTCTAGGTTTAGCCCGTCATCAGTAGAGAGCAAAAGTTAATAAGAAGCAGAGAAATAGGGATGCAGTGCCCAAGTCTTCACAGGTCACAGTACCTCTCCACAGGCACACAGGTGCATCCCAGGAGAGCTCAGTCAGCTCGTTGGCTGAAGGGAGCCTTTTAAACACAGGGGGGAGGGAGCACACTCCCTCTCATCCCAGCACAGTTCACCCCATCGCATCCTGGTAAATGCAGTACGCTTACTTTCAAAGTTGCTGTACTCTTTCACCAAAGTTGGTGCAAGTAGTGCTGTTATCTCTAGACACGTGTTTCTGGGTTTAGCCCGTCATCAGTAGAGAGCAAAGTTAATAAGAAGCAGAGAAAAGTCATCAGGGGTTGCTGAAATGGTGCCCAAGTCTTCACAGGTCACAGTACCTCTCCACAGGCACACAGGTGCATCCCAGGAGAGCTCGTCAGCTCGTTGGCTCAAGGGAGCCTTTTAAACACAGGGGGGGAGGGAGACACTGCCTCTCATCCCAGCACAGTTCACCCCATTGCATCCTGGTAAATGCAGTACGCTTACTTTAAAAGTTGCTGTAGTCTTTCACCAAAGTTGGTGCAGGTAGTGCTGTTATCTCTAGACACGTGTTTCTGGGTTTAGCACGTCATCAGTAGAGAGCAAAAGTTAATAAGAAGCAGAGAAAAGTCCTCAGGGGTTGCTGAAATGCTGCCCAAGTCTTCACAGGTCACAGTACCTCTCCACAGGCACACAGGTGCATCCCAGGAGAGCTCGTCAGCTCGTTGGCTCAAGGGAGCCTTTTAAACACAGGGGGGGAGGGAGCACACTTCCTCTCATCCAAGCACAGTTCACCCCATTGCACCCTGGTAAATGCAGTACGCTTACTTTCAAAGTTGCTGTAGTCTTTCACCAAAGTTGGTGCAGGTAGTGCTGTTATCTCTAGACACGTGTTTCTGGGTTTAGCCCGTCATCAGTAGAGAGCAAAAGTTAATAAGAAGCAGAGAAAAGTCATCAGGGGTTGCTGAAATGGTGCCCAAGTCTTCACAGGTCACAGTACCTCTCCACAGGCACACAGGTGCATCCCAGGAGAGCTCGTCAGTTCGTTGGCTCAAGGGAGCCTTTTAAACACAGGGGGGGAGGAAGCACACTGCCTCTCATTCCAGCACAGTTCACCCCATTGCATCCTGGTAAATGCAGTACGCTTACTTTCAAAGTTGCTGTAGTCTTTCACCACAGTTGGTGCAGGTAGTGCTGTTATCTCTAGACACGTGTTTCTGGGTTTAGCCCGTCATCAGTAGAGAGCAAAAGTTAATAAGAAACAGAGAAAAGTCATCAGGGGTTGCTGAAATGGTGCTCCCTCCCCCCCTGTTTTAAAAGGCTCCCTTGAGCCAACGAGCTGACGAGCTCTCCTGGGATGCACCTGTGTGCCTGTGGAGAGGTACTGTGACCTGTGAAGACTTGGGCACCATTTCAGCAACCCCTGATGACTTTTCTCTGCTTCTTATTAACTTTTGCTCTCTACTGATGATGGGCTAAACCCAGAAACACGTGTCTAGAGATAACAGCACTACCTGCACCAACTTTGGTGAAAGACTACAGCAACTTTGAAAGTAAGCGTACTGCATTTACCAGGATGCAATGGGGTGAACTGTGCTGGGATGAGAGGCAGGGTGCTCCCTCCCCCCGTGTGTTTAAATGGCTCCCTTGAGCCAGCGAGCTGACAAGCTCTCCTGGGATGCACCTGTGTGCCTGTGGAGAGGTACTGTGACCTGTGAAGACTTGGGCACCATTTCAGCAACCCCTGATGACTTTTCTCTGCTTCTTATTAACTGTTGCTCTCTACTGATGACGGGCTAAACCCAGAAACACGTGTCTAGAGATAACAGCACTACCTGCACCAACTTTGGTGAAAGACTACAGCAACTTTGAAAGTAAGCATACTGCATTTACCAGGATGCAATGGGGTGAACTGTGCTGGGATGAGAGGCAGTGTGCTCCCTCCCCCCCTGTGTTTAAAAGGCTCCCTTGAGCCAACGAGCTGACGAGCTCTCCTGGGATGCACCTGTGTGCCTGTGGCGAGGTACTGTGACCTGTGAAGACTTGGGCACCATTTCAGCAACCCCTGATGACTTTTCTCTGCTTCTGATTAACTTTTGCTCTCTACTGTTGACGGGCTAAACCCAGAAACACGTGTCTAGAGATAACAGCACTACCTGCACCAACTTTGGTGAAAGACTACAGCAACTTTGAAAGTAAGCGTACTGCATTTACCAGGATGCAATGGGGTGAACTGTGCTGGGATGAGAGGCAGGGTGCTCCCTCCCCCCGTGTGTTTAAATGGCTCTCTTGAGCCAACGAGCTGACAAGCTCTCCTGGGATGCACCTGTGTGCCTGTGGAGAGGTACTGTGACCTGTGAAGACTTGGGCACCATTTCAGCAACCCCTGATGACTTTTCTCTGCTTCTTATTAACTGTTGCTCTCTACTGATGACGGGCTAAACCCAGAAACACGTGTCTAGAGATAACAGCACTACCTGCACCAACTTTGGTGAAAGACTACAGCAACTTTGAAAGCAAGCGTACTGCATTTACCAGGATGCAATGGGGTGAACTGTGCTGGGATGAGAGGCAGTGTGCTCCCTCCCTCCCTGTGTTTAAAAGGCTCCCTTGAGCCAACAAGCTCTCCTGGGATGCACCTGTGTGCCTGTGGAGAGGTACTGTGACCTGTGAAGACTTGGGCACCATTTCAGCAACCCCTGATGACTTTCCTCTGCTTCTTATTAACTTTTGCTCTCTACTGATGACGGGCTAAACCCAGAAACACGTGTCTAGAGATAACAGCACTACCTGCACCAACTTTGGTGAAAGACTACAGCAACTTTGAAAGTAAGCATACTGCATTTACCAGGATGCAATGGGGTGAACTGTGCTGGGATGAGAGGCAGTGTGCTCCCTCCCCCCCTGTGTTTAAAAGGCTCCCTTGAGCCAACGAGCTGACAAGCTCTCCTGGGATGCACCTGTGTGCCTGTGGAGAGGTACTGTGACCTGTGAAGACTTGGGCACCATTTCAGAAACCCCTGATGACTTTCCTCTGCTTCTTATTAACTTTTGCTCTCTTCTGATGACGGGCTAAACCCAGAAACACGTGTCTAGAGATAACAGCACTACCTGCACCAACTTTGGTGAAAGACTACAGCAACTTTGAAAGTAAGCATACTGCATTTACCAGGATGCAATGGGGTGAACTGTGCTGGGATGAGAGGCAGTGTGCTCCCTCCCCCCCTGTGTTTAAAAGGCTCCCTTGAGCCGACGAGCTCTCCTGGGATGCACCTGTGTGCCTGTGGAGAGGTACTGTGACCTGTGAAGACTTGGGCACCATTTCAGCAACCCCTGATGACTTTTCTCTGCTTCTTATTAACTTTTGCTCTCTACTGATGACGGGCTAAACCCAGAAACACATGTCTAGAGATAACAGCACTACCTGCACCAACTTTGGTGAAAGACTACAGCAACTTTGAAAGTAAGCGTACTGCATTTACCAGGAAGCAATGGGGTGAACTGTGCTGGGATGAGAGGCAGTGTGCTCCCTCCCCCCATGTTTAAAAGGCTCCCTTGAGCCAACGAGCTGACGAGCTCTCCTGGGATGCACCTGTGTGCCTGTGGAGAGGTACTGTGACCTGTGAAGACTTGGGCACCATTTCAGCAACCCCTGATGACTTTTCTTTGCTTCTTATTAACTTTTGCTCTCTCTACTGATGACGGGCTAAACCCAGAAACACGTGTCTAGAGATGAGAGGCAGTGTGCTCCCTCCCCCCCTGAGTTCCTTCATAGGTATAGACATGCAGCTTAGGATGAATATGTGATCTTTTTTCGCATGCGTTTACCACGCATGCCATAACAACGCGGTCGTTACAACGACCGCGTTATTTCGCATACCGTTACAACGCAAGTCGTAACAACGACTTGCATTAGGGGGCGCTGGATGTTGGAATAGTATAAATTACTATTCCAACTCCAGTCTGTGCGGACACTAGGGAAGGTGTTGGATTTGAAATCCAACACCTTCTGCCCCCCAACGCAAGTCGTTGTTCGCACTTGCGTTGTAATGGTATGCGGAATAACAACACGGTCGTTGTAACGACCACGTTGTTATTGCATGCGTTGTTACGCATGCGTGGTAAACGCTGTTTACCGCTTAGGATATCAGTAACTTTATTTTCACACCTGGCACATATTTTACCATATTATAATCCTATAACCCCAAGTTCATACGTCTGATGCGAGGAGCACCTTTAGCCATACCTTTGGTGTTAGACCCCCTTTGTTAAGGGTTTGTGGTAGTTTTTTAATACCACTTGTAACCTCCAAATATACTGCTGATATCGCTCCAACAATGCAAACATGTCAGAGTCTCCTTCTCAATCACAGAGTACCACTCCTCGGCAAGTGTTAGGGATCTGGAGGCAAAGGCAAACACAACCTTTCTGACATTTTCCTCCCTCTATGAGATACCAGCTCCCAATCCTTTGTTGCTTACGTCCATTGTTACAATATTTCTGAGAGCAGAATCGAAACTCTGTAGGAGTGAAGCCATATATATGTCCTCCTTATCATTGCAAAATGCTCCCTGGCATTCCAATGTCCACTTCACTTTGTTTTTAAGTAGTTGTCAGATTGCAAATATTTTATCCTGTGAATTTCTTCACAAATGTTGCATATAATTCCACTAAAACTAGAACACCCTCACATCATCCCTAGATTTTGGAGAGGGTGTATCATCAATCAGTTATTTTTTGGACTAATACCATTCCCATCAATGTCATGCCCCACATAAGTCACTTTTGTCTTGCAAATTTACACTTGCTCAATTAAATGGTTACAATCCCTCTTCCAAAAGTCCTAACACAACCTTTAATTTGTCATCATGCTCTTCCCTGGTTTTCTCATCTGAAAAATGTAATCCTGCAAGGAAATCATGTCAGAAACCTCTGGGTTTTTGCAATTGTATCTATTAGCATTTTTAAAATAAATTGTAAAGGCATGAATAAAAAGATACATAAGCAACAATATTTTTGGCTTGTGTTTCAGTTCCTGATAGTTCAAGCCTGTTGAAGTTCAACAATTGCCTCCAATGAAATACAATAGAGTCTTGACTCTTTATTTTTTTACTCTGTTCAACCCGTCCCATAAGTTACACTCATAGAATGATCTGGGGGATCTGCTGTTTGGAGGATCCATTATCTTAGTAATCATCTCTCCCAGCATTATTAAGTCCTCTGTGACTTTTGGCATCCCTTCAGGTGCGTTTGATATGTCTGTTATCTGCAAGCACCCATTCGAGCAAGTCATTCTTTAAATCCCTCACCTCTGGTGCCAGCGGCTTGCCAAGACTACCCCTAATGCTATCAATTGGGACCCCATTGTTTTGTTGACTTTGTCTCTGTAATATTCCTAAGAGGCACAACTGTATGGTCCCCTCCAGGTGCACCCCGACAATATGTGCTAAAGCTTGAATCACTTCCCCCCAGAAATTTACAGGCATGACCATGTTACATGTAGGAAGTCCACCAAGGTCTACCCGCATTTATTGCAGGCAGTTGAGCTCATAAGATATATGTGAGTGATTTTTTCGGGTGCCATATACGTTCTATGTAAAAAAAAATAGAACTGAATTAATTACGTCAGAAACATCTTTAAACAAACAGTACCCTGCAAATTTGGAAGCATCCAAAAGGTGTTATGAAAGCCATTCATTTTTTACTCTTTGAATGCAGAAGCGCCTGGTAGTAATGCACCATCAAATCTATTGTAGAAAACCATTTGATTACTTTAGTCATAGACACCATCTTATGTACTTTAGGCTAAGAAACTTGTCAACATATATTCACGTTCAGTTCTCTCAGGTCGACACACAATCACATCTTACAACTGGCTCCTCTTGCCACTACCAATGGCAAAATCCAATCGTATGATTCTACAGGCTCTCTTATATCTGCAGCTCCATGCTCCAGATTTGCACTTTGCAAACTTATCTTCCCAGGCATCTTTATTTACAAATGTGTATCGAGAGCCTGAATCAGTCGCTGTTTCCATTTTAATTCCCCTAAACAACATCTCACACACTCTTTTTTTTCTTACCACAGTCATTAACATCCAGCTGACATAATATAAATTGTGCCCCAGGGGCACTTTCTGGTATTACAGAAGGGGCCGCAGATGTTTGAGCGACCCCTTCTGTAATACTGATAGCGCTGGCGCGCACGTAGCACCTGCTCTACCATGAAAAGGTGTGCCCTCATTAGGATGGAAGCGTGGCCGCATGGAAATGAGGAAATCTGTTTCCTTCTGAGCACACGCCATAATATAGATGCAGGCGCAGATATAAACAGGCTCTTAGGAGGTGCACTCACATATCGCCACAAAAAGGTGGCACACCGTGGCTGCCCTGTGGAGAACGGAAAGGGCCGTCTGCAGGTGAATCTCTGTCCCCTCTCTAAAGTGCAGGCAGGTTGCTGTCTGTACCGTGAAACTTGGAGCAGCTGATTAAATCAGCCACTCCTTGTTTCACTGAATGTGCTGCCCCCAGGGCAGCACCGAGTTCATGCATCCGGCGCGATACATAATACGGCCCCAGAACATCACCATTAACACACAATACACATTCATCTTCTCTACTGCCATCCAAATCACTGATACTGCTCTGCTTCTTAGTGATGCACTTAACCTCATCTCCCTCCTTCCTTTTTCTAGACACCATTATGTAATGGCCCTTGACACCACTACCTGAACACCTTTTTTTAAGTGCAGGACATTTCTTTCAATAAGCAAAATGATAGTAGCTTCCACAACTATAACATCAATCAAGCAGTTCTTTGTTTTTACTCTCAACATCCTCATATGCTTAGTGATTAGAATTAGGAAAGTTTCTAGCATATTTTTGCCTCTGTGGCTACTCATTACCACCTTTCACCTTCCCAACTACTTCTATCTCTTTACCTTTACACACAGCCTTCACACACTTTCTCCTTAATTCAGCCTGCTGGACAATAGCTACTACAAATTTCAATGAGGACTCTCCATTGACCACAAGCAGTCCTGGATGCTGGAATGATTTGTATGCATTACCACTTAGGGGTCAATTACAACGCCGTTCGGAAGGGCTCCGAATCGGATTTGGGTTTGCTGAATCCAATTCGGAACCCTTGTTTCCGACCGACTCGTACACAGTTCCGAACGACTGATTATGATGCCCAGAAACTGTTAGGTCTGTCCGAATCGGTTCCGAAAGGCATTCGGACAGGTCGAGCCTTTCGGAGCCGAATCGTAAAGCTCCATGGACACGGTTTCCGAGCGAGCGATTACGATGACCGATTCTGACAGCCTTTCCGATTCGGTTTGCCCGAAACAAAACTGCTGTCGGAATCTGTCTTTGGGGGCCTTCCGAATCGGGGCCCATTGGGGTACCCAAGGGACCCCCCCTTTCCAACCATGCACAGTGTGGCAAGCACCATGGGGTGCCTGCCACAGGGTGCACGATTTTCCCCAGACACCCCTTTCTTCAATGGGAGCCTGTGTTCTCGTTCGGAACACACGATCCCATTGAAGTCAATGGGAGCCTGACCGAATTGTATCCAGAAGCAACCGAATGCATCCAAATCGCTCGGTCGGACGTCCCCGATCAGAGTCGTTCGGAAAACATTCCAGGACCGAATTGGTCAGAATGCTTTCCGGACGAGATCGTAATCGGTCCCTTAATCTCTAATAAGTTCATCATATAATGTACCTAAACAGCACATCAACACCAAATTTTTTAATGCAGCAACATAGGGGTCGATTCCGATTCGGGCCGGAAAACGTACCGACCGACTCGGTTCGGGAATTCAGTCCGACCGACACGTACCGGCACTGCCCGACCTGCGTAGTACGATGAATTGCATGCGAATCCCGACCGACTCGTACGGAACACAAGCCGAACGACCGAACCGCACGGAAACCAGCTGTCCGGCCGGGAAACAATGCGAATCGAACTGACACGCACCAGGAATGAACCCGAACGAAACGTACCCGCGAACTCCGACCCGCGCAGTACGATGCAATGCGTGGAAAACCAGACCGAGTCGCACGGAAACCAAGCCGTACGACCGCCACACATACAAAACCCAGCCCAGGCAACCCAATACACCACGACCGACGCGTACGCCGCACATGAAACACAGCAGAAACACAGTGCGAATGACCCGGAGAAGCTCGCACGAGACAACTGCAGCGTACAACTTGGTCAGAAGAACGTCTCCTACATGCACAAAAACTACAAAGGAAAAAATACAAAAAAAAAGGGCCAAACAAGCAATTACAAAGCCAATAAATACTGGGGTGGGGAAACATGGAACAAAGACACACCCACAACTCCACCCATATAAAGGACACAAATCCCTACCATGATCCTTTGCAAATTCAACTGACCTGCCAGCACAGAACACCATCAGACAGCAACCACAGACACACTCACAGCTCATCCATCACACAAGCCACACACCATCAGCACCTCAAGAAATAGCACCCTCACATACACCCAGCAAAACCTACACTCACACACCCTCACTTGCACACGCACACACACATCAATCACCACCATCACCCATCACCATGCCCCCAAAGAAGAATCCAAAGTTCCTAGACAGTGAATTGGAAGTCCTGGTAGATGAGATCCTCAGGGTAGAGCCACAGCTGTTTGGTACATTGGTCCAACAGACCCCCATGTCGCAGAAAACCAAGATGTGGGAGAGGATCGTCGAAAGGGTGAACGCACAATCACCATGTTTGCGCACAAAGGAAGACATCCAGAACAGGTGGTATGACGTGCGCAGGAGGGTCAAGGAGCTACTAAAGAAGGACTACGCCTTGAGCCAACACACCGGCAGTGGCCCTCCTGCCAAACCTGTATATCTCAGGCCCTGGGAGGAGAAGGTGCGGGCCATCCTACCACCAGTGAGCGTATATGGACTATCAAACATCCCAGAGCCTGGTGAGTACACAACAAATATACACAATATTGTGTGACAATACACACACATCACTGTCAAGGGGATAGTCAAACCATGCACCCTTAGCAAATCCACAGCAACCAAAAGATAATCATCCTAAGATGTGTATGTCAGTCAGATAAACACAATACATGCCATCTCATAGTGATATGTAACTGTGTCATGACATGTACAAACCCAACAACAAATAGAGCTAGGCAGTGGCACAAATCTAACCAACAAACACAGTCAGATATGTAGCCACCACTACAACACCACCTCACAGGGAAGCTCACTGAAAAGAAGGAATTCTGTGTATGCTGGTCAAGTCAGTGTAGCCAATAGCATGATGGGAGTTGTAGTCACAGATATTGCCCACCCTCACAATCCGCCCATCAACACCACTCTGAACCATGCTCACATCACAGGGAGTGGAAAACAACTGACAAGATGGCTGACA
Organism: Calotriton arnoldi; assembly: GCA_963921515.1. Classification (NCBI taxonomy): domain Eukaryota; kingdom Metazoa; phylum Chordata; class Amphibia; order Caudata; family Salamandridae; genus Calotriton; species Calotriton arnoldi. Next base: position 352,739 of record CAWUFW010014378.1, on the reverse strand, counting down.
CTGGGTACTGCTGTGGGGAGCACAAGGCCCTGCTGGGAACTGTGCACCAACCAACAGCAGGACACCACTGACTGACATCATGAAAGCAAACTTGCACTCCCTGCAATAGAAGCACGTTCCATGGTGGGATATCTGGCTGGGTGGGAAGGAGGACTGACAGCTCTGACCATATTTACAAGCAGCTTTTCACACACACACCCTTAACACAAACTCCACACAACTCACCTGGGAGAATGCAATGCCTCACACTCTAATTAAATATCCCACAAAGAACCACAACCCTGGGTAATGCTGTGTGAAGCACAGGGACACTCATGGGACTTGTAGCCAAACTAACGCCAGGACAACACTGTCAGCCATCCTTTCAGCACAGGCACATTACCCCACAGGGAAGCAGAGTCAAAAGGAAGGACGTATGGGCATGCTGGGAAGGGGGGGTGTAGGCAATAGCATGATGGGAGTGGTAGTCACAGCTCAACATCCCCCACCCGCATGGCCCAGCAAACTCACACTGAAGCATGCACACCTCACAGGGAGTGAAAAGCCACTTCAAAGATGTCTGACAATGGTGCTCTGTTGTGGGGATCACAAGGCCATGCTGGGAACTGGGCACCAACAAACAACAGGACACCACTGTCAGCCATCTTGCCATTGCTGTCACACTCACACACAGTGAAGTACACTCAAAAGGAAGGAAGAATGGGCATGCTGGGAAGGGGGGCGAAGGCAATAGCAAGATGGGAGTGGTAGTCACAGCTCAACATCCCCCACCCACATGGCCCAGCAAGCTACCACTGAAGCATGCACACCTCACAGGAAGTGGAAAAGAACTGACAAGATGGCTGACACTGGGTACTGCTGTGGGGAGCACAAGGCCCTGCTGGCAACTGGGCACCAACAAACAACAGAACACCACTGTCAGCCATCTTGCCATTGCTGTCACACTCACACACAGTGAAGTCCACTCAAAAGGAAGGAAGCATGAGCATGCTGGGATGGGGGGTGTAGGCAATAGCATGATGGGAGTGGTAGTCACAGCTCAACATCCCCCACCCACATGGCCCAGCAAGCTACCACTGAAGCATGCACACCTCACAGGGAGTGGAAAAGAACTGACAAGATGGCTGACACTGGGTACTGCTGTGGGGAGCACAAGGCCCTGCTGGCAACTGGGCACCAACAAACAACAGAACACCACTGTCAGCCATCTTGCCATTGCTGTCACACTCACACACAGTGAAGTCCACTCAAAAGGAAGGAAGCATGGGCATGCTGGGAAGGGGGGTGTAGGCAATAGCATGATGGGAGTGGTAGTCACAGCTCAACATCCCCCACCCACATGGCCCAGCAAGCTACCACTGAAGCATGCACACCTCACAGGGAGTGGAAAAGAACTGACAAGATGGCTGACACTGGGTACTGCTGTGGGGAGCACAAGGCCCTGCTGGCAACTGGGCACCAACAAATAACAGGACACCACTGACTGACATCCTGAGAGTCAACCTGAACCCACTGCAAGGGTGGCATGCTTCATGGTGGGATAACTGGGCTGGGGGGAGAAGGAGGGCCGGATGTCCACCAAATACAACCAAGGCTGTCCATGTACACACCTCAACATTCACATTGAAATGCTTAAAGTTTGCAGGACAATGTGCTACACCAATATCAACCTCTGACTGTGACAACTTAGGACAATGCAATGTACATGCCCGCATCCAGAGGTACAGTCACAACTGTCAGGTGTGTGAACCATTGATGCCTGCAGAAACATAACATACATTGTGTGTGTCTCCCAAAAACAGGTGATGATGGGGACACAGCAGCAGACGCTGGGGAGTCCCTGTCCCAGGCTCCGGGGGACACTGAGCTCACTGGTGTGGAACAGCCTCTGCCCTCCTCGGATGGCGAAGACCTACCTGGCACCTCCGGTGTGAGTCATCATGCAGCACCAGCAGGACCACCAGCTGCACCCCCTGCACCCACCCCTCCAACAACTGCCAACACACAGACCACCCCTGCCGACACGGACAGACCAAGGACCACCAATGAAAACAGCACACGGACCCCGGCCCAACGTGGAGCAACAGACACCAATACCAGTAACAACCCCCAAGGGGGCCCAGGGTCACCTGTGCATGCCACCGCAGGTCCCGCACGTGTCGCCAGGGGTGGTGGGAGGGGTGTTAGACATAGGTCGCTGTTTGCAGAGGGGTCTGGACTGCATGATGACCCACAACTGGTACGCATTGCTGATGCGTACCAGAATAGCACCGGAGAGGTTAGCCAGGTAGTGGGGATCCTCAAGGACATTCAACAGCAGCAGGCTGCCCATCATGCCCGCTTGGACTCCCACATGTCATGTGTGGAGACACACATGGCCCGTGTGGAGACACACATGGCTGGCTTGGAGTCCAAGTGGGACACATTGCAAGAACTGACAGCGGTGCATAGGGACATATTGACATGCCTCCGCCAGATTAGCACCAACATGGCCACACCTCCCTGTGTGCCCACAACATCTGGTGCTGCAACAACTGCAACTGCCACAGGGAGGGAGGATGACTCTGGCGGAGAGTCCCCTGCACCGCAGCAGCCTGCACGTGAGGGTCCCCCCCAAAGAAGAGGGGTCGTCCGAGGAAGGACAACTGAGAGGCCGATGGCCATGCACATCCCCCAGGAAGCCAACACCTGTTCTGGAAATTCACCTTTGTGTGCAAACTGTTCACCCTGTCGAATGCAACCCAACTCTCCCACATGACATGGGGAGTTCAAGTTGGACCAATGTATCAGATGACTGTGGACTTTACTCAGGACATTTCTGCTACCAGGACTTCCAAATCATCTGGGAACTTTGGATTACAATCCCAATGTACAGCACCCACCATCCTGTGCACTATACTCACACATGTATGTAAATAAACTCACTAATACACCATACTTGCCTCTGTTGTGATTCCAACGTGGTTTCTGTCATGGAGATGATGATCTGCGAAATGACACTGTGCATGCTAACTGCTACAGCAAGTACAACACCGTCATGTGAGTCATGGCGACGTGACACATATGAGGGAGACACACCACTAGGGCTACACAACACATACACACCAGGGCCATCTGACTCATCGCCTACACTGATGTTGCCAGGAAATACAGTGCAATGCACAGACACCACACCTATTCACAGTCTGTGTAAACTAGCCCACTGGTGCAGTAAGCAAATGTCAGTCAGATGTGTGACCACAGACAACGCACATCCCAAAGTGAAGCACAGGTTTATTACACATTTGCAACATGTTGTTTCCACTACAGATGCAAGGTAATCCCACGTGGCAGTGGCCACACAGTCAACAAGTGTAGAAGAAAGGAAGTCCAGGGGTGTGGGGCACATCACCTGTAGGGAAACGACAGCTTCCACCCTGGAAGTTGAATCACGGTGTCGGGGATCACAGTTGACCAAACAACTCTGAAAGTACCCTGTGAAGGACAGGCATGACACACAGTCAAAAGCACTGAAGAACAGGACAGAACTGCAATACTCATGCCCAATACATGTCACAAGATACCTACACAAAACCAAGTTAGCATGTCAACACTGTTGGGGAGTACAGACTACCTGTCGCTGCACGCATACGGTCAAGTAGCACATGGACACACTCAAACAGCAACAGAGCACCACCAACACATATCACGAAACTCACATCATTGACATGACATCTCTGGATACTCACATTCAGCTGAAGAAGTTGGTGATGAGCTGTGTGCGGACATCACCCTCATCATCATCCCCATCACTGGCATCATGGCCCAGGCCAGGATCCTCTACAGGTGGCGGATGTTGGTCATCGTCATCCAGGATGAGAGGCAACTCCCTCCGCACTGCCAGGTTGTGTAGCATGCAGCAGACGATGACAATCTTGCACACCTTTGCTGGGGCATATGGGAGGGCCCCTCCTGTCTTGTCCAGGCAGCGAAAGCGGCTCTTCAGGAGACCAAATGTCCGCTCAATCACTCTCCTGGTCCGACCATGTGCCTCATTGTAGCGCATCTGGGCTGGTGTCATAGGGTTCCTGAGGGGCGTCAGCAACCACGGCATGTTGGGGTATCCGGAGTCACCTACATACAGACAATTGCACATTAGCTGACTTGGAAAAGAGGGTGGAATACTACATTGCAGAACACACACAATGGTACAAAGTCAGTACACACCGACAAGCCAGGCACGCTGGTTCTGCATCTGTGACATCATCCTCGGGATGCGACTACTCCTCATCACGTAGGCATCGTGTGCAGAACCGGGGAAATGGGCACACACGTGTGAGATGCTCATATCTGCAAGACATACCACCAGAGCATTGACTGAATGGTAATGTTTTCGGTTCCTGTATGCCTGCTCATGTGCCTGTGGTGGTACCAAAGCCACATGTGTCCCATCAATGGAGCCAATGACATGCGGCATCCTCCCCAGGGCATAGAAGTCACTCTTGACGTCAGTGAGTTGTTGACGTTTAGGGAAATAGATGTACTGGTTCAGGTATCTCAACATAGCCTCCAAAACATTGCGAAGCACACGGTTGAACATGGTCTGTGACATCCCACCAGCAGACGCCACAGTGTGTTGAAAGGTACCGGTGGCAAAGAAGTGTAGGGCTGCCATCACCTTCACCTTGGGGGTCAGCGCTGTAGGGTATGTCCGGCCAGGTTGCAAATGTGGGGCCAACCGCACCGTCAATTCCTCAATCAGCGGCCTGGTGAAGCGGTACCGTCGGATGCAGTCACGTTCAACCATGGTTGCAAGGTCAGGGAATGGTCTATGGACAGCTGGTGCCCTGCAGTGCATAGGTGAAGAAAGAAAGATTGTCAGTCACCCCACATATGTGGCATAGACCATACTCAATATCACATGATACATCATTACGAGACACAAGTACATGATGTGTGTGCAGTTCTGTGAGGACATGTATGGCACCTACATGGCCAACATCTAAGATCACAGTTCAACATGTGTCGTCAACAAGTCCCAGGTTGTGCTATGGGATATCATTAGGCTGTGTCACAGTACCCATGTACTGCTGTCACGTTCCAAACACACACCACAGCGACATGTGAGGACAGATGTGCCCCAGGCATCACAGCCCTTTGACAGGTAGATTCCCAGGGACCCTGTATTGCCACATGGACACTGGCATGACATGGCATATCATGAATACACCACAGCAAAACAACCATGACCCCCACAGGTAGTGGTCCCTGTTGCCTCTGCAGGACAGACATGGACGTCTGTGACACACACACGCACAACATTAAAGTCCATGCACGAACAACAGTTTCCCATTGTGCACATGGAATCAGAGACATTGTAAACACAACATGCACACAGACTGTGGAGGGCCATCACTATTGTGGCAATGGGTCACCGTGTGACGTACATACCGTCCCACATGGGACTCTGGGGGTATGTGACATGACATACACATACACAACCTGGAAATGTGACCATGCCACATGCTCTGAAATGAACAGTTGCACATCACAGTGGTCATGTGCACAACACACCAAGGATTCTGTTTCCCTGAACACGTGCACAGCCTGGGAGTGGCTGCACCCAAGTGCCACCCAAAAAACCACATGTTGACCTCCATACACGGAAAAGGTAATGCAGCCTTACATGCCTTAGGATACAGTGTGGACAGGCTGTGGTGTTGTAGGTGTGCCCCTGAGTCCCTGGAAAGTAAATGTGGCTGGCATACGTTCATCTGTGACAGGCATGGTGACATATGCGAGTGACTTGTACAGGGACGCGTTGTACAGCAATGGACCGATCGGTGCGCACGCTTTGGCCATTGCATATGATGTGAGCGGGTACGCGTTGTACAGCAATGGACCGATCGGTGCGCACGCCTTGGCCATTGCATATGATGTGGCCCGAAATACGCGTTGTACAGCAATGGACCGATCGGTGCGCACGCCTTGGCCATTGCATATGATGTGAGCGGGTACGCGTTGTACAGCAATGGACCGATCGGTGCGTACGCTTTGGACATTGCATATGATGTGAGGGGGTACGCGTTGTACAGCAATGGACCGATCGGTGCGCACGCCTTGGCTATGGCCTGGCATGGCAACGGACGCGTTTTCAAACCTTTAACGAGTCTGATGCTGTGGATTCAGTTGGCCACCCACAACAATGTTGCAAATTCATGGGTCTCATGAAGTTGAACTTTTGAAGGATGCTGTGGGTGTGTGTAAGTGGTGCAATTCCATGGATTGGCCAGATTCAGAAGATGCAAACGACTTGGCCTATCACTTTGGACACATGGGACAGTATCTGCCTCAGCAGCACACATATAATGCTGGCTGTTCCCCTGAGAGCTCACTTGCCTGCACTACATGCTCCAGGACGACATCTGCCACCAACACTGCTGCTGTCTCTGCATCCTCTGGATCCTGCAATGGCACGTACTGTGGAGAGAGCCCCTGCCTTCAGCACTGAGGAGAACCAGGCCCTGCTGGACAGCCTCCTTCCACAGTACAGCAAGCTGTATGGGAAACCAGGGGAGCAGGTGAGTGTGCTGTCCACTGCCTTACTAAATGTGCATGTTGTCTGACTAGCAGGACTTACAGTGTGCACGCCACTGGCTAGCAGGCTCACTGAGTAGTTGTCACCCCCCATGGTGTGTAGTTACATGCACTGAACAGGTATAGTGCAGTAACAGTGCATTCCAACAAGGTTTTACTTCCCAGGCAATGATACCATGTAGTAACTGCTGGCACACTGTTCATAGCCATCGTTGCACTGCCTGTGTACATCTTGTGCCCCTGTGATTGAGACATGTATATCCAAATGTGTGATGCACGGATATGTTGCATGTGTAGTAATGGCCTTTTCACTTTGTCATCCTCACAGGTTGATGCCCACCAGAAGTAGGAAATCTGGCTGACCATCGCCCGGGCAGTAAGATCCGTGGGGGTCTACAAGCGCCGGATCCGCAACTGCCAGAAGAGGTGGCAGGACCTTCGGGGCTGGACCCGGAGGATCGCAAGGGTCCAGCTGAAGCTGTCGCCTCCTCGCAGGAGGGGCGGACACCGGACCCTGACCCCTCACATGCTCAGGATCCTGGCGGTGGTCTTCCCTGATCTGGATGGGCAGCTGAAGGCCAGACAGCAGCAAGGAGGGGTGAGTCCATGACTGCACTGTGTACTTTGTCTGACATGCTATGTGCCCTCCTCTGGCCTGGTTAAACTTCCACAGTACATCAGTCTTGTGGTCCAGGACCCATGTCCCTCAATTGTGACATGCCCACTCCTCATCTGATACCCAGGTGTGGCCCTTACAGTCAGGAAATTGTGTCACTTGGGTACTGTGTCCTTGCATTTTGCTTAGCTCAAGGTGGGGGACAGCATTTGTTCCCGTAACTTTGTGGTGGGCTTCATGGGTGGGTCCATTGCTTATACAATACCTGAGTTCTGACATGTAATCTGCATGTAACTTTGATATGTGGTCCAATTGCTGATCTGATTCACCACATGTGCCTGGGGTATTTGGCACACACCCATGCTGCGGGTGGGAACAATGTTTGGGCCTCAGGAGTATGTATATCAAGTGTGTCACACATACTTAGCCACCTGCCTACTGTCCAGGGCTCATCCCTCTTTCACGTGGAGCAGAACAGTCATGCCTACTCCAGGCCATACTATGCACTCTGTACTCCCACTCCCGTGTATCAGCTGACACGTTGTGCTCAGTGAAATGTTCCCTCAGGTGTCTGCCTCTGTGTCATTGTGCTGTGGCTTCGTTGTCAGGACTACTGGGGTGTTTATCGGTTAGGGCTCAGCATGACACCGGAGATGTGACCATAGGAGATGATACTTGTGTGACATATAGGTGTTTGATCACTTGACTGTGCAGACTGGGGTATGCGAAAGTGAAGTACAGGCAGCTGTTTCCCATTCACAGCAGATTGTGAGGTGCTCAGGTTCCGAGGGTTGTGTTTCAGGTCTCCCATATGTCCAATTGGTATTTGTGGCCAAATAAGAGTTCAGATGATGTGGTTTGTGGGGGATGGACATGTGCACTTGTCAGCTACAGGACTTGCATTCCCCATGACCTAGGAATGTGACACGGTGCAGACTGTTGTTGGCTGGCTGCCCTGCCCATGTGACTTGAGACAGTGATATATAACTTTGCAGGCATGCCTGTACCATGGCATCAAACTCCCTAAGGGTGATCCTGCAGGTGAGTGACATGTGCTACATGCACCCCATTGTGGCATTGACTATCAGGACATGGGTGCATCATGGTGTCTGGTGCTGGTATGCATGACATGCATTACAAATTAGACTCTGGCCATCCCTTCATCCGGACACCTGTAGTGACTGAATGGCATGAGATGTGATGTGTGCATGTTCACATACTTCACCGTGTTCTCTGCAATGTCCAACTACTGTGTAGGTGGTGCATGTGTCCACACTGGGGTATTACCATCCGACAGGCACCAGACAGATGGGTGCAAGGCCAGGAGAGATGTGAGTGCCATGTTTGACCATCAGACTGACAATTGGCTTCTCCTACTCTGTTTGGGCACTTTTGGCAATGTTCAACTAAGGATGCCAGGGCTTGCTCTGTAATGTGCTGTACTTACTGTGGTGTGTGCGGTCAGTGCAGGTGACTGATGTTTGTCTGTTTCCCTAATTATTTGCAGATACATCCACGGCCACAGGAGGGGACAGCTCCACGGACCAGGAGGAGCCGCATAGCCAGACTGGGTCAGCAGCCGATGAGTGGTCGGAGGGACCCAGTGGCACGGAGGGCGAGGGGAGCCACACCGAGGAGTCCTCAGCAGCATTCACCTCAGCTGAGGACCACAGCAGCTCGGAGGATGACTCACTTGTGGAGGCGGGTGTCAGCAGCCAACACACACCAGCTAGTATTGCTGTCCCCGCCACCACCACCACCGCCCTCCCATCGGCTCCCATTCCAGAGGTCCGTGGAGGCTCCCGTGTTCGGGAGCGTGTCTCCTTCGTGCCAGGCACCGCACCCCCTGCCCCTGTGTCCCCTGCTGCCCTGAGTGAGGAGTCTGTGTACCTACTTCGCCAGCTCCATGTAGGGCAGACAGCAATGCTGAGTGTCCTCCATGCCCACACCACTCTGTTGACACAGCTGGTGTCGTTTATGGAGGGCATCTCATCGGGCATGTCTGCCCTACAGAGGAGCAATAGGTCCATGGACTCCTCCCTGACGGCAGCAGTGTCCCTCCTCCAACAGTCCCTCACCCCTCCTACCTCTGCCCCATCCACACTTCCTGGCACCCTACCTGTCCCAAGCACATGCACACCTGCACAATCACCCAAACACACAGACACGAGCAGCACAGACACACCCACTACAAAAACAAAACGTGCATGCAGGCATCCTCAGGGGACTGATACCACACCCACAGGGGATGGGGAGCAGACACACACACTGGCATCCACAGTCACTCCGCAGTCCTCAGATGCCTCTCCCTCCAAGGCCCCTTCCCTTGCCTCACCTGCAACCCCACCTATGAAGCAGCTCTTCCTCTGTGACCTCGGCCTCTTCCCCTCCCATCCAGCTGATCCAGCATACAGGGGGAAGAGGAGGTCCACCCACACAGAGAGGAGTGCCACTCACCCCCGGACACCCTCCCCCAGGCGCAGACAGACTGAGGCCCCCATCCGCAAGTCCCCCGGACCCGGAAGAGCAAGACCCCACCGCCGCCCTGCAGCTCAACCACCAAGTCTCCTTCCTCCATCCCTCAGGCCCCCACTCCACATGTTCCCCCACCACACCCTGCCCCAGATTCCCCCACCCACAGATACACCATCCCCAAAATGATCCGGCCTTCTCCCCCTACCACTTGCTCTTCCAGCCCCACACCCCCCGCTGCGCATGTTTGTGCCACTGGTGTGGAGACCGTGTCCTCCCCCTCTGTCCTGCCCACCTTACCTGAACCCCATTCTACTCCCCTGGAGATAGGCACTGCAGTGGAGTCCACTACCACCCCGTCTGACTTGGGCACTGCAGTGGGGAACCTGTCCACTCCATCTGCACGGCCCACTGCAGTCGTGCCGGCACCCACACCATCTGACTCATGCCCCCCAGTTGTGCCGGCACACACCATGTCAGACACCTCCACTGCAGTTGTCAGTGACTCTCCAGCACCCACCACCCCTTCCCTGCCTCCTTCTGGTGAGCCCTGATCCTGTCCCTGCGGTGCCTGGCCTGCCCCCCCGTATGCCCCTCCGAGGGGAATGTCCCTGGTGTGCAGCAGTGCAGGCATGCGAAGGGTGACATCTGCCACTGTCACCCTGTTTGGATTTTGACAATGGACTGGCCATTGGCCTTTGTTATTTTTCTGGACTTTCACTTTTTTCCAACACATATGCTGATTAAAGCTACTTTCTGTTCACTAGTGGTTTTGCTTCTGATGTACATGATGTTGATGATGCTAACCATGCCCTTGCTGCAGTGATGGTGATTTTTGATGTCAGGAAAATGAAGTGTTACTGTGCAGGACCCCATGTGGTCCAGGGGGAATGTGTCCTATCCTGTTGTGTATCCATGTCATCCTTTGCAGCAATATGAGGGTGTCATGTTTTCAAGATTTGGCAATGGGATTTCCTACTTTTATTTGCAATTTCACATCTGTGGCTTACACCCCTGCACATCTGTTGTGCTTGCCATTGTTCAATTTGTCTATTTCCCTGACCGTGTGACCATCTCCACTGGACATGCAAGTTTGGGCATCAATGGGGAAGGACTCATCTGTGTTATCAGTGCAACTTGCTATACATGTGTGTTGGATCTGTGCTGATGATTTCGGTGACCCTCCCATGACCAGGCTGATGTGACGGGAGGCTTCATTTTGTGCTAATTGTTGACTGAGTCACCAAGTGTTCTGCTGACATGATAGAGCCCTACTGAGACAACGTATGGCACAGCTTTCCTTACACAGGAGTTGAGTCCCCTCATGGCAGTGTGTAATTCTGTGACATTGCCTGAGCACAAGGTGTGTGTTGTGTGAGCATGTCTGTGTGTGTTCACTTCCATTTTGCTAGGCAGGCTGGGATCCCTAGTGATGTTCCTGTATGTGATGCTTGCTGAGTTGACCTATGTTCCCCCAAAGTCTTCTCCCTGGGTTATCTGGGATGTGGGTGCATGGCACATTACTGGTTATCAGGGTGTCACCCATAGGTGTGTTTGCTGTCAGGGCTGAGTTTGTGGGCAAACGCAGATGTGACACAGTCTGGATTCCCCTTGGCACTTGTTGGTTACACCTGTCATGTAATTTACAGTTTGTGTTAGCTTTCAGTGATTGTGACACGTTGTGTGTGTGACTGCTGCCACTCCTCAGGGTCAGAGCTGCAATGTTGGAAGTTGTCTATGTGTGTTCTTTGTGGGTGACCTTGGCTTCTTCATTGGTGTGTGACTGTGGCCGGGATCCCATTGGTTGGTGTGGTATTGACGTCATGCCCATGTACGGCGTACTGTGCTGTGTGTCAGACACTCACGAGTCTTGCTGACTGGCCATGTGTGATGGGTTTCTGCACCTTAGTTCCCACCGCCACCCCTGGGATTGTCATGGGTGCATGTGCAATGTCACCAGTGCATGTGAGCTTCACTGCTGCACATTGGTGGAGATCAAGGTGTGTGGTGTTGAGTGTGTGCAGATGAGAGTTGTTTCACGGCTAGACCCCTGCCTCCATATTGGTCTTGGCTGACAGGCCGTGCTGATTGATTTGTGCTTGTGTAGGTGTGATGGTAGTTTGTTGCTCGGGACACATGACTGTGGTTGACAGTGTGAACGACATCTAGCTTTGTCATCACAGTGGGATTATCATGCAGGCCAGTGTCACCACAATGTGGGGACCCTGGGTGTAGTGCTGTGGTGGGTCTGTGTCTTGCTGTGTTAGTTGCTGTTCCTACAAGCTTGTGTGACATGTGTAATTTGGTCTCCCTCTCATCTAACAATGCCTGATTGCCCACATAGGGGATTCGGATCCATGAGTTACTTTTGTGTGGCACTGTATGCACATCTGTGTAATTGGTATTCAGGCCTCCTCATGTGTTGTGTGGTTGCCTGGGGACACTGGCACCCCCCCCCCTCACCTGTTGTGTTTGATATGCAGTGTGGGGCTGCCTGTTTGTGTTTGTGCATCTGCACCAATGCATTGGCATATCTTTAGTGTGCCATTGGCTGTATGTTGTTTGGTGGGTTTCACCTGCTGTCCCTGGGACTCCTAAGTCATCAGTCAGCACAGTGATCATGGTTTGTATGTCCCATTGCTGCCATGGTATGGTATTTGTTCACCTCACATCTACAGTCTCCACAGGATATCTACATTTGTGTGCCCATTGGTGCAGATATGTGGGTCTGCATTATGATGGTGACTTCTGTCATTGTGTTATTGATTAATGTTGACAGTGTCAGCCCCCATGGGTGATGGTTGTCTGCACATGGCCAAAGGTATGTCATATTTGCACTGCACTGTTTGCCTCACCCAATCTATGTTGCTAAGGGACACAAGCACTACTATGTCACTGATGTGTTTGTTGTTCTGTGACTAGGGATAATCCATGCTGTTTGGCATTTGCAGCTTTTGCCATGACAATACTTACAATTTGGTCACTGTGATGATGGGGGGTTAGGCCCCATTGCCACAATGTTCAAAATGTGCTTCAGCTATGAACCCCACACTTACAATTTGGTCAGTGTGTTGATGGGGGGGTAGGCCCCATTGTCACAATGTTCAAAATGTGCTTAGGCTATGGACCCCACACTTACAATTTGGTCACTGTGATGATGGGGGGGGTAGGCCCCATTGTCACAATGTTCAAAATGTGCTTCAGCTATGGACCCCACACTTACCTTTTGGTCACTGTGATGATGGGGGGGTAGGCCCCATTGCCACAGTGGTCATGGTCTGCTTGCATTGTGGAGGCCACACACATTTATGTGTGACACATGTGATAGGGGGTCACATTGTATGTTCAATGTCATGTTCAGTGTTGTAGGCATTTGACACAGTCTACACACACTTGTCATGGTGTTGGGGGGATGTGTTTTTCTTACATTCCTTATGTTGGAGTATGCTGGTTGTGTCATGCATTACCCGTCCTATGAGTAGGGGTGGTGTTGGTGGTAGGCATCCATACCCCTATGAGTGGGGATGGTAGTAGTGACAGGCATCTAGCCCCCCCTGAGTAGGGGTGGTGGTAGTGGTAGGCATCCAGCCTCCCCTGAGTAGGGGTGGTGGTAGTGACAGGCATCCAGCCCCCCCTGAGTAGGGGTGGTGGTAGTGGTAGGCATCCAGCCCCCCCTGAGTAGGGGTGGTGGTAGTGGTAGGCATCCAGGCCCCCCTGAGTAGGGGTGGTGTTGGTGGTAGGCATCCAGCCCCCCCTGAGTTGGGGTGGTGGTAGTGGTAGGCATCCAGCCCCCCTGAGTAGGGGTGGTGGTAGTGGTAGGCATCCATCCCCCTATGTGTGGGGATGGTAGTAGTGACAGGAATCCAGCCCCCTGAGTAGGGGTGGTGGTAGTGACAGGCATCCAGCCCCCCTGAGTAGGGGTGGTGGTAGTGGTAGGCATCCAGCCCCCTGAGTAGAGGTGGTGTTGGTGGTAGGCATCCAGCCCCCTGAGTAGGGGTGGTGGTAGTGGTAGGCATCCAGCCCCCTGAGTAGGGGTGGTGGTAGTGGTATGCATCCAGCCCCCCCTGAGTAGGGGTGGTGTTGGTGGTAGGCATCCAGCCCCCCCTGAGTAGGGGTGGTGGTAGTGGTAGGCATCCATCCCCCTATGTGTGGGGATGGTAGTAGTGACAGGAATCCAGCCCCCCCTGAGTAGGGGTGGTGGTAGTGACAGGCATCCAGCCCCCCCTGAGTAGGGGTGGTGGTAGTGGTAGGCATCCAGCCCCCCCTGAGTAGGGGTGGTGTTGGTGGTAGGCATCCAGCCCCCCCTGAGTAGGGGTGGTGGTAGTGGTAGGCATCCAGCCCCCCTGAGTAGGGGTGGTGGTAGTGGTAGGCTTCCAGCCCCCCTGAGTAGGGGTGGTGGTAGTGGTAGGCATCCAGCCCCCTGAGTAGGGGTGGTGTTGGTGGTAGGCATCCAGCCCCCCCTGAGTAGGGGTGGTGGTAGTGGTAGGCATCCAGCCCCCCCTGAGTAGGGGTGGTGGTAGTGGTAGGCATCCAGCCCACCCTGAGTAGGGGTGGTGTTGGTGGTGGGCATCCAGCCCCCCTGAGTAGGGGTGGTGTTGGTGGTAGGCATCCATCCCCCTATGAGTGGGGATGGTGGTAGTGGTAGGCATCCAGCCCCCCCTGAGTAAGGGTGGTGTTGGTGGTAGGCATCCAGGCCCCTATGGGTGTATATGGCATTGGTGATAGCCATCCCGCCCCTATGGTTCTGCTGTTGCTAGTGTAAGTCATTTCTGCATCCCTATGTGTGTGTGTTATATGTCGGGTACGTGTCGTTTGTTTGTGTGGTGGGTGTTTGACTTACCTTCTGCGCCGTACGCGTCCGTACCTGTTCCGGTAATAGATGTAGAGTATTGGTAGGACCTGCGCGATGGGATTCATGGTTGGTTCGTCTCGTTCGGCTTTCTCGTTGCTTCGACTCATACTCGTGGCTGGCGTGTTCGTCTCGTAGCCGTGGATCGTCTTGTGGCGCGAATCAGTGCATATGTGCGGCTCTCCCGGATGCTCTAACGTGCCGTGCGTAGCGACGGGTTCGGCGCGTACGGAAGGCGCATCGTACTAGTCCGGGCGGAAGGTGCTGTATTTTGGCTTCCGTGCGACTCGATTCGGCGTTTACGGATCCGGCTCGGGCGGGGAACAGGAGCTGGATTGGGTAAGTACGGCTGGGTCGGGATCTGGGCAGTTATGCGCATCGTTACTTGCCCGTTCGGACGGATGTTCGAATCGGTCGGGAAACACGCCTTCGGCTTGGTTTTTTTCCGGACGAATAGTGTTAGGTGCACTTCCGGCCGAGATCGGAATCGGCCCCATAGTCTTTGATACCTTTGTTTTTCTAGCTTCTTTTGGTAAATTGAAAATTATCTATAGCGACACAAACAGTTGGTGAACAATCTGCATCCAAATCCTCCAATGCACGTTCAAAAACATTTCTCTTCCTCTTCAAATGCGGAAATATAATTGATAAAAAAAACTCTTTCCACTCCTCCCATTTCATTGTAGGTATCCGCCAGCTGGAATAAAAGGCTGTGGGGGAGTGACATTCAATGACTGTGAGTACACATGATGGTCGAGAGAGAGAACTACCAAATGGATCCAATGAAGACGCATGAACTAAGAATACTGTCACTATTTATTCTACCTCTGCTTTAGTAATCAATTAAATTAGTTTAGACAGCTGTATAATACTTTAAAGTAATTTCTTCTTGCATTTGATATTTTCAGCTGACATTCTAAAGAGGAAAAAATAACTGCTTTTGTTGAGTTTCCCAATTTTTATTTTCCAGGCTTGACTTACAAATTCAGCCCATGTCAACAAAAGACTGGACAGAAGCCGCACTATCCAGAGATAACTTTTCTTGCTAAACACTGAGCTAGCTTGACCAGCTTGAACCCTCTCATGTCCTTTTGATCATTAAATGGTTTTTCTGCATTCTTTCTTTTTACTAAGGGTAACATTTCCAGCTCAGATTCATTAGAGTCTGCCTAGAAGCCTAATCAACTAGAAGGATATATAATTAATGGACCTGCAGAAATGGGAGGATAGGATAAAATAGGTACATAAAACCTAGAAACGAGTTCTGTGCAAAATCGTTTATGTAAACAATCATTGACCAGCAGGTCCAAACATCATGTACTGGGTTACATTTCAGTGGATCTCCACTCTAAGCCTGCCCAATCATGGTTGGAAGCAATCCTTAAATTAGTGGTCATACAAACATCCGAACGTAGGATAAACAAGGTGTATAAAAATACGAGAGGGGGTGCAGTTCACAAACTAGTGACAAGTTATAGGCCCCACCCTTTTCACAATCTATGTTAATGGCTTAATTGATCATCTGAATGGGTGTGTGGGTGATTCTCCAAAACGTGGTCCCTGTACTAATGTTTGCAGATGACACCCTACTAATATCTAAATCACCCATGGGGTTACAGAATACTCTAAACAGTTGTGATACTTGTTATTCCAAGAGGGGTTTGGAAATTAACGTCTCGAAGACATAAGATATGGTCCTTAACCCCTGCTCCACACCCAGACCAGACCCAGTACCAAGGGCTCCATATTGGAGCGGGTGCACACCTTTGAGTATTTAGGATTAATTCTTAATGATCAATTAGATTGGCGACACCACATCAACAGGTGTAGATTAAAATTTGAACAACACACTGGAGGACTGATAAAGGTGCAGAGCAGGTCAAAATTTCACCCAATATCACCGGCACTGCAAATTTACAACCAACAGGCTCTGGGGGCTCAAAGATGAGATGGCCCTCACTTTAGTCGAAAATAGATTTCTCCGCCAGCTGACAGGTCTTCCTGCCAGTACCCCATTAATACCTCTTAGGTTAGATATGGGCATCGACCTACACAAATATTGAGTTGTAACTATTGTGACACAGAAATATCAACAGCAAGAATATCGTAGTCAAGAATATCGAATTTAAGGTAAGACATATCGTTTTTAGAAATATAGAAGTCATTAATATCGTTTGCAAAAATATAGTTGGTGAAAAGATCGATTATTTAATTGGTGTTTTGTATTTTAGTATATAGTTCCGTAGCTGGTTGTGGGTTTATAGGGGAATAGGGTGGGAAGCAGTTTAATTATAATAAATCAATGATTATTTTTTATTTATTAATATTTATTTAATTGAGGTTTTAGAGTGTTAATTGTGTTTTTATTTTTTTTTGTAAATTTTATGTGTGGGTGTGGGGTTTATAGGGGTATAAGGTGGGAAGTAATTTGTTTTTAATTAAGTATTAATTGGTTGTTAATTAATATTAATTAATTGGTAATTAATTATGGCAATTGTGTAAAAAAAATAGGTGCGGGTTGAAGGGTTTATAGGTTTAAAGGGTGGGAAGTAATTTATTTGTAATTAATAATTAGTTAATTAATATTAATTAATCAATTGATAATTAATTAGGGTAATTGTTTAATTTTTTTGGTGTGTGGGTTGTGGTTTTATAGGGGTAAACGGTGGGGAGTAAATTAAGTTTACTTACTTTATAATTAGTTGGTAAATACTATTAATTTTTTTATTGAAAATTTTTTTACAGTTTAATTTTAGGTGTGGGTTGTTGGGATTATAAGGGTAAAGGGTGGGAAGTTAATTAATTTTTATTGTGTTTTAATTTGTTTTTAATTAATATTTCTTTAATTGATAATTAAGTATGTTAATTATGGAAGTACTTTTTGTAATTTAGATGTGAGTTGTGAATTGTGTGGTGCTATAGGGTAGGAAGTAAATAAGCACAATTTATGTAATAATTAATGTTTTTGTTTATAAATAATTTCTAACTAAATATATTTATTTGTTTGAAAATTATTTTTTAATTTTATTTAATATAATATTTGTAGATATTTGTGATATGTATTTAACATTATAATGTGTTTTTATTTTTTGTTAATTTTTAATATTAAATATATATGTTTTTTAATTTTTTACATATTTATATATTTTTTTATAAATATTTTTGTTGTTGTTGTTGATATTTTGTTTGTCTTTAATTTTGAACTGACTGGAGTGGGAATAGTAATTTTTACCACTCCGCAATACAACACTTTCCCTACTGTTGCACAGACTGTATTGGGAATAGTAATTTTTACCCCTCCGCTATTGACACTTTCCCTACGGTAGCACTCATTGGAGTGGGAATAGTAATTTTGACCCGTCCGCTATCCAACACTTTCCCTACTGTTGCACTAACTGGAGTGGGAATAATACATTTTAACCCTCTGCTATCCACCACTCTCCCTACTGTTGCACTCACTGGAGTGGGAATAGTAATTTTTACCCCTGCGCTATCCAACACTTTCCCTACTGTTGCACTAACTGGAGTGGGAATAGTACATTTTAACCCTCTGCCATCCACCACTCTTCCTACTGTTGCACTCACTGGAGTGGGAATAGTAATTTTTACCCCTCCGCTATCCAACACTTTCCCTACTGTTGCACTGCCTAGAGTGGGAATAGTAAATTTTATTCCTCCGCTATCCAACACTTTCCCTACTGTTGCACTGACTGGAGCAGGAAATTTAACTTTAAAGATTTTTAAATAGTTTAGGGGCCCATTACGATACCCGGCGTTAAAAAATCCGCCAGGCATGGAAGCGGCAAAAATCCGCCCGCACACACCGTCTGAACACCGACCACGCCATTACGATTACACAAACCGAAAACCGCCATCGGCGGAAAAATCACACAAGATACCGCCCGCCATCGTCCGAGTCGGAGTCAAACCGCCCGCCACGGACGGAAACACGCACGACAACACAAAACCGCCCGCCCTCACGCCCGACACACCGCACGTGAGATTACGATCACACCGCCATGAGCGCGGGAAAACTACAAATATACCGCCCGCCAGCGCAAACAACGCCGATGAGAACCGACACGGCAGAAGCCATGGCGCCCACGTCCCTGCACAGAAACCATCCGCTGACAAAAACAATCGCACACAACATGGCCAACAAGTCCACACAGCAAGGCACGCACAAATACACAAGCACAGTACACATCCGAAAACACCCCCCTGGACAAACAAAAACTACAAAGGCCAGAACCCCAGACACAACACACCTGAAAACAACAGACCATGAGGACACACCCACATAGGTAAGTACAAAAGCAGCACTCCCACAGACCACAACCCCTTGCAACATTGCAAACTAGAGAGGAGAGGAGAGGACACAGTGACACAGCAAGGACAGCAGCACACCACAGAAACGCACACATCACAACCACCACCACCACCACCACCACCAAACACCGGCACCACAAACCCCTGCACATTACACAACACACACCGCACCAGCACCACAAACACCATGGCACCACAAAGAATGCCCAAGTTCACGCCCATGGAGCTGACGGTCATGGTCGACGAGATCATCAAGGTGCACCCACAAATCTATGGGAACCTGGTCCAGCACACACCACTAGCCACCAGAAAGAGAATGTGGAACCGGATCGTAGACCAGGTCAATGCAGTCGGGACCTTGCCCAGGAACAGAGTCGAAATAAACAAACGGTGGAATGACGTCAAGAGCCTGGTCAAGAAGAAGGAGAGCAAGAACAGAGAGCTGGCTGCCGTCACTGGCGGAGGGAATCCCGCGCTCTTCAAGACCTTCAAAGCGTGGGAGGAGAAGGTGCGAGTCATCATACATCCCGAGATCCTCGCCGGATTAGCAGGGGAGTGGAGGCTGGTAAGTACAAACTAATGTATACCAGCACACCGCTATGTATTCACATGCACTACCACCATGCCACAGCTCCCAGGGACAAACACCCCCATGTCCAGCACACAATACACAACACATCACACACACATGCAACAGACACCACCACACACAGCCCAAACCGAACAACTGTAAGATGCGTGGGGACATGTGTACACTCAGCCAGCCACGTAACCACCAACAGGTCCCCAAATATGCCAGAAGCGCCACAACGAGCACCCACCACACCCATGTGTCCGCCATAGCTGCACTAACCGACAAGTAACAGGTAAGTGGCAGGAACACAAAGTGCAGTGGGTGGGAGGGTGGACAGCCCAAGTACAAAACACACCAGGCCCCTAGTCCCACAGCACAGCAAGGAGGAGCATCCCCCACACCCCACAGCCACGTGTCAGCCACCGCAGTGCACAACGACAGCCGAAAGGTAGACATCACGGTCCACAGCAATCGGTGTCAGTGGGTGTCCAGCCACCACCACGACCCACAACACCCCCCACCCCCACAGACCTGCAACATGGAGCACCCCCGCTTAGAACCATGTGGCATCCAGTACAGTGCACGCACGAACAACCTGCAGGTGGGAAACTGGACAGGGCTGGATTACTGGAGGCATGAGGACCGTAACACGACCAACACATGGGACATGTCACGTAGCAGACGAACACGCAGCACCGCCCACCGTCACGAACAAGTGAACAATGTGCACACGGACATGAACCACAGACTCACACCCCACATGACCCATCACAAACACAGCAACACCCAAGGAGCCACGTCTGCATGCACAAGCCACACTGAATATAGTACCACCACGGCAGCCACTGTACAACCCATCACACACAACCGAAACACCATTGAAGTCCTGTCCATGTAGCCCCTACTGCCTGTCAACCACACACCCCACAACTACGCCTATGTAAGACAAACAACACTAGACGCAACAGAGCGGAACAACATAAATGCACACGAACACCACTGAACCCATCAAACACACAGACACACCATGCACATACAACATACCATCCATCCCATCCGTCAGCCCCAGTCTCATGAAAGGCATGTCATCCGCACAGCTGCCACACATACAGCAGTCACGCTAAGATACATGCCCATGACCAACCATGTGCCAGAAGTCAATGAAGCGCACGACACACTGTGAGCAACAACACACAACATGGGCCACACCCCCCGAGCACTGCAGTGATGCACATGGCACAGGGCAGCACGCACACCAAGGAGATGGGACAACTGCAATACGTTGGCTGGCACACAACCATCACTCACTCATAACGATGCGTCCAATGCCATGTCCAGTAATCACAACAAACAGCAAATATGCAGGCCATGTCAAGCATGCACACACCTCAAACCATGCACTGTCATGCTGCCACAACACATGTCACGTTCGGCACCCATGGCTCACAGCATGTACCCCAAAAGCATATTCCATCCCAAATGCGAATCTGGGGCATGGCCCCCATGTTGCCATATGCGTTCCTAAGCGTCCCATCTGAACACCAAAAGCAAAGTACAAACCAGACCCAGGATGGGCCAGGAGCCCGCATACACCAGAGTCACAATAAGTAGGGGCACAGCAACACACCCATCGGCATGGCCAATCCGTCCCATGCCACATGTGCACAGCACACAGTCCCATTGTCAAGCACACACAACTACAAATGCTACAGCCACACACACGCCTCCGGGAAACCCATGTACGAGATTGCACGAACTGTTAATGTCAGACGACAAATACATACTTCGCCAGGTGCAACACAATAACAAATCTCATTCTCTCCACAGGTGACGAACTGCTGGATGCTGGGGATGGAGACAGCAGCCAGCACAGCCAGCCTACAAGCCCCCAACGAGGACACACGGATGTGGAGGATCTGTCCTCCTCTTCGGACACGGACCACCAAGCAGGCCCATCTGGTGTGGCAGGGCCCAGCCGCTCCCCAGGACCCCTCCTACCCACCAACCCATCATCCAGGGCTGCTGAACATTCCCAGCCCCCTGCTGCCACTGTCGTTGCGGCCACACCCACGGTCATTGCGGCCACACCCACGGTCATTGCGGCCACACCCACGGTCATTGCGGCCACTACCATTGCCGCAACCGCCACCATCGCCGCACCGACCACCACCGCCGCCACCACCACCACGTCTTCGCTGGCACCAGCCCCAGCGCAGGTGGTGGCCCGGCCGACTGGATCCACCCTGGGAGCCACAGCGAGGACCGTGGTGAGCAATGTGGCTAGTGGGCAGGCCGGTGGCAGCAGTACTGGTAGGAGGAGCAGGGTCAGGGAAACGCAAGTCTCCCCTGGGAGCCATGCCCTGCCTCAAATGGCCAGAGTCCTTGGGGCCTATGAAGAGGCCCAAGAACAATGGGTCAGGTCTGCTTCAGACACGCAGGAGGTGCTGGGGGTGCTGAGGTCCATGGACGCCCGTATGGGCCAACTCGTGGACCTCATGGGCCAGCTGGTGGTGGCGGTGAGGTCACAGCCAGGGACAGCAGCTCCCCCTCCGCCACCACCTGCCGGGGCGCAGGGTCGAGCAGCAGTGTCCAGTTCCCCTGCGTCCACAGCCAGTGAGCACACCTCAACCACCAGCATGTCACAAGCAGGCACCCCCTCGCAAACGTGGAAGGGGCCGTCCGAAGTGGAAACAGATCTCCCGGGAGGACTTCGCACGCTCCAGACGCAAGTGAGGCAGCCAGCCAGCCTTCCTTGACCACCCACTGCATTGACTTGGACTACGATCCCACTCCACACAGCCATCTGGATGGCATGTGTCTGTTGGACCATGGACATGGAACAAGTGGGTACACCCTGAGCATCACGCAGCCGTGACCGACAGCTCATTGTCACTGCACGGACCACTTTTGTCATCACCTCGCACACAATCACATGTCACAGTTTGAAATAAATGGACCTCTTACACAAACTGCTGTTTGTGCCCTGTGTTTTATTTGTACGGAATACAACGGCCACCTTGGGCGGAAAGGCACCTGATGCGTGGCATGGCAATGGAACCGGAGGGCCTGTAGGGACCTAGGGGTGGGAGACAGAACAGGAGCACATTCAATGAGTGTGTCACACACCCATCACACAGTACATGTCAACAACTACAAGCAATGTACACACATCGCACAGAGCAATAGGGCACAATGCCACAGCCACCAACAGTGGCATACTACCCTGGCCATGGAGCGTTG
Source organism: Calotriton arnoldi (assembly GCA_963921515.1). Lineage (NCBI taxonomy): Eukaryota > Metazoa > Chordata > Amphibia > Caudata > Salamandridae > Calotriton > Calotriton arnoldi. The sequence continues at coordinate 330,083 of CAWUFW010014378.1, read as the reverse complement.
ACACACAGCACGCAGTGAACAAACGGCCACCCTGACACAGCACACACACACCTGCACAGATACAGCCACATCAGCCGTCGTACATGGACACTCACCGTCCAAGTGAAGTAGTGGGCGATGAGCTGCTGCCGCACATTCCCAGCTTCCTCCTCTCCGCTGTCCTCCTCACTCGAGCTGTCCTGGTCTGCGGGCTGGGGCCCTGGTTGATCTCCGTCATCCACGATGAGGGGATCTGCTTCCGAATGGCCAGATTGTGCAGCATGCAGCACGCCACCACTATCTGGCACACCTTCTGTGGGGAGTACGCCAGCGCACCCCGGTGCGGTCCAGGCACCTGAACCTGGACTTGAGGAGGCCAAAGGTACGCTCGACCACACGTCTGGTCCTCCCATGTGCCTCATTGTAGCGATCGTCTGCTGGGGTGCGAGGATTCCTCAATGGACTGAGCAGCCATGCCCCATTCGGGTACGCAGAGTCACCTGGGTGTGAGGGACACAGAGAACCGTTGCTATTCCAACTGGACAGGGGACAGCATCGCACAACCAGCACGCTACACCACTCCACATACTCACCGACAATACAGCCACGATCCTGTTGCAGATTGGACATCAGTCGTGGCAAGATGCTGTTGCGCATTATGTGTGCGTCATGGGCCGAGCCTGGGAACTTTGCACACACGTGGGTGATCACCATGTCCGCAAGGCACACCACTTGCACATTCAGGGAGTGCGTGTGCTTCCTGTTGCGGTACAGGTGCTCAGTGGCCTGTGGTGGAACAAGGCCAACATGTGTGCAATCAATGGCTCCAACGACGTGTGGGATTCTGCCAAGGGCATAGAATGCACCCTTCACTGCCGCCAATTCACGAGCCCTGGGGAAGCGGATGTACCTGTTTCGGTACAGCATCATGGCTGCCAGTACATCCCTCAGCACCTTGCTGAACATGGGCTGGGACATCCCTCCTCCTCTGCCCACTGTGTGCTGGAATGACCCAGTGGCGAAGAAATGCATGGCGGCCATCACCTTAGCCGTGGGGGTGACAGCTGTCGGATACACCCTGCGGGGACGGAGATGGGGTTCCAACATGGCACACAGTCGATGCAGGGTTGGCCTGTCCAGCCGAAACTTCCTAATGACCTCTGTATCGTCCATGTCCGCCAGCAATTGGTATGGGCGGTCAATGTTCGGTCTCCGCCTAGGGAAAATGGCAGTGGACACATGTCAAAGCAACACAACACATAGCAATTTCGCATACACATCACTGACATGACTGAGCAAGCACATGAGCCACAGCCCAGCTGTCAAGCTGGGGCAGCACGGCCACAATACACTTACACAGGTCTCCCAACAATGGCAATGGCTAGTGATACAAACCACTGCCATGTGCATGCACATGAGGATCTAGGCCCCAATGACTTGCGGGGCGTGCTGATGGGGACTGACTGCATATTCGTCAAGCGGCAACGCCACGGCAACATGAATGTCTGCTGAGCATGGAACTGCTTCCGAGGCTGGATGAGTATGGCACACGACGACGACGATGTGGGCACAGGCTGAGCGGCCAAAACAAGTGGGACCTGTGGCACGAGGGGATATGAGACAGTAGTAGGTGTCAGCACTGCACCCTATGTACAGCACTGTACGGATCACACCTCCCGAAACATTGACAGGTGTCCACATTGACAGCCCCATGCCAAGACGGCTGTGTGCTTGCAGTCACACGTCACAGGTGAGAGGTTACATTGCACGTGCCAGGTGGCAGACGTACATAGTGGGAGCTGGCATGTGTGTGCATGTGTCTCCTGTTCAGGATCCACCAGATGGGCGCTGACTCTGTACTGACCATTGGACACAGCATGTTCCGTGGAAGGCTTGTGTGTGTGGGATGGTGGCACTGGATGTGCCTCCGTTGGGTGGGGGGCCATGCACAGGGCGGGTACGTCGATGATTGCGCATTGTTGGTCACGGTGGGTGCACCCACTAAGATGTGTTGCCCTGTGTTCAATTCCTATGTCCGCATGATGATGGACTGTAGATGTGGGCAGACTACACATTGGTCGATGTGCTGTCTATATGCATGTGCCTTCACACCAGGCACAGCTGCCCCTGCACATGTGACCCCTGCTGGACTCGCTGCTGGGTCTGTGGAGCTGATGCACCTTCTGTGCGTGGGGCGGACAGCTCTCCTCACTTCCCTCATTGCGCATGTCATGACTTTGCCGCAGGTGACATGGATCATGGAGGGCCCACATGTACGCGTGGGTAGGCTACACATGATTGTTCACTGGTCGCCACCCCCAGTCAGTGTTTCGAATGGGAAGGTTGTCGTGCTGGTGGTATATTCGAGGTGGCGGATGGGCGGGCCTAGGTGCGGGCTTACATTCCGGACATGGGGGGTAGTTGGATTGGCGACTAGTTGCAGTACACACGGGACACGTCTCTTCCTTTCCACATCTGGGTCATCCCTTGTACTCACTGACAGTGATACAGTCATCTTCGCCCCAGCCCTCATGTCCTCCCCTCGCTCCCCCAATATGCATGTGCACCTGCGAGGCTAGCGCTTGCACAGGCAGCCCCAAGCTCGCACCAGAGAGGGCAAGGAGTGTATGTGTGGGTCCAGTTGCACGAGTGGGCTGTCTCAGGGTATGATGTGTTGCGGGACGCCGTCCACCTGCGTGGTGCCCCAAATGGAGACCCGGCCTGCATGGACTATGCATCACAGTCTTCGCCTTCCGGATCCACCACCTGCGACACCCAGTGGCTGTGGCTGCCCTTGCGGCCATGCCGCGTCCGTCTGTGACTGATGGCCCACACATTCACTCTTTGGCCTCTCTGGGGAGGGCTCGGGGGTGGTGGCGCACGCGCTTGCACTTAGTCGCAATGGCATGTGGCGTGGTTGGTATAATGGGCAATGGATGGGATGGTGCGAGCCACCTCCCGTGACGTCAGTGCTGCTCGTGCTGTGGTGCGTCCCCCTACACTTCCATTTGACTTGTGCCATGCTAGACGTTGAGGTTCTATTGCCTGCGTGATATGACCAGGAGGAGCGCGAGGAGACCTCTCACACACCATGCTCCACTGCCATCCCGTGCCCTGTATCGCCTGTGCGGATTGACTATGTTGGGGTTACACCTGGTCGACTGGGGCTGTGTGTGCCTTGTCAAGGGGCATGGCGGGCGCACAACAGGATCCAGCTTGTCCACAGAGGGTGGGCTGATGTGCGCCTGGTACCGCTTTGTACGTGTGCCCGGCTGCTGTGCACACACGTGTTCACTCCCCCGACAGGTGTCCTCTCACAATGCCCAGGGAAGCGGTGGTGTACTGTTCATGACCCCTCCCGACACGGCGTGCTCCAACTTAGCATGTGCGCATCTACCCGTCACACCCACCCACCTGAGCACTGCGTCCATACGACTTCACACGACACATGTGTGTCTTCCACAGTTGTGCTACTCATTTGCGTTGACATCCAATACCAGTGGACTACATGGTCATGTCACGACTGCCGTGTACTTCACATACTCTCATCCTCTCTCATTCGTACTTGTGAAATGAGTCAGCGGAGACAGTTTTGGTTTCAAACATTATATTGAGTCTTCTGTCCTCTGTGATGCAGTATAGTGGACACTACTGGCAGCGGAATACATGTTGAGGATATACTGAGCATGATTGCAAATGGGATAGTGTGTGGGGTTACATGTGATTGGCTGTTGCATGTGGGATGTGGGCTTCAGAGTTACATCTGCTTGGCCAAGGCTGTGCTAATGTACATTTACGTATAGCTGCGGAGCTGCGGACTTTGACACAGACGGTATACATGTAGCCTACCAGACCGCTTGGCATCATGGGCACAGTCCATCTCAGTTCCATGTGACAGGTTTGCTGCGGTTGTTCCTCATGCACGCGTGCATGTGAGATGACATCAGGGCATGTGCTTGCGTGCATGCAGCGGCGTGCCACTTGTTGTTGCAATGTGGTGGTTACTGGACATGTCACAGTCACTGGGGTCGTGTTGTTGTTGTATGCACTTGTCGTCCATGCAAAGGTCCTGGTATGGGATTCCCGGGGCGGGGGTGGGAGGGTGCAGCACCCACAGACTCCAGGCGACCTATTCATGTCCACTGAGCGGTGTGTGTGTCCATGGGCGCTGGATCCATGTCGTGTCCTGGTTGTTCGTGCAGTTCCGTCCATGTGGGTGCGATACACAGACCCCATGCCACTGCCTCCCACGATGCATGCGGTGTTCCTGGATGTGATGGGGAACAGTGTGCATGTCCCGGTCATATCCGATGTCATGGCGATGTCGTTGATGGTGTGGTAACAGTTGCCGGTCGTTTGGTATGGCTGTTGTGGTGGTGACTGGCCAGTCCGTGCGGAAGCTAAGCATGGGTGCGGGGTTGGACATCATAGGTCAATCGGGGAACCTGCGTTGTGGTCCGACTAATTTACAGGTTGTCAGGTATGCGATGCCGTCCAGCAGGGCTTCCATGTCATTGGTGGTGTACATGTTTGCCAGCCAATGTAGCGGATGGTGGCTGTCAAGGTGTTGTTCGTAAGTTGTCCCTTGGAGGACCATGATGGGGCATGCTGGGTGACATTCGATGTAGCTGTTCTCGATGATCCGTCGTGTGGAGGCACAGTGGTCCCATTTCAGTGCGGGTGCGATGTTGGCCACATACGCCATGCCCCCATAGGCAGAGCAGGCCCTGTCGTGTGCGTCCAGAGGGAGGAGTAGTGGTAGCAGGTCCGCCTTTAGACATGCCGGGTTGGAGAGGCATATCTCCACGGGATGCTGGTAGGGACACCTCCGACAGTAGAAGACGGGCATGACGCAGCTGAACAATGTGATGCGGTAAGTCAGTCGGTAACTTACGTTCAGCAGGGACAGGAGATCGCATCCCAATATATGTATCAGGTTGGTTTTGTACAGCTTGAGCTGTCCGGCGTAGTTGGGTAGGTGTGTTGCGGTTGCCATTTCGCAGCGGTGCGTTGTGGTGGCGTGCTCCGGCTGTGTGTGCAGTCTGCAATGTGCACGCTCCGAGGTTGCTGTGAGCTCTGTGTAGTCGTAGGGGACAGGACTTGTGTTCTGTTGGCTTGTTTGGAGGACACGGGCCCTCATCCCACATGCTTCTCAGACAGTTCAAGGTCAGTGATGTGTGACTCCTTCCAATTAACTTGCATGTGGCCGACATGGGGGAGTGTTTTCTTCTTTCTTCCCCGTCCGTTGTGTGCTTCTGTGATATGCGCTATCTGCCCTGTGGTCGGTCTCCTCGGCATGCCTGTGTTGGTCTTTTCTTGGACAATGGCTGTATTCACCGGCTTCTTTCGTAGGGCTGTGGTTTCGGAGTTGGAATGGAAGGTCATTCAGTGCTGTCTGCTCTCCCTTGTGTGGGCGGCAGGCTGCCTTTCCGCTCTGCGTTGGGCCTTGTGTGTGAATGTTATTCTTGGGCCACCTGTTGTCGGTCCCCGGGCTCTTTGGTGTTCCATTTTATATGTCTTGTTCATATGTGCAGGGTGGTATGGGTGTTTCAGTGTGGTACTGGCGTTCCTCTTCCCGAAGGAGCCCTGCTTCTCCTAGTTGGTGTTGCCGCCGCTGTGTGCTTCGCCATGTTTGTTACACTGGGGTGTGTCCTGCTGTTGCGTGACTTCACTGACATGTGTGCGTCGGTTGTGTGGCGTTGGGTGTTGTCCGTGAATTGGGCGTTGGGGACATGTCTGTGGCAGGCCTGTCACGTGTCATGTGCGTTCGGGGTGGGGCTGATGTGTGTGCTGCTTGGTTGTGTCCCTGTGTCTGTGTGCGACGCATGCATGGCGCTGCGGTTGGCCTCTGCGTTGTGCGCATGTGTGGCGGCGTCATCGCCGCTTTGGGGCCGTGACGGGGTCGTTGGTTCCTAGTCCCAGGTGGTGTGTACACATGTGTTACGCGATGTTACGATTTGGCCTGTGTGTCATATGTGGATGCAATGGTGGATGTGTAGTGTACACGCGCTGGGGGGGGTTGTCCGCTTTTCCGCCCTTGCACTGTGTGCGCTGTTTGCGTGCACTTGTTGTGTGTGTGCCTACCTGCGTCTCCGCGGTACGTTGCGTCCTTGGTGGTGCATCAGCAAGAGCATGGGGAGGGCCTGCAGTGCTGGATTCATGCTCGGGGGAGCCGCTTCTTCGTTGTCCGTGCTCGGCGTCCGTGTTACCGCTTCGGTTTGTCGACGGTATCTCTTGGCTGTGGGAGCCGTTTGTTTGCGGCATCGTAATTTATGCGCCGGGCGGGACGTGTTTTCGTCGGACGGTGTGTGTCAGTTGGGCTGCGCCGCTACGTGTACGGGCGCACTTTGATGGCGGACGGTGTTGCTGGCTTGCCGGCGGTGTTTGGCCTACTTTTCGCATCGTAATTGGGCGGGCGTGTGGACTGCTGCGTGCCGGCGGTAACTGGTGGTTTTTGCATCCGCCAGCACGGCGGTTGTGCTTCCGCCCGCCATCGTAATGACCCCCTTAATGTTTTAATTTATAATACAATGTTTTTTAATAGATTTTATGTTATTGCTATATGTATCTATATATTTATTTGTTACATTTTTATATAATTAAAATTATAAAATAAATTAAAATTAATAGTTTATTAATTGTTTTAAAGTAAATATATATATATATATATATATATATATATATATATATATATATATATTAATTATTATATATGTGTGTTGAACTTTTTAAATTAAGTTTATTTGTTATATTGGTTAAAATGTATATTAAATCTAATATGTATTTTTTAAAATAATTTTATTATTTGATATATTTAATTTTTATTATTTTATTTTATATATATATTAAAAAACGATATTTGGTACAACTATATTTATGACATCGATATTTTGGGGGGATATTTTTGAACTTACCATTTTAAATATAGGATGTTGATATTTTTTACATCGATATTTATAATTCGATATTGTGGTATGCGGATATTTTAGGTGTTGATATTCTGTCAGTGAACCGGGTCCCTGTGGGAAGACCCGTTGATAGCTGGGTCCATTAGCAGGAATACCATTAAATCGTATTATGCTCAGTACAAACGGGATTTAATGCAGTGACAAGCCACCTTTGGCCCCTTGTCTGGTTCTTTCCTAGTGGTGAAATTTGAGCTCAAGAAGGAAGGGTTCCTTGACGAGATCGAAACAGCGGGAGCCAGAACACTATGGGGTCAATTACGATCTCGCTAGGAAGGCTATCCCAGAGCCGTCTAGAGGCGGTCCTTCCAACCGAATTGTGCTGGAACCCAGTTTAACCAAACAACAAAGTACGGTGCCATAAACCCTTCACTTACCAAACGACTCAGTCATGTTGAATCCATCTTCATTTTCTAAGCGAGAAGCCGCCGGATACGTACAACCGAGTCATCCGGAGGCATTTTCGCAGGCCGATTCCGAACACCCAAGTACGATGCGTATGTCCTATGCGCCGAATCGGTCGCCACAACCAACATGTCACAGCACCCGGAAGGAGAGTATTTCAGGACCGAATTGACCACAACACGATTCCTGCGAAAGAGACGGTGCAGCCATGTATCCCATCACTCACGTCATCCCTATACTATACGCCTACGGAGAATACAACCGCCCAACCGACGCAGTCGTCGCAGAAGGTAAGTCCGACACCTACCCATATACAATAACGTAACTACCCCACCAAAGACAACAGAAGATAACGCAGTGGCGAAACTACAGTTAATTTGGGGGTGGGGGGAATACTTGCAGCGGCAAACGGGCTGTGAGGTAGTGACTGACTAGCGCTCTATCCTCTACCACACGAGCAGCTATTCTATTTTTATTTGTTTTAACATTGCCTTTTAAATCGTTTTTAATACTCGTTACTTGCTGGGGACTTGTATTTTAAAACTGTGTACTTACTGGGGACGTGCATTGTACTCCCGACGCCCTCCGGTCCACCGCGGTTTCCGTTTGTGTGGAGGGGGCGCGGGAGCAGGAGGCAGGGTGGGGCGGGGCCAGGCTGACGCTCTTCCGGGCTGGATTTATGAAAAGGCAGGGGGGAGAACGGACGCGCAGCGGCAAACAGGCTGTGAGGTAGTGGCTGACTAGCGCTCTATCCTCTACCACACAAGCAGCTATTCTACGTTATTTTTATTTGTTTTAACATTGTCTTTTAAATCGTTTTTAAGAGTCGTTACTTGCTGGGGACTTGTATTTAAAAACTGTGTACTTACTGGGGACTTGCATTGTACTCCCGACGCCCTCCGGTCCACCGCGGTTTCCGTTTGTGTGGAGGGGGCGCGGGAGCAGTAGGTGGGGTGGGGCGGGGCCAGGCTGACGCTCTTCCGGGCTGGATTTATGAAAAGGCAGGGGGGAGAACGGACGCGCAGCGGACGCGCGCAGAGGGCACGCCGCTGGCGGGCCGCTGGCGCGCCTAAGGCAAGCCCGTCTGCGCCCGTCCGGGACCAGGGGCCAGAACCCCTGCTCCACGATCCTCCTATAAAGTGATGTATACCCCTTTACAACTTATAGAGCTTAGGGACCTGGACAAAACAGATTGCCTCCACTCTATGTCCCTAGGTCATGGGGACTCCTCGTGTACAAAATGCCCTTTCACACTGAATAGCAGTCTGGGACATCACAGAGAGGACCTTGTATATACAACCTACAAAATGTTCTCACTTAACTGTAGGTCCCTTCCTAAACACTCGGGAGAGCTTAAAATGCTCATTGAGGACAGGAAGCTGGATGCCCTTTTCCTAACAGAAACATGGATGCACAAAGACTCAGCCCCCGATGTGGTCTGTACGCTACCCCCAGGCTATAATATCCAGCATAATGATCAAGTGGGAAAAAAAGGAGGGGGCGTTGCCATAATTTACAAAGATATTTTTAATTGTAGAACCAAACCCAACCTAGTACCTAGCTCTGAGAGCCTTTTCTTCTCTCTCTCTCTTTCAGCTACTCTGTCCTTCATGGGAATTCTTATCTATCGGCCGCCGGGTCCAGGGGGCCCTTTCTTTAGCTCACTCCCAGAAGTGGTAGCAGCGCTTGCAAAATCAGCCAGCAATTTTACTTTGATAGGGGACCTAAACCTTCCCTTTCAGGACCCTAGTAAAAGAGAGGCATTTGAGCTGATACAAGATCTTGCCGCAATACAACTTGTACAAAAAGTTACCGCACCCACGCACATAAAAGGTCATACCTTGGACCCAGTGTTCACTAATATTTTGGAGTTGACAGTAGAGACTCCCACTCCGCTACCATGGACCGATCATTTAATGATCCCTTTCTCGCTAAAATTTCCCTCTCACTGCGAAGCCAAGGAGCATAAGTCGGCGAAAGCCCGATCATGGTCCAAGCTTTCTGCTGAGACATGGTCAACACAACTCATAAACTCAAAACCTATTTTTGAGACTGACATCCCCTCGGCAGCTGAGTCATTCAACTATTGGTTAGAATCTACACTGGATAAAGTCATTCCAGTAAAAAAATGTAATCATAGTGTGAGAGAAAATATTTCCCCATGGTACTCAACCCAGCTTAGATCGCTTAAACAAAAATGTAAACAACTAGAGAGGATTTGGAGGAAGGATTTCAGTGAAAGCACGAAAAATACTTACAGAGAAGCCATAAAGCGATATCAAGCGGAAATCAAAAGGGCACAGTCATCCTATTATGAGGACAAAATTAAAGCAGCATCTAACGTACCCAAAGAAATCTTCCGAATTGCCAAATCTCTCCTTGAGCCCACTCTCCATGATACTTCCAGAAATTCATCCAAGGGACAGTGCAATGAACTGGCGAGTTACTTTCAGGGAAAAATACAAGCTATCTATAAGACCCTCCCTGTATCCCCACTACCTAGTGATCTAGATATCCCCTTGATGGAAGTAGTTGGGCAACAGGACCAGGGAGTAGTGGTAGCAGCTACTCCCACCTTGGAGAAATTTCCTCTCTTGGATATGGAGACTCTTGCTAAAATCTTTGCTAAAATAAAATCTGGATCTCCTCTAGACCCTGCCCCTCCGCACATCTTATCTAAGGCCAAAGATGTGATTCTTCCAGTTATCCAGGAGGTGCTTAACATGTCCATTACCAACGGACTCGTGCCATCGATATGGAAGCATGCCATGGTAAAAGCACTACTTAAAAAACCTAGCCTGGACCCCGAAGCATTGAGCAACTACCGGGCCATATCCCTCCTACCTTTGCTTAGTAAGATCTTAGAAAAACATATAAATTCCACCCTATCAACCTTCCTAGAAACCCATGAGCTACTTCATCAATCTCAGACGGGTTTCCGCCCACAACATGGCATGGAATCCGCACTAACGGCTGTGGTTGAGGAAGCTAGGAGGATAGTGGATCAGGGAGGAGTGGCGGCCATTGTCCTCCTGGACCTCAGTGCGGCCTTTGATACGGTCAACCTCAATGTTCTCATTGAACGGCTAAGGAGAGCCGGGATAGCAGGAAGTGCCATCTCCTGGATTCAATCATTCCTTAATGGCAGAACTTTTCAGGTCTTTGCGGGGGAATCCATTTCCAGCCCTCTCCCTCTGAACTATGGAGTGCCCCAGGGTTCCTCCCTAAGTCCTACGTTATTTAACGTATATATGAGGCCACTGGCGGAGGTCATCCAGCCATATGGGATCAAAGTGGTCACCTATGCGGATGACACTCAGCTGGTGATATCTCTAAATCATCCACGGACTGACCCTGCAGACCTGGAGCTCTGCCTAGGAAAAGTAGCCACCTGGATGCAACCCTCCTGTCTTAAACTGAATGGAGAAAAAACAGAAATCATGTATGTGGGCAACACTGCCAAGCTAACTCCCACACTATCATGGCCTCAGTGCTTTGGCGCCCCTCCAGCCCCGAAGTCCAAGATCAAGAGCCTCGCTGTGTGGCTGGATGACTCACTTAAATTTGACCAGCAGGCAGTGGCAGTGACGGGGGCTTGTCACGGCATCCTTAGAAAGCTACAGAAGGTCCTCCCCCTATTACCCACTGAAGCTAAGAAAATAGTAGTCCAAGCCCTGATTCTTTCGCGGCTGGACTACTGCAACTCACTGTATCTGGGAGCCCCAAAGTCCACCCTAAGGAAATTCCGCAGAACTGCGCAGCACGACTTCTGACAGGCTGCAGTAGCACGCAGTCAGCTAGCCCCAGTCTGAAAGCCCTTCATTGGCTACCATTAAAGGAAAGAATCTCCTTTAAAGCCTTATGCACTGCTCATAAGACCCTTAGGGGCACAGGCCCCCGAATTAATCAGCCTCTGATCACCGCCTACCTCCCCAGGAAATCTCTTCGCTCGGAGAATTTAAATTTAGCTTGCACTCCTAAAATTAACAGGCAGCGGAGTGGAGGCCGCTCCTTTTCATATAATATAGCTGGACTGTGGAACTCCCTCCCTCTCAATCTCCGACATGAAACTGCCCACCTCTCTTTCCGGAAGGGTCTTAAAACATGGCTATTCCAGAAGAGTAATTGCTAGCCTTCCCTTATCAGCCTTAACTGCTGCTAGCGCTGGGATGCCTCAGGGTAGCCATGCGCTTTATAAATGCTCATTAATAATAATAATTAATAATGTAGAGGCAATTGGGGTGGGGGGCAATAGTTCCAGCAATACAGACACAAAGGGGGGGGGGCAGTGGGCTCATACTCCCAGCAATATCCTTCCAAAATTGGTAGGTGGAGGTCTAACACTCACAGCAATGCAGAGTAAAAACTGATGTTGGGTGCAAATACCCCCAGCAATGATTAGCCAAATTGTTGATAGTGTGGCAAATACCCACAGCAATGTTGAGGCAATCTTGGCATTGGGTAGCAAATACCCCTAGGAATGTAGCTGCAAACATGGGTGTTTATGTGCAAATACGACCAGTAATCTTTAATGCTAATTTGGGGTTTTATGTGCAAATACCCCCAGTAATCTTGATGCTAATTTGGGGTTTGTGTGGCAAATACCCCCAGTAATCTAGATTCAAAATTGGGGTTTGTGGGGCAAATACCCCCAGTAATCTAGATGCAAAATTGGGGTTTGTGGGGCAAATGCCTCCAGTACTCAATATGCAAAATTGAGGTTTGTGGGGCAAATACACCCAGTAATCTAGATGCAAAATTGGGGTTTGTGGGGCAAATACACGCAGCAATGTTGAGGCAATCTTGGCATTGGGTGGCAAATACCTCAAGCAATGTAGGTGTAAATATGTGTTTTGGGCCCCAAACACCCAGTAATGTGTACGTGAAAAATGTAACTGGTGCACATGCAAAGTGACTCAATACCTAGAGGTGGAGTACATGCTGCAGGAGTGCATAAATAAACAAACACAAAAGTAATTTACCATCAAATGCATTACCACACTGTTGCAGCCAAAGTAACTGGCAACTTTGAGGAATGGGCAGAGTGGAGATGCAAGTGCTCCAGGAACCTTAACAAAGAAAAAGATGTGAAATACTGGGGGAGGGGGGGCTGATGCGCAAACAAGACACACCAGCCACCAACAGCAGCTCAAGGACTGTATGTGTGTGTGGAGAAGCTGTGTCAGCCTGGGCTGACACACAACAGGTGGCAGAAGACCATACAGACCTATGGGTGTTGAGTCCAATCAGAAAGTGTTCAGCATACCCTTGGATTGGCCATGATGGCAATTAGGCATTGGTTGATGGGCTGGTGCACCAGGGTCACCTGTGGGCCAATATTTATGAACCTTTGTAAACCACACCAAGAGACTGACTCACTTACACAGTCACCACCACGCCCCTGCAATGTGGTGACAGGATTTTCTCTGATCACCAGCTGTGCCGTAAATTGAGGCTGGGGAACAGCCTTTGGAGCATACTCACCTTGGTGCACTGCCTCACGTGCCTTGACAGAGGTAGTGTCATCTCCCCACACAGCCATCACTTTCAGGTCATGGCAGGTGCAGAGAGGATGCGTTGTATGTTGATCAGCAGCAGTGTGCCTTTTCTTAAAAAAACTTGATAGGTAAAAGTACAGAGGCCAGAATAAAAGAAATGATAACAGATTGTGTGCCAATTACTTTCTGAGGGCTTGAGCATCATCGTGATCCCAATCAGAACATGGGTCCATAGCATGTCGTGTATGTACAATGAGGGAATGTCATCATCAGGTAGGTACACTTACCACTCGATTTACTAGGGGAAACACCCATTTTACGGTGGAACAGGAATTGCCATAACCACACATATGTATGCATCCCAAACTGAATGCATTACTCAGCAACAACACACACAGAAACTTCGCAAGACAACTAAACTACAATATACTCACAATAGTATGTAATTGTGATGCGTCTGTGTGCAGTAAAGCACAGAGGATATTGGCCATGACAACACACATATCCACAGACCAAGCTACTCTGTACTGATTTCTGTGTCTCAAAATACAACACAAAAGTGGTTGTGTCACAGTCGTCATGGAAATGTTTGTACAAAATCCATATTGGATGTGAACAACGCATGGGCCAACAAAAATGTAGGATACAGTCACCATGTGTTGACTGATGCTGCTGCACACAGCTTACAATCTGTATGTGTCTACGGTCATCTTTGGAGAATGTCCTTCACAGCATCTACCCCATCAGGCTGTAGTGTGTTTCTAAATAATAAGCACATTTTGAATGTTCAGAGTTTCCTGGACAGCAGTCTGAGTGTGCATGAGTCTCATGACTTACGATTCACAAACAGTGTTGGTGTGTCTGGTGCACAGCTCTTTGGGTAAGATAAGCTGGTGAGGATGCTGGGGGGGTGGCTCAATCTGTCTCACCTACACAAGTGACATAGTCATTTTCAAGCCAGGGGATATGGGTACATCTTGTGAAGATGAAAGACATGTGCAGAATGAAGTCTGCTATGTACACATTTGCCGCAGATACACTGTCAAAAAAATAATTGGAAACATCAAGGAGACCTTCAACAAACACATAGTACCATGAGGGTCTAGAACAGTATCTAATGGTCACAATGGGAACACGCAGGGACACACACAAGGGCTACCCTTGCAAAAACAGATCAGAGGAATATAAATTTAGAGGATGCAAACACTTATGGCACTAGCTGTACTGTTCCAGTGTCAACTGTGTTTGCTCACAGTGCAATGTGTTTTCCTCAGCAAAACTAGAGATATCATTACAATGATTCCATCTCACTTGCTGTCCCCATACCACAGACATTCAAAGTCAGAATGTCAGCAATACCCATGCATGTGTAGTGTACTGGCAAGTGTGGCAATGCGTTTTGGAGTTGTCAGACCACATGTTGTACAACAACACACATCCATGACTTGAACATTGATGGGGCTGTACTCCTCTAAGGAATGGATGTCATCCAATGTTGTGGAATCATGACATTTCAAATTTAGCAATATCCACATCCATCACAGGTCAGTTTTCAAGGGCAAAAATGAACAGTAACTGAGTATAAATACTTACAATGGGTGAAACACCACATATGCCAACACACAACTCAGACAAGGCAAAGCTAGGTGGAGCATACTTTTCTGGTGAATAGGTCTTGCATATGACATTGTACTCAAAGTGGCCATGAAAACAATCAGTCATGAACATCCATTGGCAGACCGCAAGCTGTAGACAACACATTCCACATCTTCACATGTACTAAGGCAACAGTTTATAACTACTTACATATAACGAATCTACACATACATAGCAACCTTATCTCATGGCCTGAATGAACTCTACTTGTGCAGGTATGACCCCTCTCACATCCACCCCAAAGTACATGCTCAACTTTCAATACTAACATACACACAAGCACCTCATAAGCCCACTCTGGTGCAGCTAGATGGAAAAACATGTCTGCCACACAAGCTACAGCCTTGTAGTCAGACTCTTCAAACACGATTATCACAATCTCACACTGGCGCTGCACTTCTCACATCCACCACTACATGCACAGCACCACTCTTCAACACTATGTGCACATCAACTCTCACATACCTGACAGGCACACAATGTAATGTACTCATCGCCTCCTCAGCAGATGTCAAACGTGACATGTCAAATGGACCACGCTCATCACCAGTTTTACCCTCAATAAGTGCTTGGAATACAATCATATCACAACTTGCTACATCACAGCACACTCTGACATACACACTTCACACATCACCACAACTCACGACAAGACACTTACATTGCTCAATGGATATGTCCTCAGTTATTCACTTATCGCCACGCACCCACATACTCTGCTTAAGTTCTACAGATTGTCATGTCTAAAACACATGTATACACTGATGCAAAAAAAATACATAAACTAGAAAACAGCTAACATTTAACTGTTCTGCACCCTAAAATACACAAATGGTATATACCCTTTACATACACTTATCCACGTTGTCACACATGAATAGTTTAACATTGCCTCACTGTGGCCCTGTCATATACACATATGACTCCCATGCACAATAACACCATTGAATTATGCACATTAACAATAACCCTCACACATTGTAAATGCACTGCTCCACTCATATCTCACAATAGTGCTACAGACTACAGCTCTCATCACCTGCCATAATCCAATCATGTCTAGCTGGATACATCCCTCTCACATCGAAGTATTCCTACCATACATTGTTCAGGATTAAAACAGTGTTACCAGCTTGCATACTCTGATTCACATCCCTGCATGTAACACCAATCACAATGTGGAAATGTGGCTACTTCACGTCTCATACACAAGACCTGCTCAAAAATATAACACATACCTTACACTCCACAACAAGTGCAAAATATGTGCTTGCTCCATTACGTAGGAGTCTCCACTCCATATCAAAGTTGGAAACACCAGTCGCTCACACCTCTACACGTGTTTGAGACAGCTTAGCACATGCACCGTCAGCCTTAACAAAAACATATGCAGCTAGGCTTTCCAACATTAATACCACGTACTCCCCTGTGTGTCAACTGAGAGCATGGATGTGACACTGGCTTCAGCGTCATCTGCACGGCAGACAGAAAAACAACACTCCTGTGCACTCACTGTCCACTCAGCTTACCACATGTAGCATAGGGCAATGTGACAGACATTACAGCACACCTAGGTCAGCTCCATGTGAACTGGAACAGCATGAAGCATAGCTCAAAAATACACCAGTCAGTCATGCACAAAGGACAACCTTCACAAAAATCATATGCTCAACTGTGACTACTCTTTGGTTGTAAATATGATATGTAGACTTGGACAGACAAAAAATACCATACACGTGATGTACACCAACAAAAGCAGGATGGCATGAATAACATCTATTTTGGAATACAATGGACTATTAACCCCTTCGGTGCTCATGACGAGCTCAGCTCGTCATGCTGCGCGGTGCTCGTGTGCGCATGACGAGCTCAGCTCGTCATGAACCCGCCCACTCAATGAAACGCCCCGCACAGGGCGAAAATCGGCCGCGCACACAAGGGGTTAAGACAACACACACCTTGACTAACATTGATCACTGCAGAGAGTGGAGTCCTTGGAGGCAACAGGGTCTGAAGACTGTGAGAATACTGCTCACCTTACACTCACCATGGTCTCAGAAAATCAGATGAGTACACAGCCATGAAATGTATTTGCCTACAGTGGCATGCCACCTGTGGCAAGGTTGACATTGCCAATAGTCTACCAGATCTAAAGGAGACACAGACATGGGTCCATCACTATCAAGTCACATACATGTATTGTTATCATTACTCTGTGTACATGGGTGTGTCCAAAGTCACTACCATATACTCGCATTCCATAACTACCCAGATGTATTGATGAGACAGGTGTCTTTATGTACATCACAAACATGTGCAGCATACTCCCCCTAATCTGCAGTACTTAGTGACACTTGCACTATGTTGACATATGAAAGCATGACCTATGTGCAATTCAGATGTGAAGAAGTAGAGGTTTGTAACTTCATGTCATACTCATAGTCAAAACTGATGTTGACAATGACACCCAGAAAATGTAGACACCAAAGTCTGGAATACATACTGTCAAAGTGCACACACTCCATGGACCATATGCAATCCATGCCATACTAACATCATTTTAGACTTTCACTACTATTTGTACATGATTAACAGTTGACTTAAAGAACAATTTGATGACTAAAGAAATCTGAAAATGTAAATTTGAACCTGCTTTATTCAGCATGATAATTTAAGATAATAAATAACACAAGGCCAATGGGCAGTCCATAAAATTCCATATGCCCAATGGGCACAAACAACTTGCCTATTGTCTCTTGCCTGCACCAAAACTGCAAGGGGTCACCTCCCCTGGGAGGAGCATCTAGGGGGCATTCCGGCCACCAAAGGGATAAAACTAGGGAGGACTGGGTTGGGTTTTGGGAGGGATGGGATCAGAATGGGTGTGTGGGTCCACTGCAGTAGTTGTGTCCAATTGAGGGGCTGGTGTGTCTACTGCAGTGGCAGGATCAGACTGAGGGGGGCAGGTGTTGTGTGAGGGCTTGTTGGAGGAGAATGGGGAGGGACTTGGTTTAACCATTTTGGGGATGGTAAGCCCCTTAATGGCAGGTAAAGAGACAGGGAGGGGCACAGACTGTTTTGGAGGGGGTTTTCGGGTACGGGAGGTACTGGGCTGGTCTGGGGAAGTACAGGTTCATGAAGAGGTTTTGGCTTTGGGAGACCTGGGGGATTTGCGAATGGGGGGTTTGGGGATTGACTTTTTAGAGGGGGTGGCAGTTTTAGATGTCATGGCGGGGGTGGGTTGTCTCTTCTTCTTTGGAGGGAGTTTGGATGGGTCGGTAGGGAAGAGGCCAAGGTCACAAAGGAAGACTTTCTGGGTAGAGTGGGGAACAGGAGAGGAAAGGGTAGGGGTTGTGGAGGGAGAAGGTTGTGAGGTATGTGGAGTATCTGTGGATACATGTGTGTCATCAGCTGGTGTGTCTGTGATGGTGAGTGTGCTGTCTGTCTCCTGAGTGTGCGTGGGTTTTCCCTTCTGTCTGTGTGTGTGTGCCGCATGTGGCTGTTGAGGTGTGGGCATGTGTGTGTTTGCGTTTGTGTATCGGTCCCCATGTCAACCAACAGCCAATGGCTGTGACAAATCGGTCCGGATGCGGCTACCGCGTCCTTTGAATACTCACCGCATCAGTCCCCATGTCAACCAACAGCCAATGGCTGTGACCAAATCGGTCCGGATGCGGCTACCACTTCCTTTGAATACACAACCGTATCGATCAACATTACAGCTTTCAGAGTATGTCCCAGTCAGAATCGGTTAGGATGCGTCTACCGCATCCTTTCAGTTATCAGTCTTCAGGGCAGACACTGCTGTGGGTTTTTTTTGTGCATCACATGTGTGTAGACAGTTTTTCCATGATGACATAGCCCTTTATATATATTTCTCACACTCCCATGAGGAGCTAACCTTGAGGGGCACATGAGAACATTATTTTTGAGGTTCATACAAACATTATGACAAATGTATTCCTTTTACTCTACCAAGCTTGATCACAGTGCAAATTACTTTTGGGGTATACACATGTGTTTTAATTACATGTTCACTGCTTTTGGTGACTATGTGAACCGAATGTGCATTCTGTGAGATTCCTGACAGTATATGTTGTGTGTGTGAAGTCATGTATCAAGCATAAATATTTGAATGAGTATGCTGTGACATTAATCTGCCACATCAGCTGGTGTTTGTCATTTCAGTTACTGGTGTAAATTTGTCTCCCTGACTTAAGTAGGTGATGGTTTAAATGATGTACCACCTACATTGTTCATGTTCTATGTATGTGATTGTATGTGTTTGGCAGACATGGCAACATGACAGTGTCCTCCCTGTGACAATTGTGAGCAGGATTATCATTGTGAGATGCTGTGTGTATCATATGTCCCACATATATGGCAGTCCATGATCCTATTGTGGGTACCTTCAAAGAATGTAATTCTTGTCACAAACCCATATCTTGACTAATTTAGTGTGGAGGTGCGGAGTATGTGATGCTAGATCAAATGAATGGTGACAGACAGTAGAGGTTTTTTACTGTACAGCACTCTCATTGCTGTGTCACCATCCCTTGATAACATGTCTGGGAAGGGTACTAATGCTGTGATATGTATGTGGGGTAAGTGTTTTTAATGAAATGTGTATTTCAAAGATTCTGTACCTTTATTTGTTGAACTAAGTCATGTTCAGTTTGTCTCAATGCATGTTGCTTTGTATATTGTAAACTGACAGCAACTCTGTTTACACCCTACATATAGGTATCATAGACGTCCTCCACTCTACAGGCCATTTCCCGGCACACAGACCATGGAGGAACGTGATACCATCAGGTGATATCGGTTCAACATGCAAATATGAGGATTTGTCAGCGCAATTGGCACCACATCTGCAGCCGCAACTCCCATATCCTCTTGCGCTGACCCCCAAGGTGAAGGTGCTGGCAGCCCTACATTTCTTTGCCACAGGGTCATTTCAATTTACAGTGGCAATAGCTGGTGGCATGTCCCAGACCATGTTTAGTCATGTTCTGTGTGATGTGTTGGAGGCACTGATGCAGCACCTGGACCGGTACATTCATTTTCCATCAACAGGTAAATTGGCTGACATCAAGGGTGACTTTTTTGCTGTGGGGAGGATACCACATGTCATTGGCTCAATTGATGGCACCCATGTTTCCTTGGTAGCACCTCAAGCACATGAGCAGACCTACCGCAACCGCAAGTACTATCATTCAATCAATGTGCAGGTAGTATGTCTGGCTGACATGTTAATATCCCATGTCTGCGCAAGATTCTCTGGCTTGGCACATGACACGTACATCATGAGGAACAGTCTCATCCCCCACTTGATTTCACAGCTGCAACCTGACCGTGCTTGGCTTGTTGGTAGGTGATGTTATATGTTTATGTTTGGTGTGTGTTGTTTGTACATCAGATAGTGCTCTGTTGTCAGACTACTGAAGTTTTTCTGTGTTCAATGTAGGAGACTCTAAATACCCCAACCTTCCTTGGTTGCTGACCCCACTCCGCAATTCTGTAACACCTGCGGAGGTTCGGTTCAATGAGGCCCATAGAAAAACCAGGCGCGTGGTGGAGAGGACTTTTGAACTCTTGAAAACACGATTCCGCTGCCTGGATCGTACAGGAGGAGCCCTTCAATATGCACCGTTGAAGGTGTGTAACATCATCAATGCATGCTGCATGTTTCACAACCTGGCAATCAAAGGCAATCCCTCTGATCCAGGATGACGAAGACCAGCATCCACCTGCGAGGGAGGATCCTGGATTGGGACATTTTGCCAGTGATGATGATGAGGAGGCCTTGGATGTGCGACGAGACATCATCAACAACTTTTTCACATGAGTGTAAGTATGCCATGATATGAGGTATTAAAGCCCATTAGTTTGCTTGTGCGTTGCTGGTGTCCAATGTGTATGTATGCGTGTGAGTGTATGGTGATTGACAATAGGTTTTCTAAAGTAATGGTTCAATTAATGTTGTATGTCACATGGTACAGTGCTGACATGAATCCTAGCTATTGTTCACAATGACAAATTTGTGCATTTGATGTAACTCTCTTGTAAACTTGGTCAACTCATTCATGCTTTCCTGACTCTGTGCTATGTTTCTCCTCACCAGGGTACTTTGCCTTGTCTTCTGCAGACTTGAGAGCTCCAAGACCCATGATGCAGTGACAGATTCAATCTTTTAACATTATTTGAATTCCATGGCACACACTTACTTCAGACCTAAAGGACATCCTTTGTTGTTTTCTATGTTTGTTCACAGTGTGATGCAATCTTATTTTGTGTGAAGGTATCAAGTTGTATCTGGCGAATAAACCTGTGCTCCACATTGAGGTGTGCGTTGTCTGTTTTCACAAATCCAGTTATTTGTTACAAAAGAAAACATGTTCCAGGATGATCTGTTTTGATGACAATGATTGTTAATTGTGCTTGCACTATGTGCACTTTTTGAGACAATAGTCTTCCATTGATCCTGCAACATGTCCTACGGATTGTGTTATAGCCTGGATGTGTCTACCTATCATGCTGCAACAAGGTACATTCACTCACAATTCAGTGGTAATTTTCATGAAGTGATTTGTTACCAATGTTACTGACATTTTTTTGCTTTGTGATTGTGTGCGTCATTTAAATGTGTACAATTGCGAATCAAAGCCACAACATGAGCTAGTATTTTGTGCAAAGCGATTTATTTTAATTTATGAGTTGATGAATTCATTCCACACCATATTGTTGTTATCATAAAAATACAAAACAAAGTGCAGATAGAAGTTGGTAGTGTTTGTAGATGAAATATTCCTAAGTAGATCCACAGTTATTTGAGTCCATAGTCCAACTTAGACCCTCCAGCCAATGTGGGAGAGCTCACTGACAGTCAACAAAGTGAACGCTCGGCACACAATGGAGGATATCAGTAGCAGGTTGTCACTTCCTGGGGGTGATGCGTAGTCTTCAGTCTCTCAGTAATCCTTCTTTGGACGACCCCTCCCATGTTTGTGGGGGGGAGCCGCGGGTGCAGGCAGCAGCGGTGCTGGGGACTCTCCGCCAGAGTCCACATCCCTCCCAGTGCCTTGTGCAGATGTTGATGCACTGGATGTTGTGGGCCCACAGGGAGGCGTGGGCATGTTGCTGGCAATCTGGCAGAGGCAGGTGACAATGTCCCGCTGCCCAACAGCAATTTCATCAATTTTGGAGAGGTTACTGTCCATTTTTTCATAGTGGGCTGCCTGCTGCTGTTGCATGGTCCTGAGGATCCCAACGACCTGGCCAAAATCTCTGGTACAATCCTCATATGCGTGGAGGATTCTGGTTAGCTGTGGGTGCTCTTCATCATCAGCACCAGCAGCATGATGTCCCCGGTTCCCATGGCCCCTCACACCACCCACCCAAGCAGGACCAGTTGTTGTTGGCACAGTCAACACTGAGCTTCCTTCTTCATTGACCGGGATGTTGTTGTCTGCCAGCTCAGGAGTGCCCTGTGTTGCTGTGCTGTCGGTGGTGGATTGGGCTGCTGTGTCCGGGGGGTAGGGGTCATCTGGGTGTTGTCAAATGATGCAGGAGTGGTTGCAGAGGATCCGGAGGTAGGCACTACTGTTGCTGTGGGGTGACCCACACCTGATGGGCCAGGTTGTTCCTCGTCGTCAGAAGAGGGTTGAGAGACCTCAACACCAGAGACTCCTGGTCGAGCAGAGTCTGGGACTGGCTGTCCTGGCTGCTTCCAGTGGTGTTTCCAGTTCGCCCTGTGGGGACATGAAAGACACAATGATTGACGTGAATGTCCACTGCCCCATATTTCATACAAATGACATAGGCCACTGAACACAATAATGAGTTACTGTACATAGATTTGAGTCCTGCATCCATGATGATGGACTATGTTTGGGAATACAATGACATTCTGGTTTCATATGTGGATGAATTGACATGTCCAGAAATGTGCATCACTGGGCATGTTGTGTTCTGTTGACATTACATGACCAGAGACATTGACTGGTTTGTGATACCCTGTGAATGACACAGGTGCGTTGTTGTGCACATCTTTCAATCAACAGTGACATACGTACTCTTTCTCTCAAAATGTATGTATTTTTGTGTCCAGGGTACTTGCCTTAGTGCATGTGTGATATGTACATTTGTGTGACTTCAGACACACTCACAGTCTGTTGATCTCCCATGATATTATTTCTGATTGTTTGAGTGATGTGCATCTTGTTCTCATCTCATTATATGTATGTGAATGGCTGTGAGTACCAACATGTGTGACTGCTTACCTTAGTGCATACACATATCATGTATTTTGTACATTGACTCCGTAGTCTGAGGAGTTCTCATACTTGGTTTTCAGCCATTTTGTGTCACTGAACTTTAAAGAAGTGTGGTTTATGTGCTTGTGCTCTGATTGTGAAACTTACACTCCTTCTCCCAAACAGCCACAAGAGGCCACCATGAAGAGTGTTTTCCAGACAAATTTGGTGAGATTAGTTGCACGATTTTTGTCACTGGTGGCTGGTGTTTGTAGCCCAGAGGGAAATGTGGTAGTTGTGAGAGGTTCAGACATCAGTCCCCAGTGTCAGCCATCTTGCTAGTACTCATCCCCTCACTGTCATGTAGCCATAGTCCCAGATGAGCTGTTTTGTTTGTGTGGGAGGAGGAGTATTTTCACTGACTCGATCTCCCATCATGCCCTGTCCTACATACACCTTTCCGCCCAACGCAAACAGCCCAACAGGACTTAAGCTTACCCCACAGAGTGTTAGAATGTACCTGCAGGACGCCAGACACTGTGCAGTTGTGTCTAACTTTACAACAAGTAACGTAATGGCCTTGTGCTCCAAACACCAGTTTCTAGTCTCAGGCATTTTGTTGTAACATTTGCACTCACTATCATGTAAGGATGGTTCCTTGTTGGCCTGTAGGGCTGTGTGTGAGGAGGAGTGTTTTCAATGTCCAGAGCTACCTTCAGGCCCTGTACTACACACACACTTTCCACCGTGCGCAACAGCACACCTGGAACTATGTTTTCCTGAGGTTGAGTGGATATGTACTGACATAGCTGGCTGACACTAGTGCCTGGTGTTTGTAGCACGAGGCCCTGTTGGTAGTTGAGGGAAAGTCAGAGACCAGTGTCCATTGTCATGCATCCTACTAGTAAATATTGGACACACTGTGGTTAAGCGTAGTTCCTGTTGTGCTGTTTGTGGTGGGTGTGAAGGTGTATGTTGTACAGTACATGGCCTGATGTGAGTTGTAGCCATTACAAATTCTCCTCCTCCCACCCAGCCCAGCTAACTCCTCTGAGTCTATGGCAAACTGGCAGTGAGGGGAAGTGTACTAGCAAGGAAGCTGACACTGGTGCTTGGTGTTAAACTTGAATCTCAATCCCGACAAGGCCTTGTTCTCTAAACTCCATGCACCAGTATCAGTTATCTTACTAGTGCACTTCCATTCCCTGTCAGGCAGCCATAGGCCGAGATGAAGTGCTTGAACTGTGTGGGTGTAGGAGTGTTTGCTATTACTCCAACCCCAATCAGGCTCTGTCCTACACACACTCTTTCCACGCTGAGAAAACTGACCACATGGCAGTATGGTTTAATGACAGTGTTGGACATGTATTATCAGTATGCGTGACACTTCTGCCTGGTGTCTGAGTTAGCCACAAATCACATTAGTGCTTTGTTGTCTACACACCAGTCCCCAGTGTCAGCCATCTTGCCAGTACTTTTCCACTCAGTGTCAGGAAAGCATGGTTTCAGGTGGGCCTGTTGGGCTTTGTGGGAGGAGTGTTTGCTGTGACTACAACTCCCATCATGCCCTGTAATGCAGATAGGAACATCGAAAAGGGCACGGGCTCCAAAGTCGTGTGCTCAATGGAAAAGGTTTATTTACAGGAACATGTCGATGTGACGCGTTTCGGCCACCACCTGTGGCCTTGATCACATATATTAACGCACTGCGAATGCCAAACAATTTTTTAAACTCACAGAGACACCATGTGATAGACGTTACGTGTGGCCATAGAAAACAGACTATCCCTCAACAAGCATGTAATGAATCCAACTTAAAATTGATTCTGCATATACAATACTACATATTCAAACTGTTCACAAATTAATATTATTTTTATATAATAATGAATAGCATCTTTACCGTATTCATTTGAGGAAGAACTCATTATCATATCTTTTTATCAATTGCTCCAATGGTCCACACAAGTTAAAAAAGGCCACAGTGACCATATTCATAGCTAAATGCATGTTAATAAATGTGTGCTAGCATAAGCAATCTTTAGAAAATGAAAATGGTAAACAGTATTAGAACATATTCTGGCAGAACGCTCTCAAAATTGGTTAGGATAAATCTGCAACTCTTCGCTTTGGTGGCCAGTTAAAAACATTATTTAGAGATTAGTACAGTCTCTTAATAGACAATGCATATATCCTGCTTTTAAGATGATGAAATAAATAACAGTATAAATACATAAATAACGCCTGTAACCGTCATAATTGCACATACCAAGAATAGTGAATAAAGTGCTGATTAAAGTGACACAATCTCATAAAGTGCATAGTGCGTAGTGCCAAAAAATCCCCCTTGTTTAAAATGAGGGAAACAACATTATAGTTATTAATACAGTTCTACAGCAGATATTGATAGTTGGCTATTTAATTCTAATTTCATAGATGGTAATTGACTAAACATGAGATAACAAGGGGGTTTATTCTATATGAATCCTCAAATGAATTAATGATGATCGAAACCAATCGTTCTATGAGATATGCGTTTAAAGGAAATTATGTAAATCCTCCCCATTATTGAGACCATTAGGAGATTTGGAATCCAATTCCAAAATGAACTTGGACTCCAAACGACGAAGCATTTTCTCCCTATTGCCACCTCTTCACATTTGTGTCATGGCTCCTATGACAAAATATGTAAGGCAACTAAGATCATTGTTATGTTCCATTTTAAAGTGCCTAGCTACAGGGTAACTGGGGTTAGAACTGACTATTGCCCTCAGGTGTTGCAAAACTCTTACGTGTACCTGTAGCTTGGTGCTTCCAACGTATCGAAGACCGCATGTGCAGGTCAGAACATAAACTGCGAAATATGTTCTACAATTGTAGACACCATTCAGCTTTATGGGTTTAGGGCTGAAAGCAGAGACGTACTTGAATGTATTGATCCCAAACTTACATGCTCTACAAGAGCTACACTTGTAGAAACCATTTTTTAAAGATAGCCAATTGGATTTCGGGTAAGAATTGCTATGTGCTACCGCAGGACTACTCTAGTCTTTACTAGAGCACTTTTCATGGATGGCGCCCATCTAAAGGTAATTGTAGGTTTAGGCGGTAAACACTCTCCCAGGATGGCATCAGTCCTCACTATTGGCCATTGCTTGTAAATAATGGATCTGATTTGCCTCTGTTGTCGACTATAGGTGGTTTTAAGTCAGATATCTGATTCAATATTGTCTTGGGCCCTGATCAAAACACCTGTATCACCAATGCTGGGTGGTTTATGGAACAGCGTGCTATCTCGAGTAATCTTATTAGTTTTGGCTAAGGCTTGCTCAACGATATGTCTGTCAAATCCCCTATCAAAGAACCTAAGTTTTGCTTCTTCTAAACAACGCGTTAATTCATGGTCAGTGCTACAAATCCTACGCAGTCTCAAAAATTCACCGTATGGAATGCTTTTTATCAGATGTTTCGGATGGAAACTTGATGCATGAAGTGTCGAATTTCCTGCAGTGCTCTTGCGGTGCAGGGTTGATTCTAGTTTGTTGTTAACAATATGGATATGAACATCTAAAAAATCAATTTCATGTTTATCCATTTGTGCATTGAATTCCAAATTTAAGTTATTAATATTGATATCGTTAACAAAACCAACTGCACTGTCAATAGAACCATTCCAGACAGAAAATACATCATCGATGTATCGCATCCAACTCATTACATGAGTCTCCCATTCGACTTTGTATGACATCTGGAGAACCTGCTCCTCCTACCACCCAACATGCAAGCACGCATAGCTGGGGGAGAAGCAGGCTCCCATAGCTACACCTCTTAATTGCTGGAACACTTCCTTATCAAATAGAAAATAGTTATTGTGTAAACAAAAACTGATCATTTCCAATCACATAGCGTTGTGATTGTACATATTAATCGATCTTCTGCGCAGGTAATGTTTCACTGCTTTTAGCCTATCAAGATGGTTAATACTAGTATATAAAGATGTGGTATCAAGAGTGATCAGAATACAGTTCTCAGACCAGGGAACTGTTTGAAGTTTAAGGAGAAAGTCACTCGTATCTCTAATATAAGAAGGAAGTGTTGAAACAAAATCCTGAAGGTAGAAATCGACATATTGGGATACATGTTCCAAAAGACCATTGTTGGCTGAAATAATGGGTATGCCAGGAATGGGAACATTTTGTTTGTGTATTTTAGGAATGAAATACATGACAGGAGTCACCGGGAATTCATTGTATAAAAATAGATATTCGTAATTGGAGATGAGCCCATCTCTCTTCCATTTCATCAGGTGTTGTTTGAATGTTTCTTTAACTAGTTTCAACTGTTTCTGATTGGACCTCTTGTAGCATGCCTCATCATTTAAGTGTTTATAGGCTTCAATAAGATAGTCACTCTTGGGCCATAGCACTATGTTACTTCTCTCGTCAGATTTATTGATTACCACATTGTTGTTAGTTTGGAGTTTTCTGATTAGATCATAGTACTGTTTATCGCGGTATTTATATTTTCGAGTTGACCGTTGGGTTCTATGATGTAGTTTCTTCAATTCCTCGACAGTCCGATCATAAAAGATATCAACTGCATCGCGGGGCATCATAGGGATAAACGTCGAAGCTGGTTTGAAAGGGCTTGTACTAGCAGCAGGTGAATTGATACCCGCATTATGCAGAAATACCTGGGTAGAGACCTCCTCATCGTCATCACTTTTGTTGTTCACTAAGTCATCAAGAGTCCGTAGAGCAGATACATCAGATATTGCCAGGTTCACCTTGTTAGTTTTGCTAAAAGATGTTGTAGCTGTTAAATTGTCATTGGATTTTTTGATAGCAAAGTACTTGGCTAATTTCAACTTTCTGATAAATTTTAAAACGTCGATCCTTGTTTGAACGTAGTTGAAGTTACTTTCTAGACAGAATGTAAGCCCTAACGAAAGTAGTTGCTTTTCTGCTTGATTTAGCTCAATATTGGACAAATTGATGACAGTATTATCACAAGATTTTACTTTCTCCTCCATCGATTGTTGGACTGCTTTTTGCCTTTTGCATTGGTTACATTTCCTTCTGGCACGCCGTCTCTGATTTCGCCTTTGTCTTGCTGTTGTTGAGGATTCCCCGGCCTTAGAGTCTGGCGGCGATCCCGCCGTACAAAAACAAAGTTCTTCCGCCAGGGTAAGTTTGCCCATATCTTCTCCAATATTTCCTGTGGCCCTATTGCCGTCTTCAGAATCCGTTTCACTTTGCATTGAACTTAAATCTGATACCGACGCGGTCTGGGATTCATTTTCTTGATTGTACTGTCTGATGTTACGTCCCACTTAATTGGTGTTCGTGAAGTGTTTGCGTTTAATAAAGTCATATTTCCTTGAGAACGTGAAGATTTGGCCCGTTTCATAATCCAATTTGTCATGTGCGAATTTAAAAGCCTTTTTGGACTTAATGTCTTCTTGTTTTTGATTCTGCCTTTAAATTTGCTTTTTCTTTAATGTTTCTCTTTCAAAATGACTTTTCGGTCACTTTGCGCATATTTGTTAAGTATCCGAACCAGCTGCATGGATGCTTCGAGATTGCTCTCAGCCCACTCTTTGAGCACGTTCGGATTTGGGTTTTCAAAACTAGGGGCTATCATTATGCGCAGTCCTCGAGGTATACGACCCACTTCTTCATATTTTTGTAGGGACTTTTGCTCCCACCATTTTGTCATCTCATTTTTCATGTGCTTTTCTAAGGTTTTCAACATGATTTTCACATCACTGTCAATTGCTGGATTCAATGGTCCTTTCATTCGCCTGTTATCTATCGCTGTAGGTAAGTTATCAAAAAGTTCTTGTGCTGCTGCTTCCCTCTCTCACACCGCGTCATCCGCCATGGTGGATTAGATTGTAGCGTGCTGTACGAAGGGAGAATTCTTAACTCCAAATTATTGCTAGTCGCACAGCATCCAAAGTATAGCACTCCTCCCCACCTGTATATAACCAATGCAATATTAT
This sequence comes from Calotriton arnoldi, assembly GCA_963921515.1. Classification (NCBI taxonomy): domain Eukaryota; kingdom Metazoa; phylum Chordata; class Amphibia; order Caudata; family Salamandridae; genus Calotriton; species Calotriton arnoldi. The sequence goes on along the minus strand of CAWUFW010014378.1, from coordinate 301,321 downwards.
TATTATTATTATAATTGCTTGTAAAGCGCAGCTGACACCCTACGGGTACCCTGGCGCTGTGATAAGATGTTAGCTGGGTGTGGAAAGAAACTGTAGCAAGAACTATAGCCCCTGCCCAGAAGGAATTAACAGGGAGCCAAGGAGCATACCCGGGGATAGAGCCAGGTTTTTATCCTTTTTCTGAACTGCAGAATGTTGTCTATATGTCTGATATCAGATGGAAGTTTGTTCCAAAGGCGGGGGGCTGCCGTACAGAAAGCCCTGCCTCCTGATTTAGCTTTCTTAACTCTATGCACCCTCACCAGGTTTGCCGAAGAGGAGCGAAGCGTTCGAAGGGGACATACCAGGTAAATTTTTCCTGCAGTGATTTGGGTCCATGTCCATGCAGGGCCTTGAACATTATGCATAATGCCTTAAATTGTATTCTCTGCGAGACTGGCAGCCAATGCAAGTCAGAGAGTGCCAAAGATGCAGAAGAGCGGCGCGATCGCCGTAGTGCTATTTTAGCAGCTATGGTCTGTATTCTCTGCAATCTCTCAATCAGATATTGTGGAGAGTCTAAGAGCAGAGCATTGCAGTAGTCCAATCTACTAAGGATAGTACTTCGGACTATCAACGTTCTAGCCTCCAAAGAGAACATCGGAAGGATTTTCCGAAGTGCTCTAATCAGGCCAAAACAGCTTCCAACTGTCTTGTTGACATGTTTCTCTAATGTCAGTTTATTGTCAAACATGACTCCCAGGTTGCGTACAGTATTGCTGGGAGCTAGTTAGGTACTGGAAGAAGTAGGCCAGAAGTTAGATGGAAGTAAAGAGGGAATTCTTCCTACTGCACAATGTAGAATCTCTGTCTTCTCTGAATTAAATTGAAGAGAGTTCTCTCTGAGCCAGGTTGCTATATCCTGCAGACACGCATGAAAATCTGTTAGAGACACTGATTGCTCACCCTCAAGAGACAGGATAAGCTGGGTGTCATCTGCATAATTCACCAAATTAACATTATGTGATCTAATAATGGCAGGTAAAGGGCTCATGTAGATGTTAAATAGGATAGGACTGATTGCTGATCCCTGCGGGACTCCATACAGCATGTTAGAAAACTTGGACCGAAAAGGGGAGGGCTACTGCTTGTTGTCTGTTGGATAGGTAAGAATGAAACCACTTAAGGGCAGTGCCCGTCACTCCCACCTCTTCAAGCCTGGACAAGAGAATCCCATGGTTCACCGTATCGAATGCGGCAGACAGGTCGAGGAGAACCAGTATGTCCGACTGTCCCCTGTCTGCTCGCATCCGTAGATCGTCCATGACGGTCACCAGGGCAGTCTCCGTCCCATGGCCTGGGCGGAATCCAAATTGTACTTTATCAAGAATGTTATTTATTTCTAAAAACTGGGAGAGTGCTTTACTAGCCACTCGTTCCAGAATTTTAACTGGATAAGGTAGGAGGGAAATGGGTCTGTAGTTCTTTAGACAGGCCGGGTCAAGTGTTGCTTTTTCAGCAGGGGTGTAACCGACGCCTGTTTCCAGCAGGCCGGCACAGAGCCATTCAACAGGGATTGGTTACAGATTTGCCGTAAAGCTGGGAACAGTTCAGGAGCCAGCCCCTTCCAAATTTTATGTGGCAATGGATCCAAAGGAGATCCTGATGATACTTCCATTGCCATTTTATCAAAGTCATCTGCAGAAAGCATTTCAAAATGGTCCAAGGAGTATAGCTTCTCCCCCCGCTCGACTGGCAGAAAGTAGCTCCTTGGGCGTAGTGCCCAGATTTAAGCCATTGACGATGTTACTAATCTTGTCTTCAAAGAAGATTGCCAATCTGTCACATAGTACCTGGCTCGGCACAATCTCATTCTTTGAGCACTCTGGATTAATCAGAGTATCTACGATCCTGAATACATCCTTGGTACTATTTTGTGCCTTCAGGATAGAATTTGCGAAATACTCTGTCTTTGCCACCAGAATTTCTTTCCTATATTCCGCTATGGCTGTCCTCCAGGAGGTTTTATCCCCCTCGGTATAGGCTCTGCGCCATTTCCTTTCCGCTTGCTTGCAGCCAAGTTTCAAAGTTCTAAGTTTTTCATTAAACCACGGAGCCGATGGTCTGCCAAGTTTTTTGTGGTATATATATATATCACCAAATTTGCCCTTAGGCATGAAGACGCACTCCCATGTAGACAAAAGGATTTATTTTCAGGCAGGAGGTCTGGCGCTTACACAGAGAATTCTTTCCAGCCTTAGCCGTTTGGGATCCTCCCGATCCTTTTTCACAGGCAGCCTCATGACTTTACACCAAACAGCTGCAGTACTTTTTTCCCATGCTTATAAAACTTTATTGTCCACCAGTGGACCTTTCAGGTAAGTTTTACCTGAAACTTACCTGAAAGTGCCGCAGCTGTTTGATGTAAAGTCATGAGGCTGCCTGTGAACAAGGATCAGGAGGATCCGAAATGCGTAAGGCTGGAAAGAATTCTCTGTGTAAGCGCCAGACCTCCTGCCTGAAAATAAATTATTTTGTCTACCTGGGAGTGCGTCTTCATGTCTAAGGGCAAATTTGGTGAGAGATTATACGGCGGTCCTGCCGGGAAGACTGCACCACCACTGAGGAAGAATTGTGGGTCCGGTTTGGTTCAAGGTTTGGAGCCAAGCAGAGGAACACTAGACTGGCAAAGAAAATTTAAGTACCGCTGGCTCTTGCACTGAGAGGCCCACTGGAGGGCTATAAACATTTTTAATTTTGCTTTATGGCTTTGCACACCCACTGGAGGGTAACAATGAACATTGCAGCACTACATATCCCAGCATGCAATTAAAAAACAAACTTACTTGAAAGGTCCACTGGAGGACAATATAGTTTTATAAGCATTAAAAAAAGTGCTGCAGCTGTTTGGTGTAAAGTCATGAGGCTGCCTATGAAAAGGATCGGGAAGATCCGAAACACGTAAAGCTGGAAAGAATTCGCTGTGTAAGCGCCAGACCTCCTGCCTGAAAATAAATCCTTTTGTCTACATGGGAGTGCATCTTCATGTCTAAGGGCAAATTTGTTGATATATATATATATATATATATATGGGCATGGCAAGAAGTTTTGTAGACATGCCACTTCCAGCAAAAATGCCATTTGGTTGAAGAGGACAAGACCAAGTTTATCAGTCCAAGTTTCCAGATCCTTTAATAAAAGACTTGCGAAGAATTTTGCCACAATATCTGTTAGGGCTATCAACCTATAATTTTCTGTTTCCCTCGTAAGGCCTCCTTTGAAGATGGGTTGTAGGACTATCCCTCTGAAGGAGTCAGCAAAAGAATTTGTTGCCAAACAGATGTTGAATAAAGTCATGAGAATCCAATACCAGAATTCAATGTCGATTATGAAAAGTCCTCTTAATAGGCCATTTGGGCCCAGTGAGCTATCGGTCTTCAGTTTGTTATTATGGTCCGTATCGGAGGATGTCTAAAACTGAGGCTTATCTATCCGACTTGTTCATTAAGCACTTGTTGACTGAGGTCATGAGTGCCGTATAACTTAATTATGTGGGTAATCCAGGCTGATTCCGTGTGGTTTGCATTGTTTGTTAGCTTATCTACCATTCACCAAAAACGTTAGGAATTGTTGGTTTTACAAATATGCGATACAGTAGCCCACATCTGTTGCTGACTATTTGTTTTGACTCTTCAGGCCATTTTCTTGTATTCTCTTCTTAGTTTAGACACTATTTTCAATTCGGCTGGTTGGAGGCTAGGTGATGATGTATTTAGGATTCTCAGTTGCCTGCTTAGTTTTTTTTTTTCCCAGAACCAAGGTTTTGAAGAACCACTGATTGCCTGAGGAGATGTAGTAAGTTTTAGACCAAAATTGCTAGACAGAGCAGGAAAAGCTACTAACAGGTGAATTGTAATGTCTGTCCATTACTTGGCATAAAGCGGGTATGTAATTAAGTTAACAACACTCTCAGGTATGCACCAAGGGTGTAGAGCCCGAGTGGATTTTTGCATTATCTTTTCCAAATTCGGGTCTTTTCAATTTAGCCTTCCTAGATTTGATGTAAAAGGCTGGGTTAATAAATGTTTTCCCTTACAGAGTTGCTTTTGTGTCTTTTAAGCTAGATAATTTGCAGAAAGTGATCACTCTACCAACTACCAGGAGCATTGCCGTGGGGGGAACGGCCTGCCGCTACTCTGCCCGTGACAGCCGTGAGGGGAACGGCTTGGCTGATCAATCCACGCGCCGTGAGGGGAATGGCTTGAACTACTCTACCCAGCAGGCTTGGGCGCCTGCTGCTGATGCTGCACTACGCGCCCGGAGGCGCGATTAAAATCACGCCGGGCTCCCGTGGCGCCCGGGCAAAGCCCGGGCCAAGGGCATGCCCGTCCTTGCCCGTCATAGCCCGGAGGAGGCTGGGCTGGGCTGGGCCCCTTCTCTTGGCTCTGCCATCCGGGCTATTTGTAAGCGGCTCCAAGGTGTTATCTTCTGCCCAGACTAAAGAGGACTATATAAGGTAATCGCTATTGTACCAGCTTGTGAATGACTGTTATTTAAAGGCAGTTGTCAATTATATCATGGGGAAGCGAAAGCCCACTACGACCCCGGCTCAGAAAACTACCGATACCACTCTTGATGGCTTCCTGCAAAAGCCGGTGGGAGCTATCGATAAGGAGATAGAGCGCGCGGAACGTAGACTCTCCCTGGTCCCCACACTTGAAGTATCATCTGATAATCAGCCATTGTCCACTACCGATGTTCCCCGCATTGATACAGTGGATAGCATAACGGAGGCCAGGCCCCAAGTCCCTATTACGCCCACTGTGACTGTTCTATCAAAGGGTGATTCAAGAGGGCCACGGGAAGGCGAAGCCAGCCCCTGTTCAATACCGAAGGCCTCTGGCAAACCGTCCACGAATGGGGGAAAGAGGAAACGCGCAGAGAGAGCGGGGTCTGTTCACAAGAAGAACAATCAGTCGCCTACCACAAAGAGACTTAAACAAACACACATTGTAGGAAAAGTTGTTAAGCCATCTATTGGAGGGAGAGAGAATGGTGGGCAGGATGGGCTTGATATTCTATTTGACAAATTGAGTAATTTAGTGCAGGAAGCTTTGGCGCCTATTTTGGTGAGATTAACCAACATTGAGGATCTGCTAACTGTTGCTTGTAAAGCATTTGAAACCAATAGATGTAATCCCTTCACATAATCCATCTGAGAGTGGTTTACTGGCAAGGGGTGCAGCTGAAGGCCACGGGGGCAATCAGTTGGCAGTTATACCTAAGGACGCGGCCTTTAGGAAGATCCCATTTACCACCAGTGTTATCCCTTCGCATTGCAGTGGCATACAAATTCTAGTACACTGATAGAGACAGGAAAGATTACCGTTCCTTCTGAAAACCCCCCCCGGCAGGGGCAAAATCAGGGCCAGGGTGTCTCGCCCCCAAAAACCCCCATTTTAAGGGCTGGGGGTAGGCTCCTCCCCAGGGACACAATGCCTCATAGGGACACAACGTCGCATAGTTGCCTACCTAGCGCTCCAGAAGGGAGTGGGAATGTAGATCGGCTACACCTACCCCCAGAAAGTACCCCTTATACCCTGATTTTAACGGGGGTCCCGAGGTTATCACCAAGCCAAAAAGAAAATTGTCAGAGCCTTATAAATAAAGCGGTTCATTGGTGTTCTAGGAAAGCTCCCCCTCTTTTTAACTGGTTTGAGTACATTATCATGGCAAGGCGGGTGAGTTGGGTTGGTGGCACCAGGAAAAGTATTGGAGGGGATTGTGTCGTACTTAATTTCAGCGACGCTAAATGTGTTTATGATGCCCTTAACCAATTGAAAGACTCGCCTACCGAGCATATAAAGGCCAGACCCTTGGGTTTCTTTTACCCTCCTAGTCAGATGATGTCCCTTGGCCTGCAGTCCACTCAGCCTAGGCGTATCATTGACGCCCCTATGTGCCCCTCCTCCTTCCATCCAAATAGGTATGAGGTTCTCTCAGACCTAACTGAGGTTGATTGACTAACTAGACAATCAGGAGGGCACATGGACAATGAGACAAAGGGCCACCCATACGCTGACGCAGGGGGAGCTGGGATTAAAATGGCACCTGGTAAAGCAAAGCCTCTTAAAAATATTAGTATAAATTTTGTGGGCCTTTCGGGAAAGGTGAATAGGAATAACCCTACACCTTGTAGGGTGGACGTAAATATAACCCCTGAAAATAGGTGCCCAGGGGAGGGGTCGTCCCAGACACACGTGGTTAGTCCCCTGGTTCCTTCAGTGTTACCATTAGATACGGTACTGGGCCCAGGGGAGGGGTCGTCCCAGACACACGTGGTTAGTCCCCTGCTTCCTTCAGTGTTACCACCAGATACGGATCTGGGCCACTCTATACCCCCAGTTAAGTTAATCTCCTGGAACATTGCAGGTATTCGTTCTAAATTAACAGACGAGGTTTGGATGGAATATATCAGGGGTTTTGATGTCATCTGCACACACGAGACGTGGGCCAAAGAAAGTATTGAGATGGTTGGTTACCAGGCCTTTGAGGTGCCCACTACAGCATCATTGTCAGGGAGGGCTAAAGGAGCGTTGGTAACCCTAATCTCAGTTAGATTCGGCTCCCTAAAAGTCTCTTGTGTCCTCTCAGTGGTACCAATTGATTATGATTACTAATATGCTGCAGATGAGAGTCCTTCTTGTAAACTGGTATTATAAAATTTTTGACCCAAGGAATTGTGATGTTATAGAAGCCCTGCAAATGGAAATTGCTAATGTTTCTGGGAAGTGGCAACCTTTATGTGTTTTATGGGTGGGAGATTTTAATTGTACATCTTGTGAATTTAGTAACGAAAGAGTTTGTGGTTTCTTGGACACTGACGACCAGCCCTTGGCGCATTTCATTCATACCCCGCAGGTAGAGGCGCTGAATACTATCATCATCGAGAATAACATGGTCAGCCTGAATAACAGTTTTCCAGTCCAGTGCCCTACTTTTGTTGGTGGGGGTAGGGAAATTTCGATTGATTTTATGCTCATTTCTAGGGAATGCTCCTCTCTGGTGTGCGATTTCCATGTGGCTCCGGAAATAGCAAGTGACCACAACCCATTAATTGTCTCGCTTAAAGTAATAGCAAGAACCTCAGGGGGTGATGGTCGCTCGATTGATTACAATCGTAATAAAGGCATAAGAGTAAACTGGGGGAAAATAAACCCAACACTCTTTGAGGAAGAAACAGTCCGTTCTAATTTAGACCTGATTATGGCTTGCTTGGAACAGGATTCTTCCTCATCCATAATTGTTCAGAACTACGAACGGCTCTGTGCTAATGTAGCTGAAAGATTAACTTGTTCAGCTAGGCCTAAGCAGCATCGTAAGGCACGTTGGTTTAATGTAGAATGCTCTAGACCCACAAAATTCTGAAAATTGCTCTACAATCACACCCCCGAAATATAGAACAAATAAAACATGCGAGACGTCTATATAAAACCACCATCAGCGCAAGGAAAGAGGAGTTGAGGCACATAGCGTGGGATGATTTGGAAAGAGCAAGTGCTCTTAGAGATAGTAAAAGTTTCTGGTCCATTATCAACCGTCCCCAATTCACTGAAGAAGTGGGAAAATGGAGACTATGATCCTAGGTGATACCTGGGAATCACACTTTGCGCCCATTTTTAATCCAAATGGTAGGGAGTTGTTGATGTTTAACGAGGATCTCCCGGCCGACATGACACAGGCAGTAGAGCTTAGTGTCTCACTCACGGTGACTGAGGTGGAGGAGGCACTTGCGAAGGGGATAAGTAGGAAAGCTCCAGGTCCAGATGGAGTGCCATTAGACCTTTTTAAGTTAAACATAAATCTTTGGGCACCCCTGCTTACTCAGGTTTTTAAATCGGTAGTGACTGGCCCAATCCCAGTATCCTGGAAAGAGGCCATAGTTGTACCTGTGTTCAAAAAAGGGAACAGAAATGATCCTGCCTGCTATAGGCCCATTTCCCTAATCGATTCCACCGCCAAAGTATTAGGTAGGGTAATCCTTGCCCGACTGGAGACCTGGGCGACTAGCAGGGGATCATTTCAAAAACGCAGTATGGGTTCCGGAGGGGACTTGGAATTACAGAGCAGTGCTTAAATTTATCACTGATCATGGGCAAGTACATGAGGGCAAGGAGTGGTTCTATCCACCTTGCCTTCATGGACTTGTCCTGTGCATTTGATACTGTGAACAGGGGTAAATTATGGGCACTAATGACAGACATGGGCTTTGGAAGCGCTCTAATCCTGCTCCTCAAAAGGTTACATGCCAACACATCTGTTTCCATAAGATTTGGTTCACAGGGGGAAAAGACGAGGCCTATTGCCTCAACAGAAGGAGTCCGGCAGGGGTGCATTTTAGCCCCTTTTCTTTTTTTAATATATACGAACGGCCTGGAAGCCTTTTTATTAGGTAAGAAAATTGATTTCCCCCGCATCAAAGGACAGCCATTTCCGCTAATTTCGTAATCGGACGACACTGTACTCATGGCCTTGACGGCTAACAGCCTCCAAACTGCTCTGGACGCCTTTACAAACTTCATGGCAGCACTAGACTTGAGGGTTAATTTCTCAAAGTCTTACATAATGGTTTGCGGCCCAAAAAAGACTAAAACTAGAAGTTTTAACGTAAGGGGCAAGCCCATAGAAAGGGTGGAACAGTTTACATATCTGGGTAACACGTTTAGTAAGGATATGAAATGGGATTCGCTGATCACGGCTAGAGCACAGCAAACAAGCAGAGTAGTAGAGGGGCTTTTTAGGTTTGCCTGTAAGTTAGGCCACAAGCCAGTGCCTGAGCTTGTTACCTTATACAAGGCAAAATGCATGTCGGTTGCATTGTATGGGTTCACCAAAGAAGCCGCCCGTTGCAAGTGGTGGAGAACAAGTTTATAAAACGCCTGTTGATGATTTCTAGCAGTGCTGCCACCTCATTTTCTCATCGAGAAGTGGGGATGGAATGTATAGAAGATCATATCGGCGCTGCCCCCTTGCTTCTGTGGGCCTAAATTTGGGCCTCAGAAGAGTTACAGTTTTCAAGGGAGATCATCGAAGACTGTATTAACTTGGACAAGTCTATGAGGATCCCTTGGTTTCGGTTTGTGAGGGATAGGTTATTCCAGATCGGGCTGGGTGAGTACTTTGTTACCCCGTCAAGCATTCCCACTAATGTGAAGGGCAAAATTAAAGAGGAGTATGGTGTCTGGGCAAAAATGCGCCATTTACAATTGGAGGCACCTGGCCCCAGTTGTCCTTTCATGCATAAACAGCAGTATTACCTTTCCTTCACTACGAACAGCCAGTTGCGTTTTCTTTTAACAAGATTCCGTCTTAGCACGTTGCACTTTCTGGTAGGGTTCCCTAAACAATCCGGGTGGACAGACAACCTTACTCTTTGCCCATGCGACAATAGTAGTACCCAGAGCACTTTGCACTTTATTCTTTTACAAAGATCCAAGGAGCAGATTTTTGGTGCCCCTGTTAAAGAACATTCGCCCATGTACATATTTAGAGGGCTTCAGACATTTGCAATCATTGACTAATCCTGTTATTTGCACTGCTGTATTAAATTTTATCAAATCAGCAATGGGCATTAGGAAACGATATGAAGTACAGTAATTAAAGGGGAATGAGGAAATGAATCATGTTAAATAGGAACCAAACTCGACGGTCATTATTTCATCTATGTACAATCATGTTTTTAGCTTGCACATGTACTTTTATCTCTTTTATAATATTTTTAACGGACCAAAGAATGTATTTTAAACTTGAATTGTGTATTTTAAACTTGGACTGTCTTTTTGGTTGAAACTTTTATGGCTGTGTGCCGAATAAAGTTAATTTGAATTTGAATTTGATCACTCTCTGATCGCTTGAAATAGGTTTAAAATTACTGCAGTAAAGTCAAGATTGTTTTTAGATGTAGAAGTAGTTTGTGTTGGGGCCGCCAGCTGGACCCCTTTAAATCATCCATTGAAAACTCCCAGATCATCTGATTGTATTAGTCAGAGAAAGGATTCTCCGATCTTGTCTTTCTTCAGTTTTCTTAAATTTTTTAGTTGGAATCAACCAGGGGTGGTTTTAAAGGATTACTATTTCAGGCTCATCAGCATACACAAATAAATTCATGTTGAAGTTTCTCCTTAGTAGCCAATATGGCCTGGATATGTTAACTTCAAGCTGCATATAGTATCCTCTAGTTGCTTCAAAAGGTTCCTTTTTGTTCTGTGTGTAGGTTTATGTAAACACTAAGCAGAAGTAGAGAATTATCTAAATGTTCCTGTTTTTGGTTTTTAATATTTTTGCCATTCATCCAAGTCACGTTTAGGTTCAACACGGAGATGTTGAACTGCAATCTTGATAACATGTAAATTTGTAGCTCACTTCTTTTTTAAAGCCAGGTTTGCAAGCCACTTGATGGAGCTTATGAGTTTGAAGATATTACCTTTCTTTAGTATGTGAAACGGCCCTTTCAATTTGTACAGAGGAAGCAGTACCAATTTATTAGAGTTAGTTTGTCAATGAACCCTGCTGAATAGTCTGTCAATTTCAAGCCGGGAGATTCAGGTTTCATTCAATGGAGTTGTGCTTGTATAGAAATTGTGTCTTTCCTTAGTATTTGTACATTGACAAGATTTGGACGTTCATTGGTCTTGGACTCTTGTTGCTTTTGCTCAATTACTCTACTTCTGTGATTTACTTGCAAAACGTATTTCTTGTTTTGGTTGTTGTAAAGGGTTGTTATGAACCTCTATGTTGGGACACCCTGGAAGAACCAGTCTTGATAGATGACACCTAGAGGTTGGTAAAATATCACCATTCTGTATAACTAAGGGCATTGTTTTAACATGATGGATTCCTGGATTATTTCCTGGCTATCCATTTCTACCCTCGCATCCCTATGATTTTCAGGGACAATTTTATGATGGATGAGATTACTATTAGCAGAGATTATTGTTACTATTTTGAATTGTAAATCCTTTTTTTCAGATGGGTTAAAGATTAGGAATGGTTTTATTTTGGTTGTTATCTATTAACTTTGAAGAGTTATTTGTTACTTTATTGCGTGCCTTACTGCTGCCCTAATTGAACGACTTAAATCTGTGGGTATTTTTAAGAGGGCAATTGCCTCTACCTCGCAACTGCCAAAGATTCTGCAGGGGAACATAAAATACATTGTATTCCTTGCTTTTTTTATGGGAAGTCAAAGACCAACACAATTATATATTTTACAAGTCTTTTTTATTCTACTATAAGGTTATTACAAATAATTAAAGAAACTAGCACAGGCAAGTATTAGAAATGTGAAAGGATAGCAAATATCTAACATTTTGCTACAAACTAGCATAATCCGTCATTTAATTGTTTGCCTATTTGCTATGAATGTAAACTGAATTTGCTAATTTTCTATAAATGTAAACCTAAATTCCTGATACCTCTCCTAAGGTCAGCGATGGTCTACACATTCTTTGTGAAGTTGATGTTCAAAGTAGATGGGCAGGGCAACTTCTGACTGGCATGGTGTCCCCGGGAATTGAAAATGTCCTCCATGAATGACTAAAGCCTGGGGGTTTTATATGCTCTTTAACTCTAGAAATGTGGAAATTCTCTTGTCACCTTCCTCACCAGATGTCCGGCTACAGTGTAAGAAGGCATACTTCATGGTCTCATGATCGACCGTGTCAGCAGCGCCGGAATCCAGGGCCTGGCGCTGAACTGGATTGCCTCTTTCCTCAACAACCGATTTCAAGCAGTCCGCCTGGCTAATTTCTCATCCAAAAAAATGAAACTGACTTGCGGGGTACCTCAGGGGTCTTCCCTGTCACCCCTTCTTTTCAACCTGTACTTAGTAACCCTGATTCGATCACTACGTGAAAGAAGGGTTGAAACTTTTAACTATGCTGATGATTTGCAGCTGGTGTTTGATATCAACTCTTCCACTTCCTCAGTGTCCAATTTTCAGTCTACCATGAACTTCATCAGTAATTGGATGAACGACAATCAATTGAAACTGAATCCCGACAAAACCGAGCTCATTTTGACCGGGGGCTCAGCCAACCCGTGCAATTCCAGTTTTTGGCCTCCATTTCTGGGTAAGCCCCCACTTCAAGTCGGCTCTGTTAAGAGCCTGGGGATCATGATCAGCAGTGATCTGTCCTTGAAAGCCCAGATTGGTTCGGTGGTATCTGCCTACTTCTTCCATCTGCGCAGAATCTGGAAAATCAGCAGATTCCTGACCACTGAGGCCCTGACTCTGGTTGTTCTAGCCTTGGTAATTTCGCGTATTGACTACGCCAACTCATTATATGTTGGTATCCCAGCATACCAATTACACTGTCTGCAGTTGGCGCAAAACCACGCAGCCAGGTTAATCGCCCGTCAGCCCAGCCGATATCACGTCAAACCCTTGATGAAGAGCCTACATTGGCTCCCAGTGGCCAAACGTTGCGCCTTCAAACTGGGCTGTACCATCTTTAAAGCCCTCACTGGGAATGGCCCGGCCTTTATCTCCTCAAGGATTGAGCGGTATATCCCTTCTTGAGATCTGCGCTCTTCCAATCTCAACCTACTGTCCACTCTACCGTTCAAACGCAAAAAGCATGGAGGGCTTAGATTTGCGGTTATGGCCCTGCAATTCTGGAACTCGCTCCCCTCGGAAGTGAGAACAGCGATCTCCTATGCTCAGTTCAGGACAAGGCTTAAAACCTGGCTATTTTCCCACCCATATCAGTAAGGTAACTGCCCGCCAACGCTACGTCCCTTCTGCCCTCAGCGCCATGAAACCGCTTGGTGTACGTGCGCTTAAGAAATTTCTTTAACATAACATACTTGCATGAGGTAATGAGAAAAGTGGTCAATGGACATAAAGCACAGCAGGCTAAGCTTCCACATATCTCACTTGCCCTTGTAGCAGTAGAGTCCTAAGGTAGCCATCCTCTGATCTTTGTTGTAGGTTAATGAGAGATTATAGGTGCGGTCTTCCATGAGGAGACCCTCCCTTTGATCTCCTTACCCTGCAGCTTAAAGTGAGTCAACCCATTTGATACTCTTATCACGGGCCCTATTAGGTGGTAGCATTATAACATTTAGAGACCAAAAACTGACCCCCGGAGAAATGCCTACAACCCTCCCTTTTTTAATTGAGTGCAGTGTCCGGGGCAGATTGGAACCCATTTTTGTTTATTTGTCGATTTTTTTGATTTATTGGAAAAGTTTCTAATAATTAAGGGCATTGGGTTTTATAATAATGGTGTCTAACATTGAAATGCATGCCTCCTGAAGATCGTTCATGAACACTAATGGTGCAACGGTCATTAGGGATACACTTAGATGATCACAATCATCTTTATATTTTTATATAGGTGCAATGAAGACAGCCCCAAGCCCACTTCTTTCTCTCTTTTCTAGGCCCACAGGACCTATCGACAGACAGACAGATATTTTTCCACCAGAGAAGGCCCCTGCAGGTTGCACATGGCAGCTGCACATAGGCCATGGCCGCCATAATGCATTCTGGTAAGAGGGCATGTACTGCACTTCCCAGGTGGATGGAAACTTGGAATCAAGCTTGTTGATTTGATTTTGGAGCTGTAATGGAAGTACTGACTCTGGAAGGGCAATCTGTGTGGATTTGTTACACCTTTAGAGCGCGCATGGGCTCCCTGCTTGGATATCGACGAGGCCTGTGTGCCTCACAAGCCCCTTACCGCTGTGCCTTTGGAGCCTTGTATTGCTGCTGATTCTATATTACAGAGAGCTTCCTCTACTGTCACTAAGGGCATCATTACGATGGCGGGCGGACAAAGTCCGCCCGCCACCGTACCGGTAAACGGGACCGACTGCCAGAGGTGCGGCTGTCCCGCTGGGCCCATTAGGATGCGACCGCCACCCTGGCGGTTGCATTCCGCATATTCAACATTGTGGCGGGCGGTGCTGTAAGCAGCACCCGCCACAATGTTGAAAATGCATGTTGTGCATTGGCATGCACAACGTGACAGGCACCGCGCGGTGCCTGCCACCTTGTCCATGCCAATGTAGGGGGGTACCATGGGTACCCCCCAAGTGCAGCCCCCCCATACCCCCACCCCTCCCCCGGGGGCCCGCAACGGGCCCCCAAAGTGAACTCCACATGCCTTTCCATGGCGGAGTCTCCGCCATGGAAAGGCATTGAAAATGCCACATGCTAATATGGATGGCGGTGCCTGCAAGGCACCGTCACCATATTATGGGCCTTTTCCGCCCGGTAGGCAATCGGAACGATCGGTCGGACGGTCTTTCCGTCCGCCGCGGTACCCCCCGCCATGCTAATGTGGCGGGGGGTAAAAGGCCATCCGGCGGGGTGTTTTGGCGGGCGGATCGCCACCGCCATGCTAATAGGCTCCTAAGTTTCCTGCGGAAGGCAACACAGTTCTGTTCTGGAATGTTGCTGGCTTACGCAATAAAAGTGTTATGAGCGAGTGGTCCGATTTTACATCCAAATTTCACATCCTATGCCTACAGGAAACTTGGTCAGTGGACCTAATACATCTAACAGGCTTCAAAACATATCATTGTCCAGCGGTTCAATCAAATAGTGGACGTTCCAAAGGGGGCTTGTGTATTTACGTTTCGAATTTGTTGTCTCCTTCGAACACAACTGTGCATTTTATCAAATTGTCATTCTACAAATGTCTGCACACTCTTCTATCGCTATTGTACATTTTTATAACTACGCTTGTACTCAGGAAATTACTCTAGCTCTTAACCGTTTAGATCATGACTTAGAGACAACCCTTTCCTGGTGATTGCAAGAACCCAATTATCCTATGGGGCGGGGATTTTAACCTTCGCGCCTGCCCGCATCCATCTAATAGGGTCTGTGGCATGACGTCTCCCGATAATAATGATATTACTCACTTCTCCCATTCAGCTTATGGGGACTCCCTAAATGATTTGCTTTTTAAACATAACCTGTTTTTTTGTAACAAGCTTATTAGTACTCCAGTTACAGTGAGTTGCACTTACAATGGCAGAGGTGAGAACAGCGTGATAGATTTTCTACTTTTCTCTCAGTGCTATTCTGAGTTGGTTTTAGGATTTTCTATACATAGCATTGCAAATAGTGATCATTTTCCCCAAAGTGTTGCCCTGAACATCAATATTTTGACTCAAAGGGGGGACGCACATAGAGCCACCAACTTGGAGAACATTGATATTTCCCGTAGAAATGGGTATGCATTAAGATGGTCCCTGGTGGACCCACCCAACTTTTAGCAAAATTAATTCGGAAAGAGAGGGAGGCTTTTGAACTGTGCCTCGATGAGAACACGGAGGCAAACGAGTTTATAATAGCGTTCGACCATATAAAAAAGCAGTAGCGGCTCGTGGAGGGAGTGCTGCGGGGCGGTGGGCGGGGGAGGAGCAGGGTGGGGGGTAGTAAACTACGGCATACGGCCGAACAGAGGTAAGTAAACAAATAAATAAATAAAACGAATTTCGTTGCGCGCGCTGCATCGCATTTGGCAAAGCAGCGCGCGCAATGAAATTCGTTTCATTTATTTATTTGTTTACTTACCTCTGTTCGGCCGTATGCCGTAGTTTACTACCCCCCACCCTGCTCCTCCCCCGCCCCGCAGCACTCCCTCCACGAGCCGCTACTGTAAAAAATGGCATTGGCGAACAGCTCTACGTCAACCGAAGTACACCTAGGGCTTCCGATCCTGGCTGGTTTGACTCAGCATGTTCAAAAACACATAGAAATCTAAAACTCGCTCTAGCAAGAAAACCGAGACAGGCCTTGGAGGTACAGGAATGCAGATCCGCATATAAATTGGCCATTATCCAATGGAAAAAAAGCCTAAAGGAGGATACTTGGAATCGTTTACTTGAAGCCAGTCTGTCTAATGACAACATTATGTTCTGGCGTAATATTAATACTCCTTCTTACGACCCTGCGGACTGCCCCCGAGCTGAGATAACCATTACTCAGGCTGCTTGGCTATCCCACTTTACAGATTTATATTCCTCCACGAACTACATTGCGAATTCCCTGCCCATTGCACCCTTCACTAGTGAGTCTGCCACTATCTCACTCCCCAACCAAAGGAGTTACCCGGTTTTCACTTTGGATGAAGTAGTTGTAGCACTGAAGACAAGCAAGGGTGGCAAAGCCCCAGGCCCAGATGGGATCCCCCTTGATTTGTTTAAGTCCAACACTGACCTGTGGGGCCCCATCATTACCCTTCTCTTCAGAGGCTGTCGGGAAAAGGGATTTCTGCAAACCTGGCCTGAGTCTCTCATTGTCCCCATATATAAGAAGGGTGACCGTAATAGTCCAACACAATATAGGTCAATTTCCCTTTTAGACTCCATAGTGAAGGTGGCGGGCACATTCTTCTACAGCGACTACAGGACTGGGCAGAGTCTAATAATATTCCCTCGGACCTGCAGTACGGCTTTAGGTCTGGGTTGGGGACCACAGAACAGGCCATTAACTTGGATTTTCTCCTTGGTAAATACACGCACATTAAGGAAGGGAACCTGTTTTTAGTTTTCGTGGACTTATCTTCCGCTTTTGATTTTGTGGTCCACGAAAAACTGTGGTCCATTATGACTAGCCTGGGAGTTGAGTGCACCATTGTAAATTTCCTCAGAGATTTATATGCTCTAGGTCGTGGCAGAGTACGCTATGGCCTCAACGGCAACTGTACCCAGCCGTTTAATATAAGAGGGGTACGACAAGGTTACGTACTTGCCCCCTTCCTGTTTAATCTCTATCTCAACAGTGTAGGTGATATCTTGGCAAGCAAGTGCGCTGACTTACCCCAAGTAGGCCATCGTCCAATCCCGGCTCTGCTTTACGCCGATGATACCGTTTTAATGGCTCGTACTCCACTCGGACTCCAACGTCTAGTCGATGAATTTGTTAATTTAAGCAGGACCACGACCTGAAAATTAACATCAGTAAAACCTTCGCCATGAAACTTGGGCACACCGTCCCTCGATGTCGTGACATTTTTATTGAGGGCGTAAAAATTCAGTACACTACTACTTTCTCTTACCTGGGGATAGTATTCAGCCATACTGGGAAGTGGCAACGGGCAATAAAATCTAGGCACCTCCATTTCGTTAAAACTACAAGAGTACTGCTGCAGTTTGCTAGTACTCAAGGATTTAAACATCCCAGGGAAATGTTGACCATTTATAAGGCAAAATGTAGACCCACTGCCATGTATGGGTCTGAACTATGGGGACATGGGCTGATTAATAGTCTTCAAGTAGAAGAAAATGCTTTTCTAAGAAACCTTCTTGCTGTTCCAAAATGTAGTGCAACTTATGTCTGTCATACAGAATTAGGAGTTCCTTATATCTCAGACCTGATTAGGATACAGCCAGTGTTATTATGGCACAAAATGTGGTCATCTGAGCATACTGCACTGAACCGATCTATTATAACTGACTGTCTTAGATCATCGCTCGCCTTCAAAATCCCCTGGCTCAAATTTGTGCACAACTTTCTGGCAGACATTGGTCATCCTGAGTACTTCGACCATCCTGAGAGCTTGGTTTTCGTCCAAAGAAAAGTACTCAAAAAGAAATACTTATCATTATTAGAGGAAACGAGATTAGCATCTAAAATTCTGAAACCTTCAGTCTTGAGGAATCAGATGATATTCACTAGTTTTAATTAGCAATTTTATCTAGAAAATGTGTTCAACGCACGCCACAGGTTTGTGCTGATTCGGTTCCGTTTGGATATTTTCCATCATTTAATCAGCTTCCCCATCGTTAATAACTGGTCATCTGACCTGGGGTAATGCACCTGTGATGACATCTCTTTGCAGAGCACTATGCAAAGTCCAGACCAACGCGACCAACGTCAAGGAACTGTTCAACGTCTTTTAGCAGTTCGCAAAACCCACCTGCGAAGCCATTGACGTCACACCCTCCCAGGAACTCTGCGACAAGCTCAGCTCCTACTTCCATCTGAAGATCAAGGCCCTCTATGACAACTTCAGCGAACCAACACCGGACAACACCCCCTACCTACCGCCGCTGATAAGCCTACCATCACGGCCTGGGACCCCGCGACCGTCGAACACATCACTGCAACCATGAAGAAAACTCACTCAGGAGCCCCAACGGACCCCTGCCCACCGCACATCTTCCAAAGGGCCGCCGCTGCCATCGCACCCGAACTAGGACGGACGATCAACACCTCCCTCAGATCCGGCATCTGCCCAGACGACTGGAAACGGGCGGAGGTGAAACCCCTCCTCAAGAAACCAACGGCCGACCCAACGGACCTGAAAAACTACCGGCCCATCTCTCTCCTCCCCTTCACAGCCAAAGTCACCGAGAGACTCGTGAACGCCCAGCTGACCGCCTTCATCAAAGAGAACTCCATCCTAGACACCTCCCAGTCTGGTTTCCGCAGCAACCACAGCACCGAGACCGCCCTCCTCACCGCCACTGATGACATCCGCATGCTACTAGACCAGGGACACACCGTGGCCCTCATCCTTCTAGACCTCTCCGCAGCCTTCGACACTGTCTCACATCGCACGCTCACAGCCAGACTCCACGACGCTGGGATCCAAGGGGCCGCCCTCGTCTGGATCCAATCCTTCCTCTCCGGCAGAACCCAGAGGATCAGACTCCCTCCCTTCCTCTCCGAACCCACTGACATCAACTGCGGAGTACCCCAAGGATCATCGCTCAGCCCGACGCTCTTCAACATCTACATGGCCCCCCTCGCCGCCATCGTCAGACAGCATGGGCTCAGCATAGTATCCTACGCCGACGACACCCAGCTCATCTTCTCACTCATGAAGAATCCCGAAGACACCAGACTCTGCTTCCAGGAAGGAATGAAGAACGTGGCAGCCTGGATGAAAGACAGCTGCTTGAAGCTCAACTCAGAAAAGACCGAGGTCCTCATCCTCGGACCCTGCACCTCTGCCTGGGACAACACCTGGTGGCCCTCCGCCCTCGGGAACCCACCCACCCCGACAGACCACGCTCGGAACCTCGGCATCATCCTTGACTCCTCCCTCTCCATGAACCACCAGATCAACGCCGTCGCTTCCACCAGTTTCAACTGCCTTCGCATCCTCCGTTAAGACCTTCAAATGGATCCCCCCCGACTGCAGAAAGACCGTCACCCACGCACTCATAACCAGCAGACTGGACTACGCCAACGCCCCCTACGCCGGAATCAACAGAATTTTTCTACACAAACTCCAAACCATCCAGAACGCCGCAGCCAGACTCGTCCTCGGGACACTGCGTCACGAGCACATGACCCAACACCTACGAGGCCTCCACTGGCTCCCCGTCGAGAAGAGGATCACCTTCAAACTCCTCACCCACGCCTACAAATCCCTCAGCAACATAGGACCCAAATACCTCAACGACAGAGTATCCTTCCACGTACCCAAGAGGAACCTCCGCTCCGCCGACCTCGCACTGGCAGAGGTCCCCCGCATCCGCAGAAACAGAACCGGCGGGAGAGCCTTCTCCTACATCGCAGCCAAGACCTGGAACGACCTCCCTGTGAACATCAGACGCTCCCCGACCCTGCACACGTTCAGGAAGGACCTCAAGACCTGGCTCTTCGACTGATCCGGAGCCGCTCCCCCCCGCCCACCCAGCGCCTTGAGACCCTCACGGGTGAGTAGCGCGCTCTACAAACCCCTGATTGATTGATTGTTTGATTATGCACACTGTCCTATTTTGCAAAACATTTTCTGAGATGAGAAAGAAACATGTCAAACCCTTGTTACTGCAGCTGGGCCTTACACAATGCCGTCCAGCTTACTTGTACCTCCAAATGCTACCAAACATCTATATATGTGCTGTAATCTCTCGATTTCTGTGGGCCGTCATCAATTGTAGGAAACAGCTATAGGCTATAGTCTACAGCTGTAATTGAAATTTAAATTGACTGCGCACTTGATGATTGTATTTGCATCTAAGTACTGTAGTTTTTAAAGCTTTTAACTATTTTATCTTTTTTACTGGTTTTTAATCAACTTTGTTATGGATGTAATAATGTAGCTTTTATGATTGATGTGTGAATTCGAATAAAGCTTATTTTGACTTGACTTGACTCTGGAAGGGAGCTGCTGGCCAACTGCAAGGACTTGAATATATAATCATCCGCTGATGTTTTCTTTTAAATACCTTCTCGGACCCTACTCTGCAAGGTCCTGCTTCTGTTGCTTCCACAACATGGAGCTGAGTGCTTTCTGTTTTGCCTTGTCTGAAAATACACCTGTGTCGTGCTGCTGCTGGTGATCTTGTTTGCATGGAAGCCCCCAGCCAGACTGAGGAGTCCAGAGATACAGATGAACATATAGAGGTTCTCTATACATTTTGACGGAATCTATTGTTACAAGGGCAGTTAAAGTGAATGGTGGCATGGCCTGCTGTGCTTTGTGTGAAGAGGACCAGCATCAGGATGGCCTGCAGATTAGTCTGATGGAGAAGAGACTGAGTGGCCCCCTTTGTGCGCCATTTGTGTGCTGCTGCTCCACAAACCTTACACTTGAATCAGACTGATATCTGCCACCTCAACATTGGTGTATGTTTCTCCTGAGTCTGGGACCATTGAGACAGTACTTCTATGGCCTTCAGGTCGCAAGAAATCACCATTTCAATGAACCAACTACCAATTGTGTAATTTTGCTTTCACTGTGTTTGCATTCCTCAGGATCACTAATGATAAGAACTTCGAACCTATAAGGAATTTACAAGTTTTTCCAAAAAGGTTGTAATCCTCCATTTTAGGATTGCAAATTATTGATAGCTGCGAACAGTGTATGAATCAGTCTTCCATTTTACATTGACTGTATCATATTATGTTTGTTCTTGTTTTCCGGAGTGCTCCCAGGTTCACAATCATCTATTGAGCATGAATGGTAAAAAAAAGTATATATTTAATTACTGTATTGTGTTACATTCCCGAGGATAGTTTGTGCTTTTACTAGTTGACCTTCCAGTTTTACTGTACATATATTTGAAGCTTAAGTTAAAACTCAGTTCTAGCAGGACATTCACATCTTTGTAATTGGATACAGTAAGGTTCCTGGAAGTCCTCACTACTTCTTTAGTATAATTCAGAAGCATCTACAGACTAAACCCAGGCACAGTCTCCAAAGTCAAAATACATAAAGCAGGCTGGTCCTGAACCGGCCTGTGATCTGGGAGCTGTGTGCTGAGCACCTATCTTCCCTCTCCCTTGGAGCTTTCTCCTGTTCTGACAAACCACACGCCCCCGGTTCAATGTGTAGGTCATGATGATAAAATTACCACGCTTCCAGTCATACCTCTGCCTTCTACACCCGCTGGCTTGCTGTTAGCATCTTGTTTACACTCGAGAATGCAGATCCTGCTGCTCCCATCGGGCCGCCACTGAGAAACCTGGGCCATAAATAGCACAACATGTTATTTTAAGATGGAACCGGACCACGGGCTTGGACAGCACGAGAACATAATCAAGTAAGTGTCAGAATTGGGATGGTGGGGGCTTTTGAGTGGGTGAGGGGTATCTTCTGGTGCTGACTTTCTCCACTGCTGGAGCTGCCAACTGCCATCTGCTCTGCTCTACCTTCAGCAAAGTGTCTCTCTTTTTGGAAATAGTAGTTAATTTCTACGGGATGCATTCAGGCGTCGTATGGGGAACTAACACAAATATGGTGAAAAAGTTGTAGAAGGTTCAATCTGTGACACCCTGTGAACATATTCAGAGTCTAGTTGGCAAAACTTGCACACCTAGATATTGCTTAGGTGCGGCAAAAATTGATTTTGGATGTAAATTGCAAATTCTGGTGTAGATCTGTATGCCTGCAAACAGCGGCGGCCAGCACAGATCAGCGGTAGGGGGGCAGGGGGGGAGGACGCGGTTGAGCGGGTTTTAAAAAATTAAATGAAAATAAAAACTTACTTTCTCGCCGCTTCCTTGCCACGTCCCTCCGTAGTAGTCCTCTCCTGCTGGCCTGACAAGGAAGCACACCCAGGCTCCCAGATAGCAGCGTTGTGATTGGTCTGAGTACCGTGTTTCGGCGCTCAGAGGCTGACTGGGAGCCTGGGTATGTTCTCCACAAAGGCTGTAATGCAGCCTGCATGGAGAACATGCGAAGTGCGCTAGGCTGTTTTAGGCGGCCCAAGAGGGCTGGCCAAAAAGTAATTGCGCACTTAGGAGGGTGTTACCACTCCTCCCATGCCCCCGCCCCCTCACACAAAGCTGCCGGAAGTAGGACAATATAAAATGATAATAACACAAGTTATTATCATTTTATTTCCCCTTTATTTCACTACTAAAAAGCAGTGGGGCGACACTCCTCTGCCTTAGCGGAGGAGCCGCCACTGCGCAGTGGCGGTGCGTCCATTGGGGCGTTGGGGCGTAGCCCCCCCGCCCGCAGCTCCCTCGGCGTCTTTGAACCTAAGTAAACTGAATCAGTTTACTTAAGTTCAAAGAGCCGAGGAAAACTGACAATCATGTCAGTCAGCATGACGTCGGACCGCCCACCCCCTTCAGAGTCTGAAGGGTGTGGGCGGTCCTGCGTCATGTTGACTGACATGATTGTTAGAGGGACCAGGGGCAGCAGGCAGCACTGCAGCACAAGTGCGCATGAGTGGGCAAGGGCACCGAATTTTCGCGCCGTGCCCAGTCATGCGCACTTGTGTGTGCACTGGCTTGCGCATGCCCATTAGGAGAGCGAGTCTCCTAATGGGCAGGCGGGCGAGGGGTAACCGTGCCCTAAGCCAATCCTGGCGCTGCCAGCAGCGCCAGGATTGGCTGAGAGGGGCTGTAGGGCCAAACGGAGTCGGACCCGAGGCGGCACGGACGGCGGACCTCAGACCTCCTCAAGTAGGATATTCTTTTTTTATTTAAAAATCCCCGGGGCCCCGGCACCCCCCCCGCGAGCCGCGTCTGAGTCCAGTTTACAGACCCTCCGATGTTAATGGCATGTGCGCTTAGGGACACCAGCTGCCACCTTTCCACAGACCTGTAAGAGAGGCGCCTCTATGGGGTAAGCTGTTATAACTTTGCATTCTTCCGTGACTGCGATACTTTCCCCCTTCCCTCCTCTTCCTTTTGTTTGCGGGCTAGTGCTGGTGCAATGGTGTTCTGGTCGCAATTGAATGGGAAGTGATGAATGGGGTTATTGTGTGGGGGTGAGAGGGGAGGGGGCAATAGAAACTTCTTTAGAAGCATGCTGTGTGGGGGCAGCACTCTCTGTGGCAGATAAAGCGCTGCGGGTTGAGGTCGGGCTGTGGGCGCGTTGCAGAAAGTTTTTCGGCGGGCTGGAAAGTTCCCGTTTCTGGTGAAGGAATGCCTGGGTAACTTTGGGCTGGAAGATGGAGTGCGGATCACGCCGGGGCTCGCGCACAGGGCACAAAGTGTGAGAGCGGGGCAGCGCGCGCATGAACCGGAGGTCCACTCCCAGCCCTACTACTGCTGTCATCCTGCAGGCACTGACCACCTGCAGACGGAAATGGGTAAAGTGTACATGCTATCACGAAATGCGTGCTGGCTCTGAACATGCTATTCCTACCTTCATTTTTACTAGTTTCCATGTTGCGAGACGAGAGGGGCTGTAGAGTCGTGATTGGAAAAGTCGATGGCGGCGGCTTACATCATTGCCCCCTTCATATATAAAACAGCCTCCATTGGAAAGTGTTTGTCCCTCTCTAAAACCACGATTACAGGTCCCGGAATACTAATAAAAATCCTGGCCTGGGTGAGCTGCTCGGGAATGGATTCAGCAAACTCGAGCGCTCTGCTTCCTGCCATTACACCGTGGACATAAGGTTCTGTGCGACCCGCCTGCTGCGCTGCTGTGCCTCATTCAGGTAGCAGAGGTTTAACTAGGAGTGAGTGAATTAGCGCCCGTCCTCCCAAGCCTGGCATTCCCAGCTAGCGCCTGGATACATCAAAGCACGTGGGAGGGAGTGCTGCTTTCTTCTGCCAGGTGGCACCTTACGCAGGTTTGCATAATTCTTTATAGGCAAGTTGGAAAAAGAGACCCGAATGTGCTCTTTTTGATCCCCAGTGCAGTATGCAAATAATTCCCTTCGCATTTCCAAGGACAGCTCTTCGCCACCTTCTGCCCCCTCGTAGAAATGCATTGAAGCTTATCTGGTATGTCTTCCATTTGCCGTTGATACCTGTAGTCTTAATTTATCTTATAAATACAGGACTGTAAGTCACAGAATGTAAAGAACCCCGGACTGAATGTGTGACAGGATATACAGCTTGAGATCTCCGGCCTCTTTCCTTGGATAGTAAGATGACGAATGCACGCACACCTGTCATGAGGCATGCATTGCATAGCAGGGCGTGCCATGTTGACTTCTTTTAACCAATACGATCAAAGCTGTTTTAAGAGTAGTAAGTAAAATGAATACATAAAGTGCGAAGGATAACGAACAGCCTAGCCGCACTCTGCTTTGGTGGCCCTGCAAATCAAGGAGTTGGACAGGAATGGGAAAGGCATCACCCAGAACATAGGGTGGGGGTGGGGGGGGACAAAAAAAAAGAAAAGGCGTTAATGCTTATGATGAACCTCTTTTTTTTTTTAGCACATTTAATGTTGAAATGGCTTGGTGAAGTAAACATTCAGCAGCAACAAGCACTGAAAGGTTCACCAGGAGTCTTGCTTGAGAATACTTGCAAGGGTTTGTTTTAAAACTAGACTTAGTGACATAGGTAGTGGCGGTCGGTAAAGGTCTCCAGGCAGGCCCACTCAAGTGGACACTTGTTAGCCGATTGCAACGCGGCTGACTGGATGTAGTCTCCGGCTCTGCCTTTTCTGTGGCCCTCTGTGTGCACCCGTCTTTACCCTAGAGTAACCGAACTTTTCAAGTAGGGAGCAAAGTTCTCATACGTTACCGCTGCAACTGGTAGTCAGTCAGCTGAGCTGTCCCACTGGACCCCAGACGTGCCTCGTGCTCGCAGATCACAGAGGAGCTGAACACTTTCTGCCACCTCACTGGATCTTGCAGCGTGGTGGTGTACTTAGCGCTCACCTGCAGGCGCTGAACCCCCGGAGCTATCTAATGAGGATTGACGCCGCTGGTGCCAGGGTCTGCATGGATCTCTGCAGCGGGGAGTCCATCACCGGACAGTTTCCAGCACGTTTTTATAAGGGGGTGGGAATTGGGATGGGAGGAATGTACAAATGCGCCTTTAAGTTGGTTCAGTTAGCTCTATGTGCTATGCAGAAATGAACTCCTGAGTCCTACTAAAGATTAATCGTATGCAGATTGTGACAACAACAAAAAAACTCTGAATTTGCCGCGTGCACAGACCATTGTGTCAATTTTCCAAGACCCGGTGGCCGATTATAGAACACGAGCTCCACTTAGGAGGCAACTTCGGGGTCCGGGGTCCTGTTTCGTATACGTCATCTGAAATAGTGTGTCCAGTTGTGTTGTAGTGTGCCTGACTGGGCACAAGGGCAGATGGGCACATGTGAGGTAATATGGATGTGTACATGTTGGGCATCAGGTGCGATCTGGCAATATTTCTCACCTGGTATATGTGTTTCCTTTGCGGAGAAGTCCAGTAGTGCCGCAGAAGGGGCATTCTTTTGGAAAACCAAGTGTAGAAATGTTCCAAGATTGTGAATATTCATTCACTCGTTGGTGCATTCCATAGATGCCATCTGTATTGCTACAGCTCTCCTTTTTACTTGTCGAATCCGAGTGCTTCAAAGCACTTGCTGTATACATTTTGTTTGCAATGGATGATTGTGAAGGGGTATGCACATTAGATTGATGCAGGTGTATCAAGAGATCAACACGCTGTGCAGTATCCAGCTTGATCGCACCTATGAAACTTGCCATATTGCCGCAGGGTCTTGACTTTGTTTTCTGTGACAAATCTTTTCCCAGCAATTATGGGATGTGTTTCAGAGTGGAGGTTCTACCTTCTTGTAACAAACCATTCTACCAATAATATAAAACACTGTGGTATAGATTGATGTGACTCGTGCTGCACTAGTTGTTGGAAGAGACGGGCACTAAGGAAATGACAGGGATAAGAAAACAGCCGGAGCAGATGCGGGAGAGAGACAAGCAGCAAAGATAGCGAGAGATAATAGAGGAGGAGGGAGTTGAAAGAGACCTAAGAGACACAGAAAAGACCGGGAGTGAGGCAGTGACAGGGGAAACAGAGGGAGTGACCGAGAAGCTGCAAGACCGAGCGAGAGAGAAATGAGAGAGGAAATTGGACAGAGAAAGAGACAGCGGAATAGAGATAAGAGCTGAAAGAGCAGGGAAGAGACAGTCAGTCAAGGAATTAACTTGAGTGCAGAGAGAGTAAGACAGAGAAAGAGACAGGCACAGACAGACTGGTGGCCGTGACAGGGGAGAGCAGAGGAATGAGCATGAGGCTTTGAATAGAGGGAGGAGACAGTTGGAATCATACTACAGTCACAGATCCGAGGCAAGGAGGGAGACATGGGCAGGAGAGAGACTGCCAGGGAGAGAGAGAGACAGTGCACAGACAAGCTGAAGGGAAGGGTAGTGAAACATAGAAGGAGAAGGGGGCATTTCTATTTACTTTTCGAGTTTATGAGCGGTTTCAGGGCGCGCACACTGAATATGGTCCCCAGAGTGTCAATAGGGCACATTATCAAGGATAAAACATCAAAAAAAATATAGACAGGTGTGAGTCTAGATTTTCTACACCTAACACCACATATTGTATTAATTGTATTTATATAGTGACTCTACAATAGTCTACAGTGATGAGTACATATCACAAGAATTACCACTTGCTATTGTTTAATATGCTAAACTGAGGGAGACATTAAATGTACTGTGTTCTGCTATAGGTGATGAACTTGCCACATAGAGAATTTTATGGCGTTCCGGAGCATGAGTTGTGTTTGAGTGTTGCTCCCTTCTTTATTCCTTTTTGTTTCCTTTGGCTCTCATTCATAGTATATGTACAATTGCTAAGTGCTTGTATTCATAAACCTTCTACTCTATTTAAAGGTATTTTCTGTATTCCTGGTATGAATGGCTCCAAACTAAATGGCCAAGAATGAGTTCTGGTGTTGGAATATGCAGAAGGGTTCAGGTTTGTGCAGTAGAATGTGATGAGTTTTCAACTTCCAGAGAAAATATAGAGAGTACATGAGATGAGAGAACTCTCTTAAGGGCATACTTTTTGAGGAGGCCCTCTGCTTTTGATTGCAGTGGCTCAGTTTATTTGGTGATTCACAATTCCAATCATGGGTAAAACATGGCTTGTTGAACATAGATGAGATGTACTTGCAAATTGTTTGATTGCATATTGCATTTCAGGTTTTCAATTTGACCAATCCTTTGACTTCTTACCAACGAAATATGAGTGTCTTCCTGGTCGAGGACCACACTGCTTTTTCTCTTATCTGTCTTGTATCAAGACCCTGCTGGACTATGGGGTGAAAGAAAGCTTGAATAAGCAGCTACCTATGTTATATGACATCTCTTTATTAATGTAATAACTGCACTTTCACAATTGCTTTATTAACCATCCTGCTTTCTCAAATTTGCTTGAAAATGCACCATTTGTCCACTCTTTTTCAAAATTTTCTCGGGGAGAACCCCCGAACCCCCTTAGGTTGTTCGGGCTCGCTCACTACGCTCGCTCGCTGCGGTGCAGTATGCCAATAATTTTACGCCCCATCACTTTCAAATGTCACCAGCCACCACTGCCCTGTTGTAAACATTAGTATTCAGCTGCTCGTTACTGGGCTGACTGCTGACTTACAAAAGCATGTGGACAAATGGGGTTCAGCATTTATTTACATGGTAATTCCAAGGAAGGAGTTGAAGCATAGAAGGTGTACTTCACCTCGCAGTTTTAAGAATTTAGGACGTGTATTTGTTTAGACACTAATGATATGGAATGTGAACAACTAGAAAGGCAGCCCTGAACTAACAGGTAAGCGGCCCAACCTCGCAAGCAGCAAACTTTGACGCAAATAAATCGATTAGCTAAAAGATTATTTAAAATGTCTTTAAAAATAAACACAAAACACAAACAAAAAAATTGGAAACAGGCCTTAGCTCTATTAGCAGTAATGGAGACAGCAAATTCCTCCAATACCAAATTTTTAGGGGCAAAATAACGTATTCACTTTGCAGATGACTTTCAAATAAAATGCAATAATTTTTTTAAAAAGTGGCCTCAAGACTATTGTCGTAGTGTCTTAACAGATAACATAATATCCAGCAAATCAAAGACGTCTAGGCCTTGCCCAAAGTTATGAATGAATATTGAAACAGAGAGGCTTGTCGAAGAGAGAGGACAGGGTAGCTTACAGCAGAGTTCATCTCCACAGTGTGGATCTTATAAGAACAAAACATTTGGAACATCCACGACGTCACATAGTGGCATGGAAAGGAGTGATATCATCAGATTCGTTAACAGACCATATGGGAGAAGGGATGATAATAAACTAGTCAGTGGACACTAAGGGGAAGTCAGGTTTTGCTAGCCTTTACTTCGATGAGTGTCGCTTGGATGTTCATGCGTTGGAGTTATTGCTTGACACGAAGAAGTTGGGACCGCATAGGCATGGCCCCACGCATCTTTGCTCACCAAAATGTAGCTTAGCGGGAGTTTCTGGTTAGGACCCAGGTAGGTCAGGCCTTAGATCCCTAGAAAGAGTGGAAGATTGCTCTTGTCGCACTCAGAAGTAATACAGTCTCCTTTATTAGATGTGCCACACCCCTTTATGCTAACTTATTTATTGAGCACACTTTTACTGAAATTTCTTGACTCTGAAATGAAGTAGCCACTGCAGAAAATGGAATTAGCATTTGTACAGCCGGGTCTCCTGAATTTCACCAGGCTCATTGAGGACTGGAGGTGAATAGACACAGTGCTCTACAGACTGACAGCAGGCAAAGATAAAGTCGTATGTCCTAATTTTATACTCCTAGTGGCAGGTTCCTGAGGCTGGACTAAAGGAGTTTATCCAAGAGTTCTATGAGGTGGGTATCGTGTGATTTCAGCTTCAATGAAGGCGGAGGACTGTCAATAAATGGCTTTTGCTGGTCCTGGCCATTTTTGCAGGGTCTCCCTCAGATTTATGCCTTGTGTTGCTGTACCCGTTTTTGTTGGCATTAGGACTCTGTGAACCTTTTCCCTGCTAATCAGCGGTAAAGTGCTTGTGCTTTCTCCCTAAAATCTGGCAGTCTTGGGATATACCTGTTTGGTACATTTGATTTACTTGTAAGTCCCTAGTAAATGGTACTATATGTACTCAATGCCTCTAAATTAAATGCCTCTAGTGGGCAGCAGCACTCATTACGCCACCCACTGAAGTAACCTTTTAAAGCATGTCCCAGGCCTGTCGCTGAAGCCTGTACAGCAGTTTTAAACTGTCATTTCGACCTAGCAAAATTAACCTTTTGCCAGGCTTAAATCTTCCCTTTTATTACATATAATTCACCACTAAGGTAGGCCCTTAAGTCTCATAGGGCAAGGTGCATCGTATTTAAAAATGCCGGCAATGTGGATTTAATGTTTACTGGTCCTAGCAGTGAAAAACTCCTAAAGACACATTTCACTGTTGTAAGGCAAATCTCTCCCATTGAATAGCACTGGGTTACCTTATTATATTTAGTAAATGATAACTTTGGATTTGGGGCAGATAGTACCATGCTGTTTACACTCACATTAATTGTATTTTAAAATTACATTTAATGGTAAAGTCAGAGTTTAAGTCACAATTCTGAAAATGCCACTTTTAGAAAGTTGCTGCGGCAACAAATGATGAACGGAATGTTGAATGAATCAAACATTCAACCCCCAGTCAAGAGATCTGGGTTAAATCCATTGTTCTTTCGCTCACTACGCCATCCCAGTTTGGGCCCAGCCATATGCAAATCAGTCTTGACCCTGCTCCTCATGGGAACAGTCCAGCCGAACTGGCAAGCCAGGTCCTCCCTGGACCGTAAACAAGCATCCTGGGACCGGTTTTGGGGTAACACCCCTCATCAGCCAGGCTAGCATGAATCCAGTGGCACAGCAAGCAAGGGACCCACATCTGGGCATACCCATCCAACTTAGGGCGAAAATTGTTGCAGCAACAAATGATGGATGGAATGCTGAATGAATCAAACACTCACCCCCCAGTCAAGAGATCTGGGTTCATCCATCGTTCTTTTGCTCACTACACCACCCCAGTTTGGACCCAGCCATATGCAAATCAGTCTTGACCCTGCTCCTCGTGGGAACAGTCTAGCCCGAACTGCCAAGCCAGGTCCTCCCTGGACCGGAAACAAGCATCTTGGGACCGGTTTTGGGGTAACACCCCATATCAGCCAGGCTATCTTGAATCCAGGGTCACAGCCTGGCTGCTGAAGGGTAATACCCCGAAACCGGTCCCAGGATGCCTGTTTCCAGCATGTTTGGCAGTTCGGGCTGGACTGTTCCCATGAAGAGCAGGGTCAAGACTGATTTTCATATGGCTGGATCCAAACTTGGGTGGCGTAGTGAGCAAAAGAAGGATGAATTTAAAACTAATCTCTTGACCGGGGTGAATGTTTGATTGATTCAGCATTCCGCCCATAATTTTTTGCTGCAGCACTTTTAGAAAGTTGACATTTTCTTGTCCTAAACATTTGTGCCTACCAGTGGCAGCCAGCACAGGTAAGAGCAGTGGGGCGGTAGGGTGGTGGGGTGGGTGGTTTGGGGGTCGGGGGGTCTGACACGAGAGCGAGAACCAGGGGCCTGGCCCATACCTCAGAGACGCTGGGACTGGCCCCGTGTGGGAGGCGACTGGGACAATCCTGGTTACAGGGGAGAACGTGCCCGTACCACAGTTGACATAGGCGGAAGAGGGCCCTGCCTAACTGCTGAGGCCAGAACCCATACATTGGGCGTGGAACAGGCCCCTCGGGCGTGAGATCGGGAGAGGGCTGATGGGCTGGTACGCCCCTGCAAGCTACTAGACACTAATTACTGAGGTGGAAGCGCTCAGAGACGTTGGCCACGAGTCCGGCAACGCTGGGAGAGGTGATAAGATTGAGTGGTCTCCTAGCGGCAGTCCGAGGGGGGTCAAAACTTAGAGGTGGACCGGGGCACGGACAACTGGACTGCGGGAGTGCGAAAGAGCATAGTTCAGACACCAATCCCGAAGCCCTTCCCCCCCGCGATGGGCAAGCCTAGAGCGAGGCAGACGGGGCCCACTCCGGACCAAGAGGAAAATGCCCAGGACCAGGCGCAGAAAGACTTGGGGGGTGGCCCATCTGAGGACCCAGTACAGCAGCAACTGTCCAGAATATTGGAAGCAATTGCTGACACTAAGGCAACACTACATCAAGACATAAGCACGGTGTCAATGGGGTTGGGCCTGTTGAGAGAAGAACATGCCAAACAGGCGGACAGAGTGAAACAGACCGAATCCTCCACTGTGGACATTACACCGGCACAACAGGCGCTGACGCTCCAGGTAGGGGACTTATCTAATAGGGTCCGTACACTAGAACAGAGAGCAGAAGATGCGGAAGGGCAGAACAGAAGAAGCAATATTAGGGTCCTGGGGCTGCCTAAGGGAGCGGAGGGGATAACATAATTGCATTCCTGGAGAGCTGGCTTCTAACGGTGGTCGCACCAGAGGGCCTGTCAATATTTTACACTTTGGAGAGAGCACACCGTGTCCCTGCTAGGCTGCCGGCTCCGGGGAGGCCCTTGCATCCGGTGGTGGCCAGGCTCCTTCATTTCAAGGATAGAGACACCTTGCTACAAAAGGCACGGGCTGAGGGACCCTATGTGGTGGACAATAGCAAAGTTTCACTCTTTCCTGACTACACACTAGAGGTCCAGAGGCGTTGTGCTTCCTACCTCGAAGCCAAGAAAGCCCTGCGAGAAGAGGGGCTCCAGTATTCATTGATATTCCCAGCCCGGCTGCGTATACTTGTGGATGGGAAGGCACACTTCTGTGAGGACCCCAAAGCGGCGTGGGAATGGATTGAGGCCTATAAGACAGAGGGCCCACAAGCAGCACCAAGGATTGCGGCACCTTCCCGGGACCGAGAACTCAGGAAACAACTCAGGAGGCGGCTGGGTCGCGGTGCCCCAAAGAAACCAAGCTCCTCACAGGACGGAGAAAGAGAGAGCTGAGGCACTGCAAGCTGTGGCAGCGATTATGCAAGACAGGAGATCACCATCGGATGGGGGATCCGGATCCCAGAGAAGGACCGAGGGGTCGGAAATAGACTCGTCCTGCAGCGGTAGTGTCAACCTGCCTGTGGTGACCCCAAAGACAGCTGATGAGATTATTTGAGTTTGTTGTTTGACACTATTGATGGGGGGCTCCCCAGGGGGTGGGGGGCTGCCGGTTGGGTTCCCGGGCGTCGGCTGGAATGGCCAACTAGGGCTGGTGCGCTATATACGGCCTTCCTTGCTTTTGGTTACTTGCAGTGACTGCCACACCCCCCTAAGGTCCTTACAACAGTGGGTTTGGACCTCAACTAGTTGATGAAGTTCCATTTAAGGTTTGGACGGCTGGCCATTGCTAGACTTTCCTGGGATCGGGGAGTTGTCTATCATGGGTTTTTTGTTAACGGTTTCTCGTATTCGGATTGCAGAGGGGGGTGGGAGAGCATGACTGGGGGAATTGCAAGCTGGAAGGGCCGCGGGAATGGGCTGGGGGGTTGTGCTTTGTCAATATGCCGCCTACACACGCAACGTTAAAGTTTATCACATGGAACATAAGAGGGATGGGGACTATGTCTAAACGACACAATGTGTACACCTATTCAAAGCGGAGAGATGTCCATATAGCTCTCCTACAGGAGACTCATTTAATTGGCAGTGAAGTTGAAAAGCTGCGCAGGAGATGGAGTGGGCAGGTATATGCAACTATTTTCTCTGCGTATGCTCGAGGTGTATTGATATGGATAAGGCCCGGGGTCCCCTTTGACCATACCCGCACTGTAATAGATAGCGAAGGCAGATATGTACTTATTGCAGTGAGGCTGGCGGGTCATGAGGTGGTGCTGGGTAGTGTGTACACACCTAATATAGATCAAGTGGCATTCCTCTCTGCTCTCTCGGCTCAGATGGCCGGCTAGATGGGGGGGTATTCTGTGATTGGGGAAACTTTAATTGTGTAGCAGATACTGCTGCAGACTGCTCCCACCCCTCTCTCCTATGAGCCCAGGCCCACCGCGTAGCATCAGGGTTCCGTGGCTGGATAAATCACTGGGGCCTGGAGGATATCTGGAGGGTGCAGCATGCGGCCGACAGAGGATACTCATACTTCTCCTCGATACACCAGGTGCACACCAGATTAGATACCTTTCTGTGCACACCAGATTTTAGTACCTCCATCACACACACAGAATACCTGGGAAGGTCCTTTTCGGACCATAGTCCCCTACTAATGACACATCAGCCTTTGGGGAAACGCCCCCCAGATCCCTCTATGGAGGCTGAACCCATTGATGTTGGAAGATGCGCCCTTCCGGAATTCCCTGGGTACCCTTATTGACACATTTTTCTCAGCCAACGCTCATACAGCGTCCTCTGTGTTAGTGGAGTGGGAAGCATTTAAGGTAGTGGTGAGGGGACACTGCCTGGGTCAGTCGATTGGAGCACAGCAGGAAATTCGACTAGAGTTACTAGACCTGGAGGCTAAGATTCGACAACTGGATAACACCCAGGGACACGACTCTGCCTCCGCATTGCGGCTGCAAGAGGCTTGCGCGTGTTATAACGATGTATTTGAAAGGCTGAGATGCCATAGCCACACGGAGTACCTAGACAAGGTGCAGAGAGTGGAGGAGAGGGCCGGTCACCTGCTGGCGTGGTTGATCTAACCTGAAATTAGAGGGTCACCGATCACGCAAGCCCAGATGGAAACAGGTGAACTGATTTATAATATCAACAAGATAGGAACAATTCCGAATTTCAAAGACTGCTTCAAAAGGAAAAGTTTCCTTTTTTAAAAAGAACCGTCACCCACCAACCTAGTTGGTGGCATGCTTTATCATTGGGTTCCCACCTGAGAGGCCGAGTGCCTCCCAGGTGGGCTTCAACGCCTGAGTTACAGCGGAGCGGGTATGTTTGTGAGGACAGTGCGGGACTGTGAAAGTGTGATTAAACTTAAAAATGCCTCTAGGACATCTAGAATATTTATTGGTGGGGTCGTAGGGCAAGGTTAAAAAGCACAGAAACAGAGGTTGTTATGTGTGATTCAATTGATCACAAACATCCGTGAAATGGTTGTGGTTTGGTCTACATGTTTCAGCCTATATTGCTTAACAGCTAGGCTTTCTTCAGGACCGGTGAAAAACAAATGCACAAGCAACATTTTCTGAAAGATAAATTGCAATTTATCTTTCAGAAAATGTCGCTTATAGCTGAACTGTAAGTTTTCGGTTCACATTTCACTGAATAA
Source organism: Calotriton arnoldi (assembly GCA_963921515.1). Lineage (NCBI taxonomy): Eukaryota > Metazoa > Chordata > Amphibia > Caudata > Salamandridae > Calotriton > Calotriton arnoldi. The sequence goes on along the minus strand of CAWUFW010014378.1, from coordinate 266,909 downwards.
GTGCACCTTAGCGAGTGCATTTGTTTTTCACCGGTCCTGAAGAAAGCCTAGCTATTAAGCAATATAGGCTGAAACATGTAGACCAAACCACGACCATTTCACTGATGTTTGTAATCAATTGAATCACACATAACATTCCCTGTTTCTGTGCTTTTTAACCTTGCCCTACGACCCCACCAATAAATATTCTAGGTGTCCTAGAGGCAATTTTAAGTTTAATCACACTTTCACTGACCCACACTGCCCTCACAAACAAACCCGCTCCGCTGTAACTCAGGCGTTGAAGGATACCTGGGAGGCACTCGGCCTCTCAGGTGGGAACCCTGCAACTGCCCAGCTGACCTGCTGCACTGGACCTGCCTGATCCCTGCTAGCCTCTGCTGGAGTGAGTTCCTTATCTCCAAGAACTGACTCTTTGCACTGGACTTTGAGAAGGTACCTTTTTCAGATGGAGTTATCCCTATATCCGACCCTCACTCCATTGCAGTCTGACTATACCATGAAGGTGAGGTGAGATAAAGGGCAAGATTTTTCACAAGACCTTCAAGTGGAAGAAGTAGGAATTTGAAATGGAAGCTGATTGTCTCTTTTGTGACAGATGGTGAATTAATAGAGGCGATGTTTTTCAACTGATCTTGTGGGCTAGGTGTTCTGCCCAGGCTTAGCAGCTATATTAGAAAAAGACATAATAGTTTAATCCTTCTATAGACCAACTCGGTGTCTGGTGGTCTGACCCTGACTGAACCCACCTAGGATGTTATTCCTCACAGCTTACCTTGGTTCTATTCCCAAGGTTTGGGTATACTGATGATTGCAAATTTTCATGTGTCCTGAATTTAGGTTGTCAGCATGTGGTTTCCCATTAGACATCTATGCTTTGGCCTTCTCAATAGTCAAACAAGCCTCAGTTGTTTATTCTTTTACAGGTTCTAGTTCACTATTGTTTTCTACTGCTGATATAGTGACTTTAGGTACCGTATTAGTTAGTTGTTTTTATTTCTGCTGAATGCACACCGAGCGCTCTATAGTTAATTCCAGGCATGCTTCCCTAACAAACCTATTTGGTTGGTCGCATTAGGGTCTTCATGTTCTGGTTCTTGAAGACTGGTTCCATCTGTCCTTATCTCAATGATTTAAGCCAAGGAGAAAGTGAGCCATATCAATACAGTGTTTTCATTTTTCCCTTATTTGCTCCATCAAGGTTAACCAGGCCCCTTCAGGGGATTGCATCATGGTCGCAAAGCCCCCTCTCTCATGCAAGGCTTCTGCATCAACCAATGATGCCCTTTTTCAGAAAGCATTGCTTCTAGGTTCTCTTGTAAATATGTATTACTGTGTTGGAGTCATTCATGCAAAACAGCATTTGGTGTTTGTTATGTAATGCATGCACAGAGAATTTTCTTCCAGCCAGAGGACTAACCAAGTGGAGTGAGATTTTTACTGTTTGTGCATCACAAGCTCGGCAACCTCCTATAGCTCCTTGTGTTGATGATGGATTGGTAGGCTGGGACGGTGACTTTCTGATCAGCTCCATTGTGTTTCTTTCTGCCTCAATCCTACACCTTCTCAATCTCCTGTCAACAATGGACTGCATGGAACCTGCCTGCGTAGGGAGCGTATGCGTGTTCTTCCTCTCACCCCCTCCCACTCTTTCAAAACTTATTATTTGGATTATTGGCATTCTAAGATCTTGCCTATTAGTTAGCTTAGTGGGTTGGGATTTCCTACATGATGCTCCAACTGGAACAGTGAATGTTGATGAAAAAGGGTGCAATAAACCCATATCTTAACCAACTCCTCCACCGGATGCACTTTTCAGAAACACTACTGCTTAATGTGTCTAGGCGCTTGTCAGCTGGCCTCTCAGTACTTAAGTGGTTACCAACTGAGAAATACTCTGTGTTTGGATGGGGTGTTTTTGTCTTTTTAGGTCTCTTATAACAGGCATAGTGGCCCCCTCACTTTCTCTTGTCATCAAGATGAGCCACACTCCGCTTTCTTCTCCAGGAATGAACTGTTTATGAATGGAATCTTATGGATTTTAGTTTACTGGAAAACATCCATGTTAGACCTGTCAGGCTTACAGTGGTCTTCCCCCAAACATTTGGCCTGAATCCTCCATTTATTCTGATCTCGTTTTTGTTGGCCTTAAGACTCGCTGCACTTTACCACTGCTAACCAGTGCTAAAGTGCTTGTGCTCACGCCCTAAAATTTGGTAACACTGGCTTACACCCAACTGGAACATTTAACTTACTTGTAAGTCCCTAGTACAGTGGTATCAAATGTACCCTGGGCCTGTAAATTAAATGCTACTAGTGGGGCTGCACCACTAATTGTGCCACCCACTTAAGTGTCTCAGACCTGCCATTGCAGCCTGTGTGTGCAGTTTTAAACTGCCAGTTTGACCTGGCAAAATAAAAGTTTTGCTAGGCCTAAAATTATTTTTAATACATTTATGCCACCTCTAGGGTAGGCCATAAACAGCCCAGAGGAGAGGATGTAGCGTATTTAAAACGTTGGACATGTACTTTTAAGTTTTACATGTCCAGTTATTGAAAAACTCTTAAATTAGCTTTTCACTACTGCAAGCCCTACCTCTACCATAGGTTAACATTGGGTTACCTTATAACAGTTAATAAGTGCTAACTTTCAAACGGGAATAAGTGGAAATGTTGAGTTTGGTGTCTAAACAATTATAATTTAAAAACCTCTTTAATAGTAAAGTCACATTTTAAGTCACAATTCTGAAAATGTCACTTTTTGAAAGTTGGCATTTTCTTGCCTAACCATTTGGGGCCAGCAGCTTGTATCCTGAGTCACATGACTCAGTGAAGTTGGCATATGGTCATTGTGTATTACTCCCAGGCAGTGAGACAAAGGGGGAATAGGTGTTGGCAGGATGGGCAATCTATGACTTGATAGGGGGCAGACCTGTCACCTACCACACTTGGACATCACAAAGGCTCTGCCTGAGCACAAAGGATCTGACCCTAGTCTTATTGTGTCCCCAGACAAGCTGGGGCCAAGACAGGGAAGCAGGAAAATTCCAAGCACCTCAGGGGGTGGAAACCTCTAGAAATTCCTCCTATTTCAAAGTGGGAAATCAGGTATAAATGATGGACCCTCAGACCCAACTCTTTATAATACTCCTGGACTTATGGATACTGCTGTGCTGCTCTGCTGCGAGAACAACTGCTACCCTGCTGCCCTGCACTGGACCTGCACCCTTCATCCCAAGCCCAAGCTGAAGTGACTCCAACTGTCAGCTGACTGACCACCTGTTCTGAGCGACCAAGCTCAAGAAGCCTCCCTGCATCTGCCCAGCTGACCTGCTGTCTAGACCTGCAACTGGAACTGCTGGTTATGGCTGGAGTGAGTTCCTGGCCTCCAAGAGGTGTCCCTCAGGTCCAGGAACCTTGACGTGGCATCAATTGAGCTCTCTCTCCAAGAAAAGGAGAAATCCTGAAGTTTTGGACTCCTCGTGACCGAGAACGGGCCTGTTTGCTCCAAGATCTTACTGCCCACGCCACCCGCCAACGCAAAACTCCAGTGAACTCGACTCATCAACCGCCAGCGACGCCTGGCAATGCGAGATCTGCATTTCGCGCTACAGCATCAACAGCCCATAGTGACCACCAACTACAATCGCCATCCACAACCATCCTAAACGCCCAATAGGATCTTCACGCTGCAGCAAAAACCATCCGTGATGACCAGTCTGCTCTTGGCGCAACAGCGTCGACCATCCGTAACGCTCTCCCTGCGCCTCATTGTTCCCTCCACAGCAAAACAGAACTCTTTGCGCTGGAGTTTTGAAGATAACTCTTTCACCGGGACTAACCTGGTCCCTGTATCCGGCCCACGCTTCATCATGGTCAGCCTGAACTTTTGACTTTCACCTGGTCTCGCACAACCAGATAACTGTGAGTGACACTTTGTGCTTTTTGGCAACATACTTACCTTAAATCTTTGAAATTGCATAACTCCGGCTCTACCAATTAGATTTTTGTTGTTTTTGTCTCGAATAGTTTTTTTTATTTCACTTCTTTACTGTTTGAAGTGCTGCATAAATACTTTACACATTGCCCCTAAGTTAAGCCTGACTGCTTTTATGCCAAGCTACTAGAGGGTTAAGCACAGGTTAATTTGGGGTTTGCTGCTGGTTCCCCCTGACAAGGATTGTGGTTGCTGCTTGAGTAGGATTTCACCCCATGCAAACAGTAACCCAATTTCCAACATTGGTGGCAGCAGTGGGATATTAGTGCTTGTGTTTGTAAAGTGCCATACAGTGATTTTGTGTAACATTAAAAATCCCTGATTAATAGTTTGATACCAATTCGAGTCTTCAAAATTGACCGTGACTGGCTCTTTGTTTTTTTCCAAATCCACTCTCTTTCTATCTGACTGTCTGTGACCATACCTTCAGTAATGGAACTCAAGCTCGTCAATTGTAGAGCTATACTGTCATTGAGCTCAAGTAGTTCTGTAAGGAAAGGGGATTCAAACCAAGAAAGGCATCAAGACGTTAGAGCTCCAGATAGCTCTGAGTGTCTGGGCGGAGGTTCACCAGTTGCTGACAGCAACAGAGGATGGGAATGAGGAGGATGATATGGAGGAGCAGAACCTGGGTGCAAGCCCCGAGATGCAGCACTCAGGGAAAGGGTATGACTAGTCTACTGAGTTGGAGCTCCCTGCCAGAGCAGAGAGCAATGTGTCTTCATAAGGCTTGTCCCAAGAGGATCTGGCAAACAGGAAGGCTGAAAGGGCGTTTGTTAGAATTGGGGGTCTCTAGTTGGCACAGGTAGGTACTTGTGACAAATAGGGACCCTCGCCTCTAGTCAGGGTAAAGGGGTACACTCCTAAAATAACCCCTGCTCACCCCCTTGGTAGCTTGGCACGAGCAGACAGGCTTATCTCAGAGGCAGTGTGTAAAGCATTTGTGAACACATACAGTAATCTAGTGACACACTACAGATGGACACCACACAAGGTTTTATATCAAAAATAAGTATTCTTTATATAGTTTTAACACAAGACCATAAACGACAAAAATCCACAATACTGGACTTAAAATGGTAGTTTTAGCTTAGTTCAGTTCAGTTCTTAAGATGCGACACTTTAAGTCAATGTACCTTACGATGCGGGACGCTTCCACAACAAGCAATGTTGCAGCGATGGAAATGCGACAAAGTTCTGGTGCAAAGAAATAAAGACGTCAAGTTCTTCCTGATGCGGCACGCTTCTCCGAGGTTGCGAGAAGTCTCGATTCGATGCGTCAACTGCAGCGGCGACACCCTTGTTCAGCGATGCGACGGCAACAGCTTTGGCGGCGACACTCTTCTCCGACGTTGCGAGACGCTTCCGCTCGATGCGACAACTGCAGCGGCGACACCCTTGTTTCGTGATGCGACGGCAGCAGCTCCGACGGCGGCACGCTTCTCCGTGGATGCGAGGCGCTTCTCTTGATGCGGTGCAATGCGACAGCTACAGCGGCGACACCCTCCTTCGGAGTTGCGACGGCAGCGGCTGCGGCGGCGACACGCTTCTTCCTCGATGCGAGACTCTCCTCTTGATGCGGTGCAATGCGACAGCTACAGCGGCGACACCCTCCTTCGGAGTTGCGACGGCAGCAGCAGCGACGGCGACACGCTTCCTCTTCGTTGCGGGACGCTTCTCTCGATGCGGTGCAATACGACAGCTACAGCGGCGACACCCTCCTTCGGAGTTGCGACGGCAGCAGCAGCGACGGCGACACGCTTCTTCCTCTTGAGTCGCGCTTCCAGCTCCTTGCGACACGCAGTCCCTTCAGAAGGCCCAAAACAGCAGCAGGCACTTCCAAAGGATTCTTGGGGAGCTGGTGGTTGAAGTCTGTTGTCCCTGAGACTTCAGCAGGAGGCAAGCTCTTTTCTCAAGCCCTTGGAGATACTTTACAAGTTGAATAAAAGTGCACACAAAGTCCTTTCTCCTTCCTTTGGCAGTCAGGCAACCACTGCAGGCAGATCCCTCTAGCTTAGGGATAGTCTTCTCCTCAGTTTCTTCTTGGTTCCGCTCCTCAGCAAAGGTTTCTTCTTGTTTTCCCAAAGTGATCTAATCTCCTAGGGGTCTGGGTCCCCTTTTTATACACAGTTTTCCTTTGTTCTCTGAAGGCAGAGAGGCCTCTGCCCAGCCCAAAACCAGTTCTGGTCAGTCCTGGAGCACTTTGTTTTTCTGTCTCCTTCTTTCCTTTCAGAATGTGGGGCAGGGTGCTCAGCCGCCCGGCAGGAGGTGGAGCCAGCATTGTGGAAGGCAGGCACAGCCCTATTCAGACCCAGGTGCAACTCCTCCCTCCACTCTGGATGCAGATCTTTCTATTCAGCCCTGTGCTGACTCACCCTGTCTCCTGTAGCCACCCCCAGCCCCTGTCACTCAATCTCCAGACAAGGAATACACAACCTGGCAGAGGCAGGCTTGGAAGTTTAGGCAAGAAAATACCCACTTTCTAAAAGTGGTATTTTCAAACACAGAATGTTAAAACCAACTTCACTAAAAGATGTATTTTATCATTCTGAGTTCAGGCATACTAAATTCGTTTTTCTACCATGTTCCCTGGGTCAGTTCTGACTATAAGGTGTAATAGTCAGTCTGCCCATTCTGGCCTATGGGGAGCAGGTAGCCTTGCAATAGTGAAAAACGAAAATGGCTGTAATTCACTATTAGGACATGCCACACACACCAGGGCATGTCCTACCTTGTACTTACAATGCACCCTGCCCTAGGGCCTACTTTAGGGGTGACCAACATGCAGTAAAGGGAAGGTTTAGGGACTGGTAAGTGGGTGTACTCACCAAGTCGACATGGCAGCCCTAGGCTGCACACAGGCTCTGCAATGGCAGGCCTGAGGCATATTTTACAAGCCGCTTCTGTGGGTGGCACAACCCGTGCTGCAAGCCCACCAGCGGCATTGGATTTACAAGCCCTGGGCACACTCCGTGCACTGTACTAGGGACTGACAAGTAAACCAATCATCCAATCATGGAGTCACTAATACATAACATAATTTATCCTAGGGAGCACTTGCACTGTGGCACTGGATAGCAGTGGCACAGTGCCCAAAGCATCTAACGCCAGCAAAAATGGATCGGTAACATAGGAGGCATCATAAAAAAATGGAAGGGAGACCCACGCCAAGGATGCCAGGTCTAACACGTGTCCCCTCCAGCTGAAATGTGGGGAGAACTACCCTACCTCAGGGGAGCTCTCTTCACTAAGGCGGAAAAATCTGGACAGACCATCAGCATTGGCGTGTTCTGTACCAGGGCGGTGTTCCACCGTGAAATCCATCCCCTGTAGGGAAATGGACCACCTCAACAGCTTTGGATTCTCACCCCTCATCTGCATCAACCATCTGAGGGGCCTGTGGTCTGTCTGAACCCGGAAGTGAGTCCCAAACAGGTATGGTCTCAGCTTCTTCAGTGCCCAGACCACAGCAAATGCCTCACGCTCAATAGCACTCCACCTCTGTTCCCGTGGTAGTAACCTCCTACTGATGAAGGCTACGGGTTGATCTAGGCCCTCCTCATTCATCTGTGACAGAACAGCCCCCACACCATGCTCTGAAGCGTCTGTTTGTACTACGAACTCTTTGGAGAAGTTGGGTGCCAGGAGCACGGGCGCCGTGCACATGGCAGTTTTCAGGGCCTCAAAAGCTTTCTGACAGGTGTCAGTCCAAATCACTTTCCTGGGCTGCTTCTTGGAAGTCAGCCCTGTCAGGAGTGCAACGATGCTGCCATACCCCTTGACAAACCTCCTGTAGTAACCCGTGAGTCCTAAGAAGGCCCTCACTTCTGTCTGGGTTTTGGGGGTTCCCAATTCAGGATGGTTTCAATTTTGGGTTGTAGGGCGCCACCTGGCCGCTCCCCACCTGGTGTCCCAAGTACACCACGGAACCCTGCCCGATCTGGCACTTACTCGCCTTGATCGTGAGGCCTGCTCTCCGCAGCGCTATCAACACTTCCCAGAGGTGGCGCAGATGTTCTTCCCAACTGGCGCTGAACACTGCGATGTCATCCAGGTAGGCGGCACTGAACGAGTCCAGTCCAGCCAACACCTGGTTGACCAACCTCTGGAAGGTGGCAGGGGCATTCTTCATCCCAAAGGGCATCACCCGGAACTGGTAGTGCCCATCTGGTGTGGAGAATGCTGACCTCTCTCTTGCCCCATCGGTCAAGGCGATCTGCCAGTACCCAGACGTCAAGTCAAACGTGCTGAGGTACCGGGCAGCCCCTAGCCGATCTATGAGCTCATCAGCTCTGGGGATGGGGTGCGCGTCAGTCCTGGTGACTGAATTGAGCCCTCGGTAGTCCACACAGAACCGGAGTTCTGGTGTGGTACCCGGTGCGGCAGCCTTTGGGACCAAGACCACTGGGCTGGCCCAAGGACTGTTAGAGGACTCAATCACCCCTAACGCAAGCATTTTGGAGACCTCCTCCTTGATGCAAGCTCTCACCCTGTCAGTCACCCTGTAAGATTTGTGCTTCACAGGTGTACTGTCCCCAGTGTCCACATCATGGATGCACCAATCTGTGACACCGGGAACCAGGGAGAACAGATCAGAAAACTGCCCCAGCAACTGGCTGCAGTCATTCTGTTGCTCAGGGGTCAGGGTGGAAGAGAGGTTGACACCATCCACTGACCCATCTTGCTCTGTGGCTGACAGGAGGTCAGGAAGAGGCTCGGTCTCCTCCTCCATCCCAGCATCTGTTGCTAAGAGCATGCCCACTTGGGACCTCTCCAAGTGGGGCTTCAGGCGGTTGACATGCAGGACCCTCAAGGGGTTCCTGGGAGACCGCAAGTCCAGCAAGTAGGTAACCGGACTTTGCGCTCTACAACCTCAAAGGGTCCGGTCCACTTATCCTGGAGCGCGCAGGGCTCCACTGGGGCCATGACCCACACTTTCTGACCAGGCTGAAGCTCTACCAGAGTGGCATTCTGGTCGTACCACCGCTTCATCTCCTCCTGGCTGGCTTCCAGATTCGCCTCAGCGAGTTGCCTGAAACGCCTAGTTTGGTTCCTAAAGGCCAGCATGTAACTGTATACATCCTGGGGAGGTTTCCTGGGAGATTGCTCCCAGCCTTCTTTGACCAAACTTAGAGGTCCTCTTACTGGGTGTCCATAGAGAAGCTCAAAGGGACTGAACCCTAGAGATTTCTGTGGCACCTCACGGTAAGCAAAGAGCAGGCATGGTAAGAGGACGTCCCACTTACGCCTCATAGGTTCCTCAAGACCCATAATCATGCCTTTGAGGGTTCGGTTGAACCTTTCAACCAATCCATTTCCTTGGGGGTGGTAAGGAGTGGTAAACTTGTAGGTTACCCCACACTCCTGCCACAGGGACTTCATATACTTGGAAATGAAGTTGGTCCCCCGGTCAGACACTACCTCGCTAGGGAATCCCACTCGGGAGAAAATTCCCATCAGTGCTCGTCCCACCACGGGGGCCGTCACTGTCCTCAGAGGTATGGCTTCCGGGTACCAGGTGGCATGGTCCACCAAGACCAGGATGAACCTGTTGCCCATGGCTGTCTTGGGGTCCAGTGGCCCCACAATGTCAATACCCACCCGTTCAAAGGGGGTGCTGACTACAGGGAATGGCTGGAGAGGAGCCTTGCGCTTCCTCCCACTCTTTCCACTTGCCTGGCAAGTCTGACAAGTCCTGCAGTGAGTGTCTGAACTCCTGCGCATTTGGGGCCAATAAAAGTGGGTGTCAAGCCTATCAAAGGTTTTGTCCTGCCCCAAATGTCCTGCCAATGGAACATCATGAGCCAGCCCCATTAGGAAGGCTCTGAAGCACTGGGGTACCACCAGGACACGGGCTGACCCAGGCTCAGCAACCTTAGGCTCAGTATACAGGAGATCATTCTCCCAATAGACCCAATGTGACCCAGACTGATCACCTGTTGCCTGGTCTGCAGCCTGTTGCCGCAGACCCACCAGAGAAGGGCATTCTTTTGCTCCTTGCAGAATTCTTCCCTGGAGGGTCCTCCTTCTTGCTGCCAATGGGTCAGCTCAGGCAGGTCCCCCAGTTCAGCTACCTGTTCCCCTGTAGGCTCCAGGGCATCCCCCTCAAGGTCTGCCTCCTCCTGGACCGTGGGAACTTCGGGGCCGGTTTCCCGCGCCCCCTGCCTCTTCTCGTGACGGCAGGTACCTGGGCCTCCCTCTCAGGCTCCAGGTCCTCTTGAGCACCTTTACTTGCTGCCATGGACCGGGTGGTCACACACGCCCAGTCAGGCAGACCCAACATCTCCAAATGAGCACTTCGCTCCACCTTTGCCCAAGGTGAGCTCTCCAAGTCATTCCCTAACAAACAGTCAACAGGCATGGCGGGCCTCACAGCTACCTGAAGAGTACCAGAGACCCCCCCACTCAAAGGGAACCTGAGCCACTTTGCAGTGACTCTCTGTGTTGTCAGCGGCAACAACTGGATAGAATGTATGGGGGACAACCTGCTCTTGAGACACCAGGTGACACTTGACAGCTGTCACACTGGCTCCTGTATCTCTAAGAGCCTCCACCCTATGGCCATTGATGGTCACCCACTGCCTGTATTTCTTAGTGTTATCAGGCAGCTGGGTCTTGGGGACCATCTCACAGTCTCCTAATGAGACAAGGGACATCTGTGCGGGGCCCCACCCCTCTGGGGCATCCATCTCCTCCCCCAGGGCTACACTAGCCATCTGCCGGGGGGCTGCACCAGGGGGTGCGGTTTTTCCAAACTGGCGGCACTTGGGATCACTCGCTATGTGACCCAGGTCCCCACATTTGTAGCATCTCAGGGGTCCTCTTTGAACAGGTGGACCTGTCGGGGCCCCTGGGGGTTTCTGGGGGGGAGGCTGGGAACCTTTCCCTTGGTTCCCTTGGGGACTACTTTGGGGCCTTCTTTGGAACTTCCTCTGTTTACCCTTGTCCCCCCCACTCTTCTGCTGGGGACCCTGCCCACCCTTGGCTGAGTCTCCCACGTGACCCTTGTGGACCCTGGTACTGACCCAGCGGTCCGCCTCCTCAGCAAGCTTCCTAGGGATAGTCAGCTTGCTATCTATCAGGTGCTGGCGTAGCTCTGGAAAACAGTTACTTGACAAGTGCTCCCATGCAATCAAATCAAGAAGCCCCTGAAAATCATCAACTTTGCTACCCTTCACCCAACCATCCAATGCTCTGCAGAAAAAAGTGACATATTCAACCCAGGTACTGTTCTCTATCTTTGTGCAACCCCTGAACCTCTGCCTATACAATTCAGGAGTTAAACCATACCTAGACATTAAAGCATCCTTCATGTGGCGATATGAATTATGGACATCAGAAGGCAGATCTAGCAGTGTGTCCCGCCCCTCACTAAGGAACCGTCCCCACAACCCCGCTCCCCAATCCTTCTCAGGGTCCCGGTGGGAAGACATGGCTACCTCATAGGCCTTGAACCACTGCCCAATGTCATCATTTTTAAAATACTCTCTGACCACATCTTTAGGAATATATACTCTAGATTCCACAGGCATTGACGGTGTGCTGCCACCAGAGGGAGTAATTTCTAAGCTCCTAGCTTTCAAATCCAACTCCCTCAAACTTCTATCATGCTCAAGCTGCATCTTCTTTTCTTCTAGGGCCAGTTTCCTAATTTCCAATTGCCCATTCATTTTGGCCAGCTCCAACTCATGCATCCTATTTCTCTCCCTGTCCTCCAGCTCTTCTGTGGACAGACCTTTGGCAGAAACACTGCTACCTGCTGGGGAAGGTGCCTTCCTTTCCCCTGGACCCAATGGCCCTACCAGCTGCACATCTGCATCATTATCCCCTTCCTCATTCTCAGGGGTTTTCCTTGCTTCTACCCAGGCCCTCAGCGCCTTATAGAACTCCTCCCTCCTGGTGAGCCCGGTAATTACAACATTAAATTTTTTGCAGAAGTGCTTCAGCTGCTTCACTTTGTAGCTTTCCAGTTTCTCCTCTTCCCACTCAAAATCAACAGATGCTATGGATGCTGTGTCTTCCATGATGGTTAAATTTGGCAAAAATGGAACGTCCTAGAAAAACAAATCTACCAACAGTATGTGGTCGCGTTTTGGTCTGCACTCACTAGTAGTGTTCACCAATCACTGTACATGAGTCACAAATGCAAGTCCAGAATCCCCACCGCTGACCACCAATGTTAGAATTGGGGGTCTCTAGTTGGCACAGGTAGGTACTTGTGACAAATAGGGACCCTCGCCTCTAGTCAGGGTAAAGGGGTACACTCCTAAAATAACCCCTGCTCACCCCCTTGGTAGCTTGGCACGAGCAGACAGGCTTATCTCAGAGGCAGTGTGTAAAGCATTTGTGAACACATACAGTAATCTAGTGACACACTACAGATGGACACCACACAAGGTTTTATATCAAAAATAAGTATTCTTTATATAGTTTTAACACAAGACCATAAACGACAAAAATCCACAATACTGGACTTAAAATGGTAGTTTTAGCTTAGTTCAGTTCAGTTCTTAAGATGCGACACTTTAAGTCAATGTACCTTACGATGCGGGACGCTTCCACAACAAGCAATGTTGCAGCGATGGAAATGCGACAAAGTTCTGGTGCAAAGAAATAAAGACGTCAAGTTCTTCCTGATGCGGCACGCTTCTCCGAGGTTGCGAGAAGTCTCGATTCGATGCGTCAACTGCAGCGGCGACACCCTTGTTCAGCGATGCGACGGCAACAGCTTTGGCGGCGACCCTCTTCTCCGACGTTGCGAGACGCTTCCGCTCGATGCGACAACTGCAGCGGCGACACCCTTGTTTCGTGATGCGACGGCAGCAGCTCCGGCGGCGGCACGCTTCTCCGTGGATGCGAGGCGCTTCTCTTGATGCGGTGCAATGCGACAGCTACAGCGGCGACACCCTCCTTCGGAGTTGCGACGGCAGCGGCTGCGACGGCGACACGCTTCTTCCTCGATGCGAGACTCTCCTCTTGATGCGGTGCAATGCGACAGTTACAGCGGCGACACCCTCCTTCGGAGTTGCGGCGGCAGCAGCAGCGACGGCGACACGCTTCCTCTTCGTTGCGGGACGCTTCTCTCGATGCGGTGCAATACGACAGCTACAGCGGCGACACCCTCCTTCGGAGTTGCAACGGCAGCAGCAGCGACGGCGACACGCTTCTTCCTCTTGAGTCGCGCTTCCAGCTCCTTGCGACACGCAGTCCCTTCAGAAGGCCCAAAACAGCAGCAGGCACTTCCAAAGGATTCTTGGGGAGCTGGTGGTTGAAGTCTGTTGTCCCTGAGACTTCAGCAGGAGGCAAGCTCTTTTCTCAAGCCCTTGGAGATACTTTACAAGTTGAATAAAAGTGCACACAAAGTCCTTTCTCCTTCCTTTGGCAGTCAGGCAACCACTGCAGGCAGATCCCTCTAGCTTAGGGATAGTCTTCTCCTCAGTTTCTTCTTGGTTCCGCTCCTCAGCAAAGGTTTCTTCTTGTTTTCCCAAAGTGATCTAATCTCCTAGGGGTCTGGGTCCCCTTTTTATACACAGTTTTCCTTTGTTCTCTGAAGGCAGAGAGGCCTCTGCCCAGCCCAAAACCAGTTCTGGTCAGTCCTGGAGCACTTTGTTTTTCTGTCTCCTTCTTTCCTTTCAGAATGTGGGGCAGGGTGCTCAGCCGCCCGGCAGGAGGTGGAGCCAGCATTGTGGAAGGCAGGCACAGCCCTATTCAGACCCAGGTGCAACTCCTCCCTCCACTCTGGATGCAGATCTTTCTATTCAGCCCTGTGCTGACTCACCCTGTCTCCTGTAGCCACCCCCAGCCCCTGTCACTCAATCTCCAGACAAGGAATACACAACCTGGCAGAGGCAGGCTTGGAAGTTTAGGCAAGAAAATACCCACTTTCTAAAAGTGGTATTTTCAAACACAGAATGTTAAAACCAACTTCACTAAAAGATGTATTTTATCATTCTGAGTTCAGGCATACTAAATTCGTTTTTCTACCATGTTCCTGGGTCAGTTCTGACTATAAGGTGTAATAGTCAGTCTGCCCATTCTGGCCTATGGGGAGCAGGTAGCCTTGCAATAGTGAAAAACGAAAATGGCTGTAATTCACTATTAGGACATGCCACACACACCAGGGCATGTCCTACCTTGTACTTACAATGCACCCTGCCCTAGGGCCTACTTTAGGGGTGACCAACATGCAGTAAAGGGAAGGTTTAGGGACTGGTAAGTGGGTGTACTCACCAAGTCGACATGGCAGCCCTAGGCTGCACACAGGCTCTGCAATGGCAGGCCTGAGGCATATTTTACAAGCCGCTTCTGTGGGTGGCACAACCCGTGCTGCAAGCCCACCAGCGGCATTGGATTTACAAGCCCTGGGCACACTCCGTGCACTGTACTAGGGACTGACAAGTAAACCAATCATCCAATCATGGAGTCACTAATACATAACATAATTTATCCTAGGGAGCACTTGCACTGTGGCACTGGATAGCAGTGGCACAGTGCCCAAAGCATCTAACGCCAGCAAAAATGGATCGGTAACATAGGAGGCATCATAAAAAAATGGAAGGGAGACCGACGCCAAGGATGCCAGGTCTAACAGCGTTTAAGTTGCAAATGGCCAAGCTCAAGTTGGAAGAGAAGTCTGAGGCAGAGAGAGCCTTAGTTGAAAACAAATTGTTTCTGGGTCATGAACTGAACCTGAGAAAGCTAGACAAAGAGCTAAGCAAGCAGAGTCCAGCAAGAATGGTTGCAGCATACCCCCAGAATCTGAAGAGGACAAGAAAGTTTGCATACCTAAGAATCTGGTGCCCAGCTATGTGTTAGGGGATGACATAGACAAGTGGATTTCTGCCTATGAGGTGGCCCTTAAGATGCACATGGTCCCAGAAGAGTTTCGGGGGCCTCACTCTGGAAACACATGCCTACACTGGGGAGAGATACAGTGCTTACACTGGAGGTGGGGGACCAGATGAAGTACATTCCAATAAAAACCATCCTTGTCACCAGGTTTATACTCACCCCAGAAAAGTTAGGGATAGCCAAAAGATTCAGAACCAGCCTTGGGTGAATTTTCTTGATCACGTACTGAATGGTGCGATGCTGGTGAGCAAGGTTGATGATTTTACTAGGTTGTTTAATCTAATACTGAGAGGGCACATGTTCAATATCTGTTTTACAGAGCTGCACCAGCACCTGATTGATAGTAAGCTCACTGACCACAGGGAGCGTGCTGAGGAAGCAGACCTCTGGGTCGGGACCAGAGTTTCCAAAAAGGTATCAGGGGGATCACCGGAAGGGTGGCCAGGGCCACACCAAAAGAAAGAGGGGGAAAAAAACCTAAAAATAAGGAGTTCTCTAAAGGCCCCCAAAAGAATTCCAAAGGGAACAGTAACCAGCCCCAATCTGAACCAAAGAAGAAGGGGCTCTTTGACAAACAGACAGGGACGTTTGTTCCCCAAACTGCTGAGTGCTACAAGTATGAACACTCAAAGGGAGACACCAAATGTCCCAATAGGGCACAGCCTCCCACCGGTGGGAAGACACCTGGGTAGGCGAGTGTAACGCTTGGGGAGGAGGTGGTCCCAGTTAGCTTGGGGAAGAAGACAGAGGTTACCTTAGTGTCTCTAGGGGGGATAAAGGGATGGCAACAAAAGCCCATATGCTTTCAAATACTTCTATATATAGGCAGTGGGTCACCATAAATGGGCACAGGGTGGAAGCTCTTGGAGACACATGAGCCAGTATGACTACTGTGAGGTGTCATCTGGTGTCTTCAGAGCAGGTACTCCCTATTACATTCCACCAGGTCATAGTTGCAGACAAACATGAGAGCCACTAACCCAGTGGCTCTGGTTCCCTGTGAGCTGGGGGGGCGGGGGGGTCTCAGATTCTATAAAAGTAATTGTGAGCCCTGCTATACCTGTAGTTTGTCTGTTTGGCAACCACATAGAGCACACTGTCTGGAAGAAAGTGGAGCTCAGGTCACACCTGGAGATATTTGACTTACCTGGATGAGTCTGTATGACCACAAGATCCATGGCTGCCCAAGAGGTGTGTTTGCTTTGTTCGCCCTAAGTTGGCAGGGTATGCCCAGACGTGGGTCCCTTGCTCACTTTGCCACTGGATTCAAGCTAGCCTGGCTGAACAGGGGTGTTACCCCAAAACCGGTCCCAAAAGTTGAGGCTTCAACTTTACAGGATGGGAGCTGGAAATTAAGTCGCATTGGATCTCGACTGATGTCCGTTACCACTTAGAGGCTTGACATTTTGGCTTCTGACTCGTTTATCATAACGACTTTTCCAGTTCACCGGCTTTACTTCTAACGACTACTTGGGCATATTGCGACTTTCAGATTCATTTCGAAATTGCCACACACCTTTGATCGTTCACATTGGAGAAGACTAGATTGTTTATTACTGATATTTCTGCATACAAATATCAATCTAAGCCTTGAGACAGTCGTCTAACGACGAAACACGTGTCGGCTGTGTATTTGCTACACCTACGTGTCAACGTTTTGGAAACTATTCCACTATTGATCAAGACTACTCAAGACTGACTATTTTATCTATTGCTGAGTTTGGAATTAAACACATTACTGGCTTTTATTTGTCAGTTGGAACTTTTTTGTGCTGTGCTCTGTTGTTCAATTTTCAATGATTAATGTGTATGGAGGAATTGTCTATTTCTCTTTGTACTGAGTGACACTGTGGATGGCACTGTGTTTTACATTGAACACGCATAGGGACATTTTGTGATATACATCTGCAAACTAAACAGAGGTGCTGACTGTCTTTCTTTGAAACCACTGCCATCATTTCTGTACATTACATCTCCTTGTGTTTGCTTTGTTCGCCCTAAGTTGTCAGGGTATGCCCAGACGTGGGTCCCTTGCTCAGTTTGCCACTGGATTCAAGCTAGCCTGGCTGACGAAGGGTGTTACCCCGAAACCGGTCCCAGGATGCTTGTTTCCGGTTCAGGGAAGACCTGGCTTGGCAGTTCGAGCTCGACTGTTCCCATGAGGCACAGGGTCAAGACTGATAGGCATATAGCTGGGTCTGAATTGAGGTGGCGAGGTGAGCTAAAGAACGATGATGGATTCAATCCAGATCTGTGACTGGGGGTGAGTGTCTGAAAAGTTTCAGCACTATGTCCATCATCTCCTTGTGTTTGCTCTATTTGCCCTAAGTTGGCAGGGTATGCCCAGACGTGGGTCCCTTGCTCACTTTGCCACTGGATTCAAGCCAGCCTGGCTGAAGAGGGGTTACCCCGAAACCGGTCCCAGGATGCTTGTTTCCGGGTCAGGGAAGACATGGCTTGACAGTTCAGGCTGGACTGCTCCCATGAGGCACAGGGTCAAGACTGATTTGCATATAGCTGGATCTGAAGTGAAGTGGCGAAGTGAGCTAAAGAACGATGATGGATTCATCCCAGATCTGTGACTGGGGGTGAGTGTCTGAAAAGTTTCATCACTCCGTCCATCATCTCCTTGTGTTTGCTTTGTTCGCCCTAAGTTGGCAGGGTATGCCCAGACGTGGGTCCCTTGCTCACTTTGCCACTGGATTCAAGCTAGCCTGGTTGAAGAGGGGTGTTACTCCGAAACCGGTCCCAGGATGCTTGTTTCCGGTTCAGGGAAGACCTGGCTTGGCAGTTCAGGCTGGACTGTTCCCATGAGGCACAGGGTCAAGACTTATTTGCATATAGCTGGTTCTGAACTGAGGTGGCGAAGTGAGCTAAAGAACGATGATGGATTCAACCCAGATCTGTGACTGGGGGTGAGTGTCTGAAAAGTTTCAGCACTCCGTCCATCATCTCCTTTTGTTTGCTTTGTTCGCCCTAAGTTGGCATGGTATGCCCAGTCGTGGGTCCCTTGCGCACTTTGCCACTGGATTCAAGCTAGCCTGGCTGAAGAGGGGTGTTACCCCGAAACCCGTCCCAGGATGCTTGTTTCCGGTTCAGGGAAGACCTGGCTTGGCAGTTCGGGCTGGACAGTTCCCATGAGGCACACGGTCAAGACTGATTTGCATATAGCTGGGTCTGAACTGAGGTGGCGAAGTGAGCTAAAGAACGATGATGGATTCAATCCAGATCTGTGACTGGGGGTGAGTGTCTGAAAAGTTTCAGCACTCCGTCCATCATCTCCTTGTGTTTGCTTTGTTTGCCATAAGTTGACAGGGTAGGCCCAGACGTGGATCCCTTGCTCACTTTGCCACTGGATTCAAGCTAGCCTGGCTGAAGAGGGGTTATCCCGAAACCGGTCCCAGGATGCTTGTTTCCGGTTCAGGGAAATCCTGGTTTGGCAGTTCGGGCTGGACTGTTCCCATGAGGCACAGGGTCAAGACTGATTTGCTTATAGCTGGGTCTGAACTGAGGTGGCGAAGTGAGCTAAAGAACAATGATGGATTAAACCCAGATCTGTGACTGGGGGTGAGTGTCTGAAAAATTTCAGCACTCCGTCCATCATCTCCTTGTGTTTCCTTTGTCCGCCCTAAGTTGGCAGGGTATGCCCAGATGTGGGTCCCTTGCTCACTTTGCCACTGGATTCAAGCTAGCCTGGCTGAAGAGGGGTTATCCCGAAACCGGTCGCAGGATGCTTGTTTCCGGTTCAGGGAAATCCTGGTTTGGCAGTTCGGGCTGGACTGTTACCATGAGGCACAGGGTCAAGACTGATTTGCTTATAGCTGGGTCTGAACTGAGGTGGCGAAGTGAGCTAAAGAACGATGATGGATTCAACCCAGATCTGTGACTGGGGGTGATAGTCTGAAAAGTTTCAGCACTCCGTCCATCATCTCCTTGTGTTTGCTTTGTCCTCCCTAAGTTGGCAGGGTATGCCCAGATGTGGGTCCCTTGCTCACTTTGCCACTGAATTCAAGCTAGCCTGGCTGAAGAGGGGTGTTACCCCGAAACCGGTCCCAGGATGCTTGTTTACGGTTCAGGAAGATCTGGCTTGGCAGTTCGGGCTGGACTGTTCCCATGAGGCACAGGGTAAAGACTGATTTGCATACAGCTGGGTCTGAACTGAGGTGGCGAAGTGAGCTAAAGAACGATGATGGATTCAACCCAGATCTGTGACTGGGAGTGAGTGTCTGAAAAGTTTCAGCACTCTGTCCATCATCTCCTTGTGTTTGCTTTGTTCGCTCTAAGTTGGCAGGGTATGCCCAGAAGTGGGTCCCTTGCTCAGTTTGCCACTGGATTCAAGCTAGCCTGGCTGAAGAGGGGTGTTACCCGAAACCGGTCCCAGGATGCTTGTTTCCAGTTCAGGGAAGACCTGGCTTGGCAGTTCGGGCTGGACTGTTCCCATGAGTCACAGGATCAAGACTGATTTGCATATAGCTGGGTCAGAACTGAGGTGGCGAAGTGAGCTAAAGAACGATGTTGGATTTAACCCAGATCTGTGACTGGGGGTGAGTGTCTGAAAAGTTTCAGCACTCCGTCCATCATCTCCTTGTGTTTGCTTTGTTCGCCCTAAGTTGGCAGGGTATGCCCAGAAGTGGGTCCCTTGCTCAGTTTGCCACTGGATTCATGCTAGCCTGGCTGAAGAGGGGTGTTACCCGAAACCGGTCCCAGGATGCTTGTTTCCGGTTCAGGGAAGACCTGGCTTGGCAGTTCGGGCTGGACTGTTCCCATGAGGCACAGGATCAAGACTGATTTGCATATAGCTGGGTCTGAACTGAGGTGGCGAAGTGAGCTAAAGAACGATGATGGATTCAACCCAGATCTGTGACTGGGGGTGAGTGTCTGAAAAGTTTCAGCACTCCGTCCATCATCTCCTTGTGTTTGCTTTGTTCGCCCTAAGTTGGCAGGGTATGCCCAGACGTGGGTCCCTTGTTCACTTTGCCACTGGATTCAAGCTAGCCTGGCTGAAGAGGGGTGTTACCCTGAAACTGGTCCCAGGATGCTTGTTTCCGGTTCAGGGAAGGCCTAGCTTTGGAGTTCGGGCTGGACTGTTCCCATGAGGCACAGGGTCAAGACTGATTTGCATATTGCTGGGTCTGACCTGAGGTGGCGAAGTGAGCTAAAGAACGATGATGGATTCAACCCAGATCTGTGACTGGGGGTGAGTGTCTGAAAAGTTTCAGCACTTCGTCTATCATCTCCTTATGTTTGCTTTTTTTTGTGCAAGAGGGGAGTAAGGGAAAGCTTGGAACCTGGAAAAATGGCCAAGGCAGCTGCCAAGAGGAGGAAGATCAAGGGTCGCGGGAAACCAGCTCCTGAAATTCTCATGGTCCAGGTTAACGTGGCACCTGAGGAAGCTGCCCCTGAGCCTACCGGGGAGGGCATTATCGCTCTGGGAGACCTGCCTGAGCTTGCTGGATAGTTAGCTGAGGGTGGGCCCAAAAGGGAGGAGTTCTGCAAGGCGCAGAAAGAGTGCCCAACTCTAGAGGGCTGGAGGCGGCAAGCTCAGACCCAGGCAGCAGGTGATATATCTGGAGATCACCTTATCCTTTGGGAGAATGACCTCCTATACAGTGAGCCTAAGGGAATTCCCCTGGTCCTCTTGCCTGTTGTTGGCACTCCCTTTGAGAGGGTTGGCATCAATATCGTTTGTTCTTTGGACAGCAAGGCAAACTTAGGCAGCAGGTTCATCATGGTCTTAGTGGACCACGTTACATGGTACCCAGAGGCCATCCCTCTGAGGTCGGTGACTGCACTGGCAGTGGCTAGGGCCTTGAAGGGGATTTTTCCCCGCAAAGGATTCCCCAAGGAAGTGGTGTCTGACAGAGGTACCAACTTTGTCAGCATGCATCAAGTCCATGTGGGATGACTGAGGGGTAACCTAGAAGTTCTCCACACCCTATCACCCACAAATAAATGGGCTTGTTGAGAGATTCAACAAGACCCTCAAGGGCATGGTAATGGGCCTGCTTGAGCCAATGAGGGAAATCCTCTTGCCATGCCTGCTGTTCGCCTACAGGGAAGGTGCGACAGAAGAAAGTTAGGTTTAGCCCATTTTAGCTCCTGTATGGCTATCCTGTTAGGGGACCTCTCAGCCTTGTCAGAGAGGGGTGGGAGCATGTTCTCCTAGGAAACCCCTCAGGATGTAGTCAGCTACATGCTGGCTCTCTGTAACCAGATGCAGTGGTTCTGGAAGAAGACTAAAGACAATCTTGAGGCCATTCAAGAAATCATGAAACTCTGGTATGAACAGAAGGCCACTCTGATGGAGTTTCAGCCTGGTCAGAAAGTGTGGGTCATGGATTCTGTGGAGTCCCGAGCTCTCTAAGATTGTTGGACAGGTCTCTAAAAGGTGAGGAGTGGAAGGGGCATGCCACCTATCTGCTGGATCTCAAGACCCCTAGAAACACCTTAAGGGTGTTCCACATACAACCTCTCAAATCGCACTTTGAAAGGTCTGAAGTCAGCATGCTCTTGGTGACAGATGACGGAGTGGAAGAGGAGAGTGAACCTCTCCCTGAGCTCCTGTCTACCCAAGAGCACGATGGGTCAGTAGATGGTGTTAATCTCTCCCATACTCCCAGAGCAGCAGAATGACTGTCACCAGTTACTGGGGCAGTTTTCTTCTCTGTCCCCCCTCACACACTTGTGTACCCACAACATTGATACTGGGGACAGTGTGCCAGTTAAAAACTAAATTTACAGGCTGTCAGATAAGGGAGGGCCAATATCATTGAGGGTGTCTCCAAGATGCTGGCATTAGCAATGATTGAACACTCCAGCAGTCCCTGGTCCAGCCCAGGTGTGCTGGCTTTAAGAGACTTCCCCACTGGGTGCCACCCCAGAACTCAGGATCTGTGTAGACTACATGGGATGCAATTCAGTCACTAAGACTGATGTTCACCCCATCCCCCAAGCTGATTAGCTCATCGACAGACTGGGTGCTGCAAAGTTCCTCAGTACCTTTGTTCTCAAATTAGGGTACTGGCAGATTGCTCTGACTGAGGGAGCTAAAGAGAGGTCAGCATTGTTGGCCCCAGAGGGCCACTTCTAGTTCAGGGTGATGTCCTTTGGCTTGACGAATGCTCCTGTCATCTTTCAGAGGTTGGTGAACAGGGTCCTGATTGGGAAGGGGCATTCTGTGCTGCCTACCTAAATGACATAGTTGTGTTCTGCTCCAGCTGGGAGGAACACCTGTACCACCTCCAGAAGGTGATTCAGGATGTGCAGGAGGCAGGCCTGACTATTCAGGCACATAAGGGCCAGATAGGGCAGGGTACTGTGGTGTATCTGGGCCACATGGTGGGTGGGGCAACATGCGGCCCCTCCAAGCCTAGATTGAGCCTGTTCTGGCTTTGCGACCCCCTTAAACACAGACTGAGATGAGGGCCTTCCTGGGTCTCACCAGATATTACAGGTGGTTTGTTAAGGGTTATGGCACCTGTTAGAAATGGGATCTCTGGTTGGCTAAGGCTTGCGCCAAAGCCAGGCAGAGACCACCACTCTAGTCAGGGCAAGGGAGTTACACGCCAAAGATAACCCCTGCTCACCCCCTTGGTAGCTTGGCACGAGCAGTCAGGCTTGTCCCGGAGGCAATGTGTAAAGCGTTTGCGCACGCACACATCAACAACATACCAGGCACACCACAAGAAGGAACTCCACACAAGGTTATATAAAAAAAAGCCTTTGTATTCTCATAACACATTAGAATAGTACTCACATAATATACATGGTGCCACCTGGCACTAGGTCATATTTACAAGGGATTATTTACACCTGACAGGGCCAACTGGACCACTGTCAGGACCAGCACAAAGCGAACTTAGTAAATGTAAAACAGATCCTAAACGTACAACCAGTAATCACTGGTAACCACTGTACTCAGCATCATCCTGTAACATAAACCACATTATGCACAGTATCACATTTAGGCGCGGATTACATTCTGCGCCAACCTCACCAGCATAAATACATTATGCAATCCTCTCATAAGTCTAAACACATTAGACCCTAACCTCCTAAGTATAACTCACGTTAGGGGTAAAAACTCACAGTAGGAAATAACCTCACCAGCATAACCACATTATGCACATAATCTCATCCCTAAACACATTTAGCGGCATGAATCATAGTAGAGCATCACATTTCCTAATATCTCATAACTCACTGACCCCCCTGGCCAACTGGCCTTCTCCAAGGGGCTCAAATGCCCTGTGTCCAGAATGTCAGGGCTGCTGCCTAGCAGCTGAATCCAGAGTGCGCCACTGCGCAAAACTAAACGTGGCAGCTGCCCACTAATTGCTGGGCAGCTGGGAAACTCACTGTGCCTCTGGTCCCTCTCAGGGACTCTCTCTCAATTGTGCCCAGTTCGTGGCACTTTGCATAAAGGAGGGGGGCCCGGCACCTCTGTGCCCTCTGGACCCTCCTAGTGGCATTAAATCACATGCCCCCATCGTTGGGGCGGCCCGCTCTCTTGCGGGACCGCCCAGGCACCGACAATGTGCCTCGATATGCCCCCGGGCCTCTGTGGCCCTCAGGGGCTCTAAAAACCAAGATGCCCAAACGTTGCAGCTGCCCACTGCCAAGCGGGGCAACTGTGATCCTCTCTGCGCAGAGGCCCGGCACCACGGTGCCCCACTGGCTTTTGAATAAACTTGTCCCCATGATGGAGCGGCCCGCAACGGCGGGACCGCTCAGGCACCGACAATGTGCCTCGACATGTAGGGGGGACACGGGCCCCTCTGGGCCCTCACTAACCCTCGTTGGAGCGGCCCACTGCCAGACGGGGCCGCTCAGGGTGCGGAGATAGCACTGTGCCTCGAACAGGCACACACAGAGAACCCCTACGGAGCCCCACTCACCGGCTCTGGGGGCAGGACTCCTCCGGTCTTCGCTCCCGGCTGGGACCGGCACTCTGCTCTTCTCTCCACCGCTGAAGGCGGCGCAGCAAAACGCGGGGCTCTCCCTCTCTTGAGAGCCTTGCCTGGACTCCGGCTGCACTTCTGCCGATACCACGTAGGCGGGGTGGGCTCCCGCCTGCCTTCCTTCTCTGCTTCTGGCGCCGGGGCTCCCAGCCGCTCACGGGAGCCCCGCCCAGACCCTGAACTCTGGCACCACCTCGGACTTCACCCGGGCCCCCTCCTGGGACCCGGGACTTCTCCCTGGAGCCTGCGAGGCTCCGAACAGATCTCCGGCTCCTTCCTGCTACCACGAGGCCCCGCCCACGTCCCAGGCAAGGTTGCCTGACTTCCTGTGTGGCGATCGGGGCCGCGGCGGTGATTTCGTTTCTCCTTCTCTTCGTGGCGGCAAATGAGGGGTAGGCTCCCTCTTAATTTAAAATATAAAGCGGGGTAGGCTCCCGCTCGTAAGAGCGCACAAAGGCGGGGTGGGCTCCCGCTCTTCCCTCAATGCGAGGGGGAATCCCCACGTCGGGATTCCCTCAGTGCATATGTGGCAGCCCAGCGCTGCGGAGCCCTCGTGCTCCTCTTCTTGAGGAAATGTAGCGCTCACCAGGCGCTAGGTGCAACAAGAGTCCTGGAGGTCCTTAGGGATCAAGGGGCAATGCAGGGCCCAGGGAGGCAGCCCTCCTGGCAGCCCCCCCTGGGCCCCAGCAGCAGCAAGCCCCCTCCGTCAGGAACAGCACACCAGAACAGGAACTGAACTGAACATTTTTCTGGGGTCACAGCCCCTTCTTTTATACACAAAATCCCCTTTGTGTCACAGCACAGGGCTTGGAGATACCAGTCAGAACTGGTATCAGGGGGATTTGGAGCACTTTGTTTTGGCAAGCTCCTCTCCCCTTTGACAAGACAGGCCAGGGACATCAGAGCACCACAGGAGGTGGAGCCAGCATTGTAGAGGGAAGGCACAGCCCTATTCAGGTCCCAGGTGCAACTCCTCCCACCCATCTACATGGAGATCTCTCCATTCAGCCCTGCGCTGACTCACCCTGCCCCTCCTGGAGCCACACACACCTCCCAGCCCCTGTCACTCACAAAGCCAGACATGCAATTCACATCAGGCAGGCAGACACAGAGCACACAGAAATGCCAACTTCTAGAAGTGGCATTTCTACACTAGTTATAATAAATCTGCGCACACCATTGCGCAGCATTTATTCTCACGAGTTCGCACATACTAAACTCGACCCTGCACTCCCCTCATACCAGGAATTACCATGGACACACATATCCCCCATGCATTCCTATGGGAGGGCAGGCCAATCTCACCACAACCACTCAGCGCGCACGCACTTTACACTGGACCACAGTGCTAAAGTGCGCAGAGGCCTAAAACTACTGACACACGAGGCAAAAAGTTTAGGGGTGAACCGGCCAAAAAGGGCCAAGTCCAACAGCACCATTTAGCCTCTTTAACTGAGGTGACTGCAAAGAAGCAGCCCAAAAGGTGATCTGGACAAAGGCTGTCAGAAAGCTTTTGACTCCCTCAAGGAAGCCATTGTGTACAGCACCTGTACTCAAGGCTCCTAACTTCTCCAAGGAGTTCATTGTGCAGACGGATACTTCAGAGCATGGTGTTGAGGCTGTCTTAGCACAGGTGAATGAGGAGGGCCTAGTCCAACCTGTAACCTTCATTAGCAGGAGGTTACTTCCCTGGGAGCAAAGGTAGAGTGCTATTGAGAGAGAGAGAGAGAGAGTGTGCTGTATTCTGGGCACTGACGAAACTGGGACCATACTTGTTTGGGACTCACTTCTGGGTTCAGACAGACCACAGGCCCCTCAGACGGCTCATGCAAATGAGGGGTGAGAATCCCAAGCTGTTGAGATGGTCCATGTGGAACACCGTCTTTGGTCAGACCACGCCAATGCTGATGGTCTCTCTCTCTAGGTCCTAGGAACTCGTAGGAGGTTCTCCTTTTTTCAACATGCGTGGACACTTGTTAGACCTGTCAGCCTTAGGATGGTCTTCCCTTAAACCTTTTGCCTGACTACTCCATTTTTGCTGATCTCATTTTTGTTGGACTTAGGACTCTGTGCACCTTACCACTGCTTACCGGTGCCCACCCCAACAGTTTATGCACTTAGAACAGAATATATATCATATCATCCAAAATGAATCGCATCAAAAGATATCTAAGACTTTATTTAAATATCCACTAGGTGGCACTAGAGTTCTAAGGTACCTTTTTTGGCCTTTAGAACTGGAGTAGAGATGAACAGTCCAGTGCAGGCATGCAGCGTGGTGGCGTGTTGTGATAAATCTGCGTTGACAAATTCCGGGCAGGATTTGGTCCTGTCTGCACTTTAAATCATTCCCAGAAGCGCTCTTCACCCCGGTTTCTATTACCTCGGATGGTGCCAGCCCAGTTATAATCTACTCTAATTGGGAAAAAAACAGAGAACTGTGAGCGCTCGTGAGGGAGGGGTGGGGGGGGTGGGTAGCCTGGGATGTGTACTTCGCACCATTAAAAAGGAAACCTCCTACATTCGCACCAAATGGAACAAGGAGGCTGAAATTTGTGCCACTGTCTGTGTATTCATGAAATACCGACAGTGTGATCCTTTACAACTTTATCAGCAGAAATTTCTGTTAGCGTTTAAAGTTTGAGGGGGTGTGTCGCAAAGGGTCTCAGAGAGTCTGAAGACACTGTCAGTGTATGGTGGCCACAGAGGGCCCTCAGAAGGAACATTATTCGCCACTAAAGGCAGAAGTCTTCGGATGGGGAGGGCCAAA
This sequence comes from Calotriton arnoldi, assembly GCA_963921515.1. Classification (NCBI taxonomy): domain Eukaryota; kingdom Metazoa; phylum Chordata; class Amphibia; order Caudata; family Salamandridae; genus Calotriton; species Calotriton arnoldi. The sequence continues at coordinate 240,331 of CAWUFW010014378.1, read as the reverse complement.
GCCCACACCAGCAGTTGTGTAGCAAGGGTTCCATTGACCATGATCAAGCATGGTAACTGGTCTCCCAGCATTCTAGCTGTGAAGTATAATACAACAACAATGTTGATGCTTTGCATCCCTCAACATTCCAGTGTCCTGGTGTCACTCATTGCACCTGTTGCACTACTGCCACCTATGCCCCTGCCACTAAACAGCATATTGGGTGAGGCTCTGGGACAATCGGACTAGAATGCTTAATGAGATTTGTTTAATAATTTTCAGCATGTGGCTGAGATTTTCAAACGGAATGTCTGCCTTTTGTTGTTTTCTGTAAACACTCACCCCTATCGGCCGGGGAGAGGGTGTGTATCCAGGGCGATTTTAAGCAACCCGCAGTGGAGGATTGTGCGGCAAGAACAAGACTCGCTGCTGTAGTAGATTGTGGGACATCTACAGGGCTTTAAGTGGGCCGGGTCTGAGCACCGGCAGTTTTTTAAAGGGGGCCTCGAAACGGGTCTCTATCGGGCTCTGTTTTGTGCCCTGGCACAAGCGGTCCGTTTTTTTCCAGACTGCAGTGACAGCAGGCACATCGATGTGCCCGTGCTCACACTGCTCACTTCTCACTCGTGAAGAAGTTACTGCATGACGTCATGCCAGGGGAGCGTTGTAGGGGAAGGAAAATCTTTTGAAGAGAGTCATTTTCTCTCTGGATTTCCCTTTTCTTTTTGAAACTCAGGAGCAGCAACATTGTCGTGGTGTTACCAGGGCTTTAAGTGGAAGCTTTTTCAATATTATATACAAGTCATAGTTGCTGCTTATTTATCTTATGCAACTAACAACCATTGACAAAGCCAATAGTCCTGGCTTGTTGTAGGTATGATGTTATTTATTGTATCATATATCTGGATGACAGAAACAGCAAAATACAAGTTGAGCGGCACACTATGCTAAGCATAGATTTTTAGCTTATGTGTTTCTAAGCCACGGCCTTAATCACATTGGCCACGCCCATTTGAGAGACCCCCATTTTTTTCATCCCACTTAAAGCCCTGGACATCTATATAACAAATGCACGCTGGATTCGGAGCAGAAACATCCCACGGCATCCCTCTTTACGGTGTTAAACTGTGGTCCAATCAACTGTGCTCCCAAGACATAAATGCACACACTAACACAGGCACAGTGATTTAGCAGTTCCCCCTGCCCTAGAAGGGCAATTTTGAGCCCCAACCAGTAGCGGCTCCTGGAGGGAGTGCTGCGGGGTGGTGAGGCGGGCAGGGTGGGGGAAGTAAACTCCGGCTTACGGCCGAACTGAATTAAGTACATAAATAAATAAATAAAACGAATTACATTGCGCGCGCTGCATCGCCGATTGCGATGCAGCGCGCAATGTAATTCATTTTATTTTTTTTAAAACTATGGATTTAGGCCCAGATCTCTGTACTGGGGTGAATGTATGACATTGTTCTGCATTCTGTCCATCAATTGTTCTTTTTGCCTTCAACACAAGATCTGCACTTCGCGCTACACCACCAACAGCCTATGGTGACCGCCAACGTGAATCTCCAGCATCTGCGACACTCAACGGGATCTTAGCCCTACAGCGACACCCAGCCTACTCTTCGTGCTTCAGCAACAACCATCCGTGACGTTCTCCCAACTCCTTGCTGCCCCCTCCACCGCAAATGGAACTCTCCGCTCTGGACTTTTGAAGGTAACTCTTTCAAGCTGGACTAACCTGGTCCATGTATCCGGCCCGCACTCCATCGTAATCAGCCTGAACTTGTGGCTTTCCCTCGGTCTTGCACGACCAGATGACTGCGAGTGGCGCTTTGTGCTTTTTGGCGCTGTACTTACCTTAAATCTTTGAAATTGCATGTCTCTGGTTCTACTTATTGGATTTTTGTTGTTTTGGTCTCAAATAATTTGTTACATTTTACTCTATTATTCTAACTTGTTGTGTGATTTTTCTTGTGTTGTGTTTTCACGTTATTACTGTTTGAAGTGCTGCTTAAATACTTTACACATTGCCTCAAAGTTAAGCCTGACTGCTTTTGTGCCAAAAGCACAGGTTAATTTGGGGTTTCTTGTGTTTCACCCTGACAAGAATTGTGGTTGCTGCTTGAGTAGAGTCCCCACCCACAAAACCCGTAACCCATATTTCCAGCAAGCCACTAAACACAATTTAGTAGCAATCAAATAAAAACAAGATAAAAGCAATTAAGGCAACCCCAGGTATCACAGAAAGGAATCAACAGTGATTCATTAACAGTGTGCCTCAATTTAGGAGTCACAGTGGCTTGTTTAAATTCATACATGTTTCTGCAAATGCAACTATATTACATTTTAATTTGGCATTATGCCTAGGAGCTTTTGACGCCAATCATTTTATTAGTCCTCTCCTAGGGGGACTACAAGAGGTACCAGTGGTTCTTGCCATTTTCTTATGCATGTGCAACAGATCCAGCTAGTGGTGTTAGGGATGGGTGTTTGAGGAAACGCAAGCTAAAGATGGTGGCATCGGCTGCAAGATATTCACCACTGGGTGTGCACACCGCAGAGAGTGAAGGTAGAACAAACCTGCAACATTGTGCCACAACAAAAACCTCCAGTGTCTGAAAGATGTGCCAGGGAAGCTGAGATCCATGCTACTGGGACCACCCGATGTGCTAAATACCTAACCACTGTAATTACAACCCTTGCATAAACAGGGGTTTATGCACAAGTCGGAATATACCAACCAACTCGTAATCATGGCCTTAGACTTGCAGTATCTGATGACTGCTCCATTCTCAGCAGCACACACTCCAGCTGTCCCTCAGATGGCTATACAGTCCTCAAACAGGAACATTTTGAAAACCATAGGCAGATAAAATGCAGGATATTGTATTGTGATGGGAAAAGACTACAGGCAAATTGATTCTTTGTTAGAAAAAAAACCCACCAGAGATGGTAATGAACAAACATACCTCAGACAGTTACAGTCCCCATGAACCATACAGAGATGTACGCTGCTCAACAAGCCTACAAAATGCAAAAGTTGAATGCCTTGGATTGAGGGAGAGAGTTGAAATGGGTATCGTATATCACATATTCAATTTGCCTCATTTACTTGATGTGAACAAGTGTGCACCTCTTCTAGACCTAAATAATGTAATCAACGCTACTCTTGCAGCAGAACTTATTGTTGCAAAACCATTGTTACAAAACCTAAAAAAAGTTGCAGATGTTGCCACCATTTGTGAACTGGTGCATGATTATGCTGAAGCTTTCCCAGCACTTCATGAAATGTATGTATCTGCGCTGGTTATAGGGTTTTCAACCACAGCCTGTGAGAGCTCCTTTTCAACCCTATCCTGTTTCCTCACACCTTTCCAATGCACAATGATTCATGATCAGAAACAGAATTTTAATATTTTAGCACATGAGAAGGAGCTCACAGCAAACCTATCTATGGATGAGCAGGGAGTTTTCAAAGAACAACAGAAGGTTACCTCTATGACTGAAATTACTAGTTTGGCAATTGTCAGGCATGAAAACTACTGACAGTTTTCAAAAATACTCCTTTCATTTTTTTTCAAATGTGTTACTGTTTTTCAAAAATGTGAATCTATGAAAGTACATTGCAAAAGAATGAGAAGGAAATTATAAAGTTCATACTGTGCAGAGAAATAAGTGTTGGACAAATTGCAACAAGTAAATAGCCAGCCTTTCTAGTGCAATGATGTCAAGGCTTTCGTGCGGTAATACGGACCTTCTTAATCTTGAACTTCTATTACAATATGCTTGGTATTCAAGTACTTGTGCTGAAGCCTGGCCTGTTGGAATTTGAGGGTTAGCACATAGGTACAGACATTGCTCTTACTTTCAAATAACTCTCCACATGCTATGTATACACACAGAATCTATCCACTGTATCACAGTGACTGTTTGCAAGTATATACGATGTAATCTAGAGCTTGTAGGCTACCTACAGAAGTGACAAATTGGGCCCACAGTGGCCCACCCAAATCCACCCTTGGCCCCCTCAAATAAAAATTCCTGGAGCCAGGCCTGATCTGCATATTATCCGTAGCAATGCTTCAGTGAGTTCTGGATATATCAGGTGCAGAGCTCTTGGAATGTCATATTATCTGGGTCTGGTGGATCAGTGGACTAATGCATCCACTGCAGGGGCCTGTGTTCGACCTCATGGTCACAGGTTCAAATCCCGGCGGGTCTACTCAGCCTTTCATCCATCTGAGGTCGATAAAATGAGTACCATTGAGTTGGGTAACAATAAACATCTGTTATTCAGCGCCAAGAGACCTGTGGGTGAACGTGCGCTTTACAAATACACATGTTATGTTATGTTATCTGTGTGAATGTTGCTTTAGCTCTGAGAAACTTAAGGAACAGTGTAGCTGAATTTGTATGGATGTGTTTGTATACTCATTTCTACTTCCAAATGCTACTTGTGTTGGAAGGGTGGAGGCATGTCTGGAATTAAAGGCAATCAAATGTGAATCAGTCCATTAACCTCTTTTCTAGCACTGACTGTCATTCACCAACTTATGCATTGGAAGTGAGTATTATGACCTCGCTTAGCTTCCTCATCCCAGTCCCTAACCATGAGGTGAGACCTTCACATAACGACATGCAATTAACTAGTACCCCAGCTTTTTTAAACTGCTCCTCCAGGCTATAATTTGCTGACTGTCTAGATCAGTCCTGATATGCTCCCTCCAAGTAGTGAGACTAATGGAAGCAGTACGTTTTTTTGCTTGTTTTAATTTATTAAAGTTGATAGGCTTACCTTGTGGGCTAAGTTGTAGTATGTGCCTATTACAAGAGCTATCGCCTGGGTGTCGTGCATCAGCAGATGTGAGATATTGAGTTGCCACTTTCCTGATAGGGGGTGAGTAGCATGGCATCTTGCTGTCCTGGAGCTTCTAGTGTTAAGAATTATCAGGTACATTGCCATTCAACATGCAGTAGTAAATGTTCTCTGGTTTCCCAACCCTTTTCTTCTGTGGGCATCTCAGGGCATGACCAGCAAAAGACTGAGGGGTGGTGTGCCAGTGCAGCTGGTACAGTTAGTCTAGCCTCATGACTGGGAGGTGTTTTTTCCAATAGTTGGCAGGGCAGTTTCTGGTGTTATTGGTATGCATCATGTTTGTGCGGGTAAGTCTTTTCCAGACTGTGGGTGTTGGACACAAACTGCTTGTCTTGGAGTAAATACACTGAATACAGGCATGCTTCAACAGAAATCCTGTGGGGTTGTGGTTGTCTCTCTCTCCCTCCTTCTGAGTGAACAGTGAATATTTTGCACCCCATGCTGGGAGTTTGATTCCTGAAATTCCTTGCGATGCTTTACCAACTAGGTTAGAACCAATACATTTTAGTAGTTCTATGAAACCTTTCCAACTTAACATAGCTATGATTACTTTGTATGTTATTTATTCCCATCTTTCAACCTCTTCCTATTTCCACAGATTTTGGCTATGATACAGAGTGTGGCAATGTCGCTCCATATTGGTTGCTCACTCTGGATTCTATTGGCGCTTCTTGCTCTGCTGTTCCTGTTGCCTGTCTTGGTCCCTTTGTCTGAACTTCCAGAGGTTTTTTTCTGCTCTCAATTTTTCTTCTGAATATTGGATTTTTTTCCAGTCTGCGTCTCTCTCCTGCTTTAGTGTTAACATATCATCCTAGACTGAGCAAGGAAACAATGAGAAGAGCAAAAAGCCATTTCTTGGAAACAAGAGAACAAATACAACTTTAACTTAGCAAAGACCAGCTATTGACATATATTTCACTTATTCAGCTCTGCTCCCATGGAGGCAGTTGGAATTAGGGGCATGGTGGTGTGCTAAGGCTAGAATGCACAGCACTCTGAATCCACATTGGATATGTTAGACTGACCATGTTGTAGTGGGGCATGGGGGTTCAGCACAATTCACCTGACTCTTTCATGGCAGGTGTGATGAAGCATGGAGGGGTGCAAGCTGACATAACTACGTGTGTCCATAGTAGCAGAAGGTTGCTGGAACTGCGGGGGTTCCTTTACTGGTGGTTTTTGCGCTCCCTTAATTTCTATGACTTCTGCATAGTCCCAGCCTTTAATTGATAGACTTGTAGACTCTGCTCTGTAACTCCATTGTCTTCCATTGCTAAATGATGATGAAGAACTATTGGAAGAAGATACCAAGAGGCGCTATGTCCAATACACAATTGGCAGAAATCCTTCACCACATTAGAGACAATTTGGGATTATCTACTCCTGATGCAGTACACAACTAGAACTTTTTAGAAAAAAATTAATATGCAAGATGCTGACAAAGAATTGTGTGATATGGAAAAGTCTGCCTTTTCAAGAATTTTCACATGCAAATACCAGTGGATAAGCTTTGAAATGGAGATTTTCTCTCTAGCTAGTGGAGCATCTCTGTCAGCCCAGGCATTTGAAGACACTTCTCCTAGAGATGAGACAGATAAAAAATAAACTTAGCAGCCGAAAGATAGTATTCATTTTCCAACTTTGCACTACGTTTTTGGGGCACATGCAAGATACAAACTTCAATCCTTACTTAAAGATTTCCAAACTCTCTTTGATATCCTACAAAAATGAAGAAACCAATCCCTCTACCGGCTATAATGGAAGGATAGGTTTGATTACTGTCCGACGTGACTTTCAGTGAAATTTCTGGTGCAGGTGTTGCCACTGGGGTAGCAATGTATGCTTGTTGCCGTGTGTGGCTGCGAAAATGGAAGTTGGCTTCAGCCCAGTGCATTTATGTCATTCACCTATATTTTCTGGGACGAGTGATTAGCTGCGCTCTACCAATTCACATAACATGCTGTTTGGTCATCAATATAGGTTTTTGATTAAAAAATCAGTGAAGGATCGTAAGACACTCTTGTAATTTTGTCAAACTCCTGCTAGGGATCAACCTGTTACCAATAACCACATTTTTGGAAGAGGTGGTCAGCAAAGGTCTAAACATTCCTTTAATGGAAGCGCCAGTGCCTGGGGGCCTTCTACAATGACATGTTCCATCCTTTGGGCCTTGCTTCCATCCTCCTTACCCCAGGTCCTCCAAAAGCATGGCTATCCAGAGAGTCAAATTCACCTTCCAGTATGGTGAAGGTTGGCTTTAATTTTTATTTTTAAGCCATTGAATAAAGCCAGTTTCAGATCAATGGGCTCTTCAAGTGCTAGAGCAGGGTTGTTTATGGACTTCAAAATATTCCCAAATCAGAACTTTTTTTCAATCAATCTTAATTCCTCGTTCTGCCCTCAAGATGTAGGCACTGTGAAGGGATGATGGAGCAGGGTTTTCGCGAAAATAATACCTGCTCGGATTGAACCCTCAGTAATATATACTAACTGTGTGCAGTGAAAATTAGGTGGGGAAAGCCTAATATGTGGAAAAATGCTAATGCACAAACGCGTATTAAAGTAATAATAGTAGGCCGCAAATGCTTTTGATTAACGAAAATAAAAAGTACTAATGCTTACTGATGCTGCTTTTGTGCACGTTATTAACGTCTACTAAGAAAAGGTAATAATAACTAATATGGGTTGCGCAGGGATTAATCCAGCATTGGGTTGGTGCGTAGAGAAAAAGCATTATAAGTGAATAATAATGTTTGTGTTTGCTCTATTTAGAAGAGACGGTTCGCAAATTCTGCATGTCAAATAATGGGTTAAGAAGCCACTGGAAATTAGAAGCGTTTAAATGAAATCCAAGAGTGAATAAGGAGATGGAATGCTATTCTGTCCTTCAAATCCTGAGTGCCTGCCAAAAACCAGTATGAAAGAAAAATGCGACAAATAGAGGGAAGCTTCCTCTGCAGAGAGGTGCTCAGCGAGAAAGATATACAAAGTCTGCAACAATTTGCCGGAGAAGACGAAGAAAATAACGGTGGCTCAGATTAGTGTTTCCTGGGGTGGAAGTTTATGTCATTGATTAAATAAAAACAATGGGACATTTAGTGTGGCGGACATGCTGAGAATGGTGTGACCATACACCCCCTTCCTTAACCAATCAAATGTGAAGAAAACCTTTAGTTTGATACTTGTGTGGGTTGGACATTTGGGTTTTAGGGTATTATTGAGGTGCCTGGTGGGAGGGGTTTTAGGAGACTGTCTTGTGAGATTGTTAGGAGATCGTCGCTGTCGTCGGTTTGCTGTTTCTGTTTCCTGACTACTGATTACAGACTTAGGGCCAGATGTACGACCATTTTGCATGTGCAAAATCGGTCGCAAAATGATTTGCGCATGCTAAAATGGCCGTTTACTATGTACAAAAGCCACTCGCAATTGCCTCAATAAAATTGCGAGTAAATACCGACATGCAAAAATAGCCCATGCAATTTGCGACTCGCAAATTGCGATACGCTATTTGCGAGTCGCAAAATTGCATGTACATAAAAATCGCAAATTGCGAAAACACGCAAAAAAGACCATTTTGCACATGCAATTTACCACTAAACAGCAACAGGTGGTAATCAGGTCCAACCCATAAAAAGACACCCAGAATGCATCACAAACCTTTCCACAATGGCTGCCCTGTATTGGCTAGCAAGGAGGAGGCGGATAATGGCGGCATGGGAGAGGAGAAGAAGACAGGAGAGGATATTCAGAGTCAGGCTGACATTGTTGGATAAGACTGAAGAGGAGATATATGATCAGTACAGGCTAAGTAGCAGGGTCATACTAGAGCTCATTGACATCTTGAAGCCACAACTTGAGAGTAGTACCATGCGCAGCAATGCTATTCCCACACATGTGCAGGTTTTGTGCTCCCTCCACCTCTTGGCCACTGGTAGTTACCAGGATGTCATAGCAGTGGCTGGTGGTGTATCTCAAAGTGCGCTTTCGCGTTTCTTCCATTACTTCCTATACGCAATGCCACACCACATACATCAACACATATACATGCCCCGTGACAATCAGGAATTAGACCAGACAAAATTGGATTTCTACAGGTTAGCAAGATTCCCACAGGTAATAGGGTGCATAGATGGGACACATGTGCCCATATGTCCACCATCCCGCATTGAATATATTTTCTGTAATAGAAAAAGTACACATTCCCTCAATATTCAAGTAGTGTGTAACGCTAAGAACATCATAACAGATATTGTAGCCAAATACCCAGGAATCACCCATGATGCATTCATTTTCCGCCACAGTGGCCTACATCAAAGGTTAGAAAGAGGTGACTTTGATGATGGATACTTCCTAGGTAATGTTATCACCTGTTCCCAAACTTATGTCAATGTCATAGCATGTCTGTAAGCATTCAACATCAACATCATATGTCTCACAACAGGTGACAGTGGGTATGCTCTGCGTCCGTGGATCCTCACACCGTACCTGTCGCCCACCAACATCCATGAAAGAAGGTACAACACTGCACACAGGCGCACCAGGACAGTGATTGAGCGTAGTTTCGGAATACTGAAATCGCGCTTTAGATGCCTACATAAGAGTGGGGAGCTCTGCAGTATGCGCCAGAGACAGTCTGTAAAATTGTGGCAACATGTGCCATGCTGCACAACATGGCCTGCAGGGGTGGACTGCCCATGGATGTGTCTGACACAGATTCTAAGGATGATGGACCGGGACCACCTGCCCAACAACTAAGGGATGGCAGCGCTGCAGCAGAGGGGAGAAGGCACAGGGACCAGATTGCCAACAACTATTTCTGAAAGGTACTTACACACCAGCTAGTCACTCAGCTGTACAAAAGACATGAGTAATTGTGAATGCCAATGGGTGTTTAATTTTCACACATCCATTTGTAAAGTAGGACCACATGTCCAACAGTAACCTTAGCATAAGTACACCTATGGGAAAATAATTGGGTTTCGTCACCAAAAGAAAATAACTCAAATGTACATGTAAGATGTTTGGGTAACAGTGAAATGTCATTTCCTGCCCCTGCGCGTGGCCTGGCCAGAGGTGCCACTAGCCATCCCAAGGTTGCGGCTGCTGCTTCTGCGCAACATAGGTGCATCTGTGGCTGACATGCTGCTCCTGCTTGATAACTCACTATCAGTGCCACCAGGTCCAACATCCCCAACTAACTGGTTCGTCTGCAGTGTCTCAACTGCAGCGGTGATTTTCTCCAAACCACGCGCCACATCGCCGCTGTAGTGGCCCATTTCCACTTGTAGGCCAAGTGTGCGCTGACTCTGTCTATTGGTGGCATGTGCCAGCCTGTTGATTGCCCTGGTGAGAATGTCCATTTTTTGGCCCCTGCTGCGCTCAATGCGCCTCTGGTTCTCTCTTTCCGCTGCAAACTCCTTGGCCAAGTCTGCCACGGTGCTGGTGAGGGCATCCAGTTTTGCCTCTATTCTGGACTGGTTTTGTGCCAGTTTTGTTGTCACCATGCGGAAGCCCTGTGTCATTCTCATATTTCGCTGTTTTTGTATCTGTTTATGCAGGCGCTGTATCTGCAGCATTTCTCTGTCAATGGGAGCTGACATTGCCTGACTGAATGACCCAGTTGTGGAGATGCCTTGGGACCGACGCTGGGACTGTTGGGTTCTCGGTGCACGACGCACACGGGTGGACTGAGGGCCTGGTGGTGTGATGTCGTGCTGCCCTGCTGAGGTGGCAGTTGGTGTTGACAAGGGAGTGGTTGCAGCCGCAGTAGATGGGTTGTCAGTGGGCCTATCCCTACTCGTATCCCCAGCATCCTGCCCTTCCTCAATTTCCTCAGGCTCCTGGCTACTCGATGTGTCCCCATCGGTGTCCTCTGCTACAAGTGGTGTGTCCATGTGACAAAAGAGATGACAGATGATAATAAGAGATGTGTTTCACTGTATCAGTGTTATGACTATATTAATCAGCTCAAGTTATTCCCTCACTACACTTATTTTGACACAGACTACATCTCCCATGATGCAACACTAGTGTTGTTTGTACATGGATGTATGCTTGTGTTTGATTAGTATGCATGCACAGTACAGGCGTTGGTAGGTATGCACACGTCACATGCACAGTTTTCACTTACCAGGAGTTATGGATGGCTGGGATGTATCCAGGGTCCCAAAGCCTGCTACAGCTGCCCTCTCCAAGGTGGCTTCCACCATTGCCTCTGCTGGTGTCGGGTCTGCAGATGTGGATGGTCCACCTCCTGTCTGTTTTGCTGCTTGAAGGCGCTCTGCCACCTCTCTCTTTTGCCCTGGAGCGAAGGTCATACCATCTTTTCTTAATATCATCGATGGTGCAGTGTGCTACTCCCAGGGCATTGATCCTTCTCTGCATGCTGCGCCAGATCTTCTTTTTCTCAGTTTCAGCCAGACGGTGGTATGTTCTGCCAAATAATTCCTCGTGATGATTGCAGCATTCTTCTGTTATTATCTCGAGTTCTTTTTCAGCGAACTTCAGCTTGCGCAGCCTCTGCTTGGTGCCCTTGTTGGTATCCTTGCTGGTCATCTTTGCTCTCTCAGCAGTGTCTCACTATGCTGCTGCACCAGTACATGTGCTTGTTTGTGATCAGGAGTTGATTTGGGCACCACTTCCTGTTTGGGGGTCCTTCAACACAACCAGGAAGTTTAACTTTTTTAAAATGAATTTTAGCTGTTTGCGAGTGCTTTATTGCGATTTTCACGCACACTCGCAAATTGCGCATGCAAAAACGATGTTTATATGGGTCTCGCTATTTGCGAGATGATTGCGATTCGCTATTAGCGATTGTCCCAAATAGCGTTGCGAATCAATAGCGACTCGCAATTTAGTTGGCGGTGGTGTTGGTAGGTAGTGATTAGCTACTCGCTAATAGCGACTCGCTAATTTTCGCTATTTGCGAGTCGCTATTTTTGGTGGTTGTACATCTGGCCCTTAGTCTCTGCCTCTTCAAATCTTCTTGAGGGGCCATTCTGTTCTCATGGCCAGGGAGTAGATTTCCTATTCCTATTTGAGTTAGTATAGACTGAAATCCGATTTTGCATAAACAATTGCAAATGTATATTATCATTGACTCTTTTGTCTCTTCGCCTATCCACTCCTTTATGCATCGTCATTGATATGAATTTGTCATTTTCTCTTCTGATTTAGTTTGCTTTGTGACGATCAATAGTTTGTGCTGTGTGTTTGTACCAAAGAGCATTATTTCACATTATTTAGATAAACATTATAAACTTATAAATGAGTCTGTCTTTATTAGGAGTGATTTATTCCTATGGTTTGATTTGCCAAATATAATCAACTATAAAAAGATTGCATCGCCAAATTTTGGTATTCTAGAGATGAGAGCATATAGGTTGTTTGCGGTTGGTAAGTTTTGGATTAAATTGGAATTACACTAACCCAGCGTGAAGAGACTTGTTGGGTAATGGAAAATGGGCCTTGTCTTAAGAAATTTCTAGTCCTGAAACGCTGGATCAGTTTTGGTAGCAGAAATTGATGGGTACATTGGGTATTTTGGCAAATCAATGATTGATTTATTGATTTAAGACTATTGATTACTAATATAGAAAGTTATTGTCTTTGTTTTTATGTAGTCTGGAAGTACGGGTATGGAGTTGCCTAAGATCCCGGGATGCTAATTTAAGACGTTGTGGCATAGTCATTGTGTGGAGAAATACCACACTGGAAGTCACAGTGTGAAGAAATATCACGCTGGAAGTTCTTTGTCTGTTGTTGTAATATCGAACAGTGAAAGGCTGTTGATGTTATTTTAGGGACTTAATTTGTTGTAAGGAGAGTGTATGAAATAGTTGAAAGTCCGCTTCTGAAACTCTGGAATTATCCCCAAAGGAGTATCAAGACCTCTTTTAAGAAAAAGTCCTCTTCCAAACTTTGGCCTTATCCCTAGAGGAGTACTAAGACCTCTTTTCACTTGTTTGGGAGTGGAGTGACGCTGGTCGTTACTTTACTCGAAGCAAAAGGAAATCTTTTAGAGCAATTGAACTATCTCTTCATTAGTGGAGCAGACAAAGGCGCTGTTTTGTGTCGTTTCTAATAAGAATTTAGGGGCATATTATCAAGAGAGATATCGCTGCTTTTTCGGCACTATGTGCCGAAAAGCGGCGATTTTTTAATCTCAATATCATCAAAGACACGCTAACAAGCGTTAGCGCGTGTTTCCTTTCGACTTTGCATGTCAGCGATCAATATCGCTAATGACATGCAAAGTAGGCGTTCCTTTGTAAAACAACATGGGAATCCTCGCTAACACGGCTTCGCAATATTAGCAAGCCATGCAGCAGACCCGCGAAGCGATAATAATAACCGCGCTAACCGCGGTTATCGCAGGAATGTAAAGCCTGCTTTGAAAGTGACTTAGGCATACTGATAATGGGAGGTGGATTGCCAGGTTAGGTCCACACTCCCCTATCAGCAAGCTTCTCCTTAGCGCTGTGAAATCATCGCTGGATTTCACGCGCTATTCCTGAGAAGCGGCCTCTATCGCTGGAATTACATCGCCTGTTAGCAAAACGTTGATGATACGTCGCTAACGCGGCAATGTAATCCAGCGATAGAGTAAATCGCGCTATGCGCGATAATTATCGCATCTCCTAGATAATATGCCCCTCAGTTAGAAAAAACTTTGTTTTACATTGCCGTAATATTTTTGTAAAGGGAGGGTCAGTAGTAGGAGTTATACTGACGTCACAAAAGACGTGCTGGCATTGGTCAGAATAGCGGGTGTGTATTGTGCTGTAATTGGTTGGTTGGTGTGAGTCGCGCTGGGATTGGATGAGCGTGAGCCAATAAAGTGAGTGGAATTATGGAAGGATTGTCTTAGTTTTCCGAAATAGTTGGTGAAGAGAGAAGAAAAAGAGTGTTAAAAATGAAGTTGATTAAAGCCATTCAGGATTTCTTTAAGAAGGACAAACCGATTGTGATTAGAGAGGGAATTCCTGTACCTCCTCCAAGATCGCCTGCTTCCTTTATGATGTTAGAGCGTGGATACCATACGTGTACATGGTTGGAGAACTGGGTGAAATATACAGAGGAGGATGTAGTGTTAGCTTTCCCAGAGCATGGTACACTTAATGTGAAAATTTTGGAAAATTTGAGAAGACGAATGAAATCTTTGAAACCAAATCCTAGACCTATGCAGTATGAGGCGCTTGAGGAATGGGAGCATGAAGGGTACAGAAGGGAGAGAGACAGGAATGGATTGAAATACAAAAATACGATGAGATGGTTTTCAGAGGCTAAGTGGGATGCTCAAATGAAGATATGGAGGAGAGATGTAATTCTAGATGGATTATATCCAGTAATGGTTGCTAAGGATCAGGCTGGTGGAAAATGTAAGGAGAAAAAGAATAATATGGAAACTTCAGAATCAGATACAGACCCAAATGAAATTGATGATGAGTTATTAGAGGAGATGTTACTGAAGAGACCTCCACCGTATCAGGAGAATTCAGATAGGGTTACTCCGAGTGCACCATTTAGTTGAAATAGAAGCTTCCCAAATTCAACAGGTTTCACAGGTTACCCGAATATCACAGGAAAAGGCGATTGAGATGCTTAATAGAGCAAAAGAGGAATTGACTCAGAAAATTAATCAGATGAGTTTAAATGCAGAGTGTTGTCAGTTCAAGTTACGATTGGTCCTATAGTTTCATTGTATAGTGAGGGTCAAAATATTTCAAGAGTACATGCATTAACAGTTCCGGTGAATGGTGCTAGGAATGTTAGTGACTCAGAGTCAAATGAGGCAAGTACGTCATTGATCGATTTTCCAGTAAATGGAAATGTGACTGAAACGCCAAAAAGAAGTGTTCAGATAGATCCTATGAAAATATTGCCAAATGCGAGAGAAACAACTTGTACATCAGAGTGTTCTAGTTCAGTGGGACCTTCGCCGGAGGAGTTGGATGAATGGATAAGAGGAATGGCGTCTAATAAATCTAAATCAAGTATGGATTTAAGGAAGTTGAAAGTAGATTAGGAAGAAATGATTATTGGTACAATTAGTCCAGAGAGATTGAGTAAATATCAGGATGAAGAGTTGTTATTCATGTGTAAACATACTACATTGAAAGCGAAAGATTTGCATGAGAAATTGGCAGAGACTGCACAAGAATATGGTGTGGATATAGAAAAGTCAAAGGCTTTGCAAAAGACGTATAGGTTGAATTTTAGTAATAATGATCTGGAGAGTTTGAATGCTTCTGGAAAACGATTGCAAATAAAGGAGTTGATAAATACTCTGAAACGAATAGGTGATGTGGAAGGTTGGAAAGGCAGATGGACAAGATAGAAAGAAGAAGCGAATATGAATAAGGGTGTGACTGCTTCTCCTTTACTTCCGTTAAGAGAAACAGAGTCTGCTGAAATGATATATCCAATGAGAGAAGTTCCGGGTGGTGGATATGTTCATATCCCTTGGTCAAGACAGGATATATTGTCTTTCACAAATGATTTCCCCAGATTGAGAGAGAAGCCTGTCGAATGGTATAAACAAGTAGAGAGATTTGTAAAAGTTTCAAAAGTCTTGTTGAAAGATTTGGATGGCTCGTTTGATATTGTAGTTCCAGCTGATTTATGGACTGAATGTAAAATTGCAGTTGATTGGCCAAAAGACGAATATCCTATAGATATTAAAACAGGAGCGCCTTCAGAAGAGGTGATGAAAAAATATAACCAAGTGATTACTTATTTGAAAGGTAAGATTTCTCCAAAAGAAACAGATTGGGTTAAGATTGACAGGACGACGCAGGAATCGAAAGAATCAGTACATGCTTATTATGAGAGGTTGTTACAGGTGTTCAAACAGTATAGTGGTTTTGAAAGCATTACTGATAACGATATGGGACATTTTGTCTATAAGTTTGGGTTTGGATTGAAACCGGAGATTAGTCATATGATTCAGCAACATTTGATTTGTTGGCAGAACAAGACAGTGGAGGAAATTCTGAGATATGCAAAGTACTGTAGTGATGATATTGAATCGAGACATAAGAAATTGAAGGAAAGGGTGATGTGGGCACAGGTGAAAGTGGCGCAACAGAATAATGGGAATTTTGTTGATGGTTTGCAAACAGGTTACGAAATGAAAGGGCAGAGTCAGGTACCAATGAATGTCGTACCGAATGGGGTTGTTCAAGTGCCGTTACCAGGGAAAGGAAGAGGCAAGGGTAATAAAGAAGAAATGAAAAATAAATTTCCGTGTCATGGATGCGGCCAATTAGGGCATTGGAGGAACGAGTGTAAGTCTTTGTTGAAAAATAATGGAATGGTTAAAAATTTCCATTCAAAGGACAGAAGTGAATGATTTATATCCTATGTTTACAACAAATGATTTGCCTGTTGAATTAAGAGATACTGTGACAGCTGATGTATGGGATCTTTCAGGGAAAGACATCGGATTAATGAAAGATGTTGACCCTATTCAGATTATGATTAAGCAAGGTGCAGAATTTCCAAAAACACCACAGTATAAAATGAGTCCTGAGACAATAGAGGGAGTCACTCCAGTGATTGAGCAAATGATTGAACAAGGTATTTTGAGAGAGATACTAGGGAGTCCTTGTAATTCACCTAATATGGGAATTAGGAAACCGAGTGGGAAGTATAGGATTGTACAAGATTTGCGCAAGGTTAATAAGATTGTGGTACCTTGTTGTCCAATAGTGCCCAATCCAGCAGTGATTCTTTATCAAATTCCTTGTGATGCGGAGTGGTTCACAGTGATTGATTTTTGTCAAGCGTTTTTTTCAATGCCCCTGCCAGTATCTTTTTGCTTTCCGGTTTGGAGATCGTGTTATGGCATGGTGCCGAGTTCCTCAACGGTATACGGAGAGTCCTTCAATTTTCAATCAAATTCTGAAAAAGTGTCTGGAGTCATTGGTAATGCCAGAAGACTCTATTGGTGCAATACATCGATGATCTATTGGTGGCATCAAAGACACGAGAGGCATGTGTGACAGATACAATAGCTCTACTGATCCATTTGGCAGTAGGTGGGCATAAAGTGTCACCAGCAAAATTACAATTTTGTCAAAAAAAAGTTCAATATTTGGGACACAAAATTGAAAAGGAATTAGGAAAATATCACAAGATCGAATTGCTGTGATTTTTCAAATGGGACCTCCCAAAACGCAGAAAGAAGTTCGAATGTTTTTGGGTATGGTTGGATCCTGCAGACAGTGGATTAGTGGATTTTCATTGACAGCTGAGCCATTACAGAGATTGGCTCACAAAGATGTAGTTGATCCAATTCAGTGAGATGAAGAAAGCATGAAAGCTTTTATGGAATTGCGAGATAGTCTATGTCGAGCGCCTGCATTGGGAATGCCAGATTATGGTAAAGAGTTTGCATTGTTCTGTTGTGAGAAAGATGGGTGTGCACTTTCGGTCCTGACACAGACACATGGAATGGCACGTAGACCAGTGGCATATTTCTCTGCTACCTTAGATTCGGTGGCTGCAGCGTTGCCAGGTTGTTTGAAAGCGGTGGCTGCAACCTGTGTGAGTCTGGAGCAGAGTGAGTCGATTGTAATGGGACATCCAGTGAGAGTGTATGTGCCACATTCTGTTGAAATCCTGCTGACATGTACTAGAACTCAGCATATGACAAGCAGTTGTTTGACCAGATACGAAAGAGTGATCTTGGGTGCTGAAAATGTGACAGTAACAAGTTGTACTACATTGAACCCAGCAACTTTGTTGCCGAGTTCAAGTTGTGAAGAAGTGAAAGATGAAGCTGATCATGATTGTCTGGATGTGACAGAATTGTGTACGAAGCCGAGGCCTGACATAAAAGATGTACCGCTGTCAGAGTCAGATCGTGTGATGTTCGTGGATGGTTCGTGTCTGGGGGATGAAAAAGGTGTTCTGCGTGCTTCGTATGCTGTATGTACAGTGGCCATGGTTCTTGAAGCATCTTGTCTAAAAGGGATAAATTCAGCCCAAATTTCTGAGTTGGTCGCTTTGACCAGGGCGTGCATAATTGGCAAAAATCTGAGAATAACCATATTTACGGATAGTCAATATGGTTTTGGGGTGGTGCATGACTTTGGTCAATTGTGGATGCAACGTGGATTTCTGACTTCTTCAGGATCACCGATTCGGAACAGTAAAGATGTAAAAGAATTATTGAATGCACTACAATTGCCCAAGGAGATTGCAGTGGTTAAATGTCCGGCACATAGATCAGGAAATGATTATGTGACCAGTGAAAACCGATACGCTGACCAAGTGGCTCGTTTCTGTGCACAAAATTCAGTCTCAATTAACAAAGGATCAGAGAAAAAGAATACAAATTGTCACTTGATGTTCTCTACTATAGAAACTTGTGTCGAAATTAGACAGTTGCAGGAGGAAGCCAGTGAGGAAGAAAAAGAACTTTGGATTAAATCAGGGTGTATAAAGAGAGCTGATGATGAAATATGGGTGTATACAGATGACAGAGTAGTAATTCCAGATTGTTTACTTTCTCAAATGGCCAGGATGTACCATGGAATTACACATGTGGGAAGAGATGCCATGATTAGACTCTTCAAGCAGTCATGGTATAATCCTAAGTTTACGGTTATTGCAGAGAGTTTTATCCAAAGATGCGTAGTGTGCCAGCAGCAGAATCCAGGCAGAAAAACAGTTGTTAGTTGGGGCAGAATTGGGAAAGCAGCCGGACCTTTTACTAGGTTGCAGGCTGACTTTATTGAACTTCCTCCCTGTAATGGACTAAAATATGTGTTGGTTGTTGTTTGTCTGTTTTCTCGTTGGGTAGAGGCATATCCGACAAGAAGAAGTGATAGTCTAACAGTTGCTAAATTGCTTTTGAGAGAGATTATTCCTAGATTTGGATTTCCAGTCTCTTTAGAAACAGATAGAGGTACTCACTTTTATAATGAAATAATTCGGATGATTTGCACAGCATTACAAATTGAACAGAAGCTGCATTGTGCCTATCGACCAGAAGCCTCTGGTGTGGTTGAGTAAATTAATGGCACTATTAAGTCCAGATTGTCCAAAGTGTGTGCATCCACAACATTGAAATGGCCAGATGCTTTACCCTTGGTGTTAATGAGTTTGAGAAGTATTCCTGATAAAAAGACTGGATTATCTCCTCATGAAATTATAATGGGAAGAGCAATGAGACAGCCGATTGTACCAGCAAATCAACTGATGAATATTACTGATGATCTGCTGCTTGATTATTGCAAAGGATTGGCTGATGTGGTGCGTTCTGTGTCCCATCAGGTTGGAGAAATTGCAACCACAACACAGCAGGAGCAAGCACATGATTTAAGTCCAGGTGAGTGGATCCTCAACATTGAAATGGCCAGATGCTTTACCCTTGGTGTTAATGAGTTTTAGAAGTATTCCTGATAAAAAGACTGGATTATCTCCTCATGAAATTATAATGGGAAGAGCAATGAGACAGCCGATTGTACCAGCAAATCAACTGATGAATATTACTGATGATCTGGTGCTTGATTATTGCAAAGGATTTAAGTCCAGGTGAGTGGATCCTGGTGAAGAAACATGTGAGAAAGTCGTGTTTGGAACCTAGATGGCCCTTACCAAATCATATTGGTAACGACGACAGCAGTGAAGTGTGGTGACTTGCCGAATTGGATACACGCAAGTCATACAAGAAGAGTCCCAAGTCCACTTGAAAGACAAGAAGAAGAACAGCAACTGGTGGAGAGACAAGGAGAACCAGTAGCTGAAGAACGTGAAGCCGCAGAGTCTGAAGTTACAGACTTTGAAAGTGTTGAACATGTGCTTGATCAAGAAAGAAGTCGAATAAAGTGGGCACCAGCTACTGGGTCTAATAAGACTGCTGTTGAGGGTGACAATGGAAAAGTGTTGAGTGGAAATAAAGAGCAAGTGAAACGGAGAAAAGGATTAAATAAATGAACTTGTGAATTTGACACTGATGCTAATGAAACAGTTCAAATAAAGAAAGCAAGAAAAGGTGATGTATGGCCAGAAGGAGTGAAAAGACTGAAATACACTCTGAAACAAAGATCACCTGAGACAATAATTGAAGTTCAAGATCAGACTGAGCAAAGTGAGTCTGAAGAAGAATCAGTTCAGTAAAACGAAAAGAGTAGAGTTCCAAACATGAAATACGCAGCTCCAGAATGGACATATGTAGTGTTGGAAGAAATTGAAAATTCAGATCAGATCAAAGAAGATGTTGGTACAGAGCAAAGTGAAGGAAACGGTTTTGAACCACCTTAAAGAACTGTATAAAATAAGGTATAGAATCCAGAAAATTGAAAATTCATTGAAAGGAATACAGAAAATTAAAGAGGAAGATCTGATGAAGAAGAATTTTTTTATTTTTAAAAAAAAGGGCTTAAAGAAGAAAGCAATAAAGTGTGAGGACACACTACTTTGGATAGATTTTACAAAAAGTTTATAGATTAGATTTTTGATAGAATTTTGAGTTAGATTTTTTAGTTTTTTCTTAGTTTTTTTTTAGTTTTTTAGAATTAATACAAATATTTTTAGAAATGGCAAATACAGCAGAGACTGGACATCAAAATCATAGTTTTAAACGTAGATGTATTAATGCTTGCTTATTTAGTATTTTTCTGCTAATGTTGGTTTGGTTAACATTAATTGTTATTGTACCCGTCTTAATGGTAACTAATCACAAAAATAATACTAATACTAATGGTGTGATGAGTAATAAAGTAGATACTAAAGATTTTGAAGAAGACTCACATACCAAATTAGAAAAGATGAAAGATGATAGCATTTATCATCATGATAAATCAATTAATGATTTTTCGTTAAATGTTTTCACGAAATTACTTTATGAATATGTGGATGTAATGGATGCGAGGGATTGCTCTGTGTGCATGCAATTACCGTCGTCTGTCTCAGAGGGGGTGACTTACCATCACCTACCTTTAACATATGGTGTGTCTTGTAGTGTATTAACAAGTCTGTTTTATGGGAAGGGAAGTTTGCAGTACTTTTACTCTAACATGAATTTATTATTTTTAGAAATTCCTACTAGAAAGAACATGAATAGAATATATAGTGCTAAAAATGCAGAATATATGGGAGAATTTTTTCATTCTACTCAAACAATAGATACAGTATATGCACATAGACCCAATTTAACCTGTAGATTACGATTTGAAGAAATAGAATTCATTAATATGGTTGAAGATAGAAGACAAGAGTTTCAGAGGAAAGCTGCTGAGCAAAAGTCTCATGTACCTCCATGGGCTTTCAGAGAAGGAAATTATAAGAAGGGCAGGACATACGCTGCCATGACCCTAGACTGGTATCATAGAGGGAAACTTTGTTTGCTTAGACAGAAGACTGATTATAACAATTATTTCATTGGTTATAGTGAATGTGATCATACTTTCCTAATTACGGGAGGATGGGGAATAAAAGGAGGAACTGATCCTGTCTTTCCAGGAATTTATTATGTGTGTGGTAAGAATGCCTACTATAGGCTACCTGAACATTGGTATGGGTGTTGTTATTTAGCAATAGTATTTCCGAAGATTTATCACATGGACCAGAATAATAGAATCAATGAAATAAAGAATGGACTAATACGTAATAAAAGAGCAAGTGTTTCAGAAATGATTGGGGATGTTTTTGGAGCACTGATACCTTCAGTTGGAGTTATTCTAAATTCACGCAAAATTAGGAAATTGTCTACAGTGGTTGATCGCTTATCAACAGACACTGCTGGTGGGGTCTTAATGGTTGATACTGAAATGGTTGCAATTAGGTCTATGGTTTTACAGAATCGACTTGCCCTTGATGTACTATTGGCTAAAGAGGGTGGAGTCTGCAATATGTTGAAAATACAACAATGTTGCACTTATATCCCTGATAAGAGTAAGAGTCTTGAGGGGTATATTAAGAATATTACAAATCTTCATCAAGATTTGTCTGAATTGAAGGATGATGGTGCTTGGGAGAAACTCGGTAAGAGTTTTTCCGCTGTGGGTAATTGGTTTTCTACTTTTGGAAATAGTGTATTAGGGAGAATACTAACACCTATTATTGCAGTGACTACAGCAATACTAATGATTTTTCTGATCTATAAGTGTTGTAGATGTAAAAGAGAATCACCAGATAATAAACGAAAAGCAAGAAAGAGAAAGAGAGAGGAAATAGAATTAGAAGATATGAAAGGAAATTATTATGAAATCATGAAGGATTTAGATGGAATAATGATAAAACGTGAGAGAACATCAGCTTTCTGATAAGTGACAATTTGTATTGGTGGGTATTTTGGTGATGGCTTAGAACGCCATCAAAGGGGATTGATGGAGCAGGGTTTTAGCGAAAATAAAACCTGCTCGGATTGAACCTCAGTAATATATACTAACTGTGTGCAGTGAAAATTAGGTGGGGAAAGCCTAATATGTGGAAAAATGCTAATGCACAAACGCGTATTAAAGTAATAATAGTAGGCCGCAAATGCTTTTGATTAACGAAAATAAAAAGGACTCATGCTTACTGATGCTGCTTTTGTGCACGTTATTAACGTCTACTAAGAAAAGGTAATAATAACTAGTATGGGTTGCGCAGGGATTAATCCAGCATTGGGTTGGTGCGTAGAGAAAAAGCATTATAAGTGAATAATAATGTTTGTGTTTGCTCTGTTTAGAAGAAACGGTTTGCAAATTCTGCATGTCAAATAATGGGTTAAGAAGCCACTGGAAATTAGAAGCGGTTAAATCCTGAGTGCCTGCCAAAAACCAGTATGAAAGAACAATGCGACAAATAGAGGGAGGCTTCCTCTGCAGAGAGGTGCTCAGCGAGAAAGATATACAAAGTCTGCAACAATTTGCCAGAGAAGAGGAAGAAAATAATGGTGGCTCAGATTAGTGTTTCCTGGGGTGGAAGTTTATGTCATTGATTAAATAAAAACAATGGGACATTTAGTGTGGCGGACATGTTGAGAATGGTGTGACCATACACCCCCTTCCTTAACCAATCAAATGTGAAGAAAACCTTTAGTTTGATACTTGTGTGGGTTGGACATTTGGGTTTTAGGGTATAATTGAGGTGCCTGGTGGGAAGGGTTTTAGGAGACTGTCTTGTGAGATTGTTGGGAGATCGTCGCTGTCATCGGTTTGCTGTTTCTGTTTCCTGACTACTGATTACAGACTTAGGGGTCGATTCCGATTCGGGCCGGAAAAAGCACCGACCGACTCGGAGCCGGAATTAATTCCGACCGACACGTACCTGTGGCACCCGACACGCCAAGTACGATGCAAAGCGTGCTAAATCCGACCGACACGTACTGAACCCAAGCCGAACGACCGAGCCGCACGGAAAACAGCAATCCGGCCGGAAAAACACGCAAATCGAACCGACCGACACGCACCCGGAACAAATCCAACCGAAATGTACCCGCGAACTCCAAACCGCAAAGTACGATGCAAGGCGCGAAAACCACGACCGAGTCGTACGGAGGACAAGCCGTACGACCGACACGCATACAAAACTGCGAGCCGAAGTAACACAAAACACCGCGACCGACGCGTACGCAGCATAGAAAACTGCACAAACACAGCGTGAACGAAATGGAGAAGACCGTACGAGACAACTGCAGGGTCCTACTCGGTCACAAGAACGTTTCCAACATGCACAGAAAGTACTAAGGAAAAATACACAAAAAAAGGCCAAACAAGCAATTACAAAGCCAATAAATACTGGGGGTGTGGGGACAGAGAACAAAGACACACCCACAACTCCACCCATATAAAGGACACAAATCCCAACCATGATCCTTTGCAAATGCTATTCCACTGCCAGCACTCAACAGACAGCAACCACACACCCACAGCTCATCCCTCACACAAGCCACACACCATCAGCACACCAACAAATAGCTACCTCACATACACCCAGCAAAACACACACTCACACACCCTCACCTGCACACCAACACACACATCACTCACCATCACCACCCATCACCATGCCCCCAAAGAAGAATCACAAGTTCCTAGATTGTGAATTGGAAGTCCTGGTAGGCGAGATCCTCAGGGTAGAGCCACAGCTGTTTGGCACACTGGTCCAACAGACACCCATCTCCCAGAAAACAAAGATGTGGGAGAGGATCATCAACAGGGTGAACGCACAATCACCATGTCTGCGCACAAAGACTGACATCCAGAACAGGTGGTATGACGTGCGCAGGAGGGTACGGGAGCTGCTCAAGAAGGACTACCTCCTGAGCCAATACACCGGCAGTGGCCCTCCTGCCAAGCCAGTATACCTCAGGCCCTGGGAGGAGAAGGTGCGGGCCATCCTTCCATCAGTGAGCGTC
Organism: Calotriton arnoldi; assembly: GCA_963921515.1. Lineage (NCBI taxonomy): Eukaryota > Metazoa > Chordata > Amphibia > Caudata > Salamandridae > Calotriton > Calotriton arnoldi. Next base: position 216,122 of record CAWUFW010014378.1, on the reverse strand, counting down.
TATGGACTAGAGAACATCCCAGAGCCTGGTGAGTACACAACAAATGTACACAATATTCTGCCACAATACACACACACATCACTGTCAAGGGGAGAGTCAAACCATGCACTCATAGCAATTACACAGCAACCAGAACAGAATCATCCCAAAATGTGTATGTCAGTCAGATAAACACAACACATGCCATCTCAAAGTTACATTTAACCGTGTCATCACATGTACAAACACAACTACAACTACAGCTAGGCAGTGGCACAAATAGAACTAACAAACACATCCAGACATGTAGCCACCACTACAACACCAACACACAGTGAAGACCACTGAAAGGAAGGAATTCTGTGTATGCTGGGCAAGTCAGTGTAGCCAATAGCATGATGGGAGTCGTAGTCACAGATATTGCTCACCCCCACAACTGTCCCATCAACACCACCATGAACCATGCGCACATCACAGGGAGTGGAAAAGGACTCACAAGATGGCTGACACTGGCTACTGCTGTGGGGAGCACAAGGCCCTGCTGGCAACTGTGCAACAACCAACAGCAGGACACCACTGACTGACATCCTGAGAGACAACTTCCACTCCCTGCAATGGAAGCACGTTCCATGGTGGGATATCTGGCTGGGTGGGAAGGAGGACTCGCAGCACTGACCATAGTCACAAGCACCTCCCCTCACACACCCCTCAACACATACTCCACATAACCCACCTGGGAGAATGCAATGCCTCACATCCTAACTCAAGATCCCACAAAGAACCACCACCCTGGGTTATGTTGTGTGAAGCACAGGGACACTCTTGGGACTTTTAGCCAAACAACTGCCAGGACAACACTCCCAGCCATCCTGTCAGCACAGGCAGCCCACCCCACAGGGAAGCAGAGTCAAAAGGAAGGAAGCATGGGCATGCTGGGAAGGGGGTGGAGGCAATAGCATGATGGGCGTAGTAGGCACAGATATTGCTCAGCCTCACAACTGGCCCATCAACACCACCCTGAACCATGCTCACATCACAGGGAGTGGATAAGGACTGACAAGATGGCTGACACTGGCTACTGCTGTGGGGAGTACAAGGCCCTGCTGGCAACTGTGCACCAACAAACAGCACAACACCACTGCCTGACATCCTGAAAGCCAACTTGCACTCTCTGCAATGCAAGCACGATCCATGGTGGGATATCTGGCTGGGTGGGAAGGAGGACTTGCAGCACTGACCATAGTCACAAGCACCTCCCCTCACACACCCCCTCAACACATACTCCACATAACCCACCTGGGAGAATGCAATGCCTCACATCCTAACTCAAGATCCCACAAAGAACCACCACCCTGGGTTATGTTGTGTGAAGCACAGGGACACTCTTGGGACTTTTAGCCAAACAACGGCCAGGACAACACTCCCAGCCATCCTGTCAGCACAGGCAGCCCACCCCACAGGGAAGCAGAGTCAAAAGGAAGGAAGCATGGGCATGCTGGGAAGGGGGTGGAAGCAATAGCATGATGGGAGTCGTAGGCACAGCTCAACATCCCCCACCACATGGCCCAGCAAGCTCACACTCACGCATGCACATCCCACAGAGAGTGGAAAGGCCCATCAAAGATGTCTGACACTGTTGCTGTGTCGTGGGGAGCACAAGGGCATGCTGGGAACTGCACACCAACCAACAGCAGGACACCACTGTCAGCCATCTTGCCATTGCTCTCACACCCACACACACTGAACTCCCCACAAAAGCAAGTAAGTATGGGAATGCTGGGAAGTGGGGTGGAGGCAATAGCATGATGGGAGTCATAGTCACAGACATAGCTCACCCCCACAACTGTCCCATCCACACCACCCTGAACCATGCTCACATCACAGGGAGTGGAAAACAACTGACAAGATGGCTGACACTGGCTACTGCTGTGGGGAGCAGAAGGCCCTGCTGGCAACTGTGCACCAACAAACAGCAGGACACCACTGACTGACATCCTGAGAGACAACTTCCACTCCCTGCAATGGAAGCACGTTCCATGGTGGGATATCTGGCTGGGTGGGAAGGAGGACTCGCAGCACTGACCATAGTCACAAGCACCTCCCCTCACACACCCCCTCAACACATACTCCACATAACCCACCTGGGAGAATGCAATGCCTCACATCCTAACTCAAGATCCCACAAAGAACCACCACCCTGGGTTATGTTGTGTGAAGCACAGGGACACTCTTGGGACTTTTAGCCAAACAACTGCCAGGACAACACTCCCAGCCATCCTGTCAGCACAGGCAGCCCACCCCACAGGGAAGCAGAGTCAAAAGGAAGGAAGCATGGGCATGCTGGGAAGGGGGTGGAGGCAATAGCATGATGGGAGTCGTAGTCACAGACATAGCTCACCCCCACAACTGTCCCATCAACACCACCCTGAACCATGCTCACATCACAGGGAGTGGAAAACAACTGACAAGATGGCTGACACTGGCTACTGCTGTGGGGAGCACAAGGCCCTGCTGGCAACTGTGCAACAACCAACAGCAGGACACCACTGACTGACATCCTGAAAGACAACTTGCACTCCCTGCAATGCAAGCACAGTCCATGGTGGGATAACTGACTGGCTGGGTGGGAAGGAGGGCCGGCTGTCAACCAAATACAACCAATGCAGACCATGTTCACACCCCAACAAATACATAGAAATGCCCAAATAATGCAGGACAATGTGCTACACCAATATCAACCCCTGACTGTGACAACTTAGGACAATGCAATGTACAGGCCCGCACCCAGAGGCACAGTCACAACTGTCAGGTGTGTCAACCATTGATGCCTGCAGAAACATTACATACATTGTGTGTGTCTCCCAAAAACAGGTGATGATGGGGACACAGCAGCAGACGCTGAGGAGTCCCAGTCCCAGGCTCAAGAGGATACGGAGCTCACTGGTGTCGTACAGCCTCTGCCCTCCTCGGACGAAGAAGACCAACCTGGCACATCCGGTGCAAGTCAACATGCAGCACCAGCAGGACCACCAGCTGCAGCACCAGCAGGACCACCAGCTGCACCCCTGCACCCACCCCTCCAACGACTGTCACCACAAATACCATCCCTGCCGACATGGACAGAACAAGGAGCACCACCAGCACAGGGACCCTGGCCCAACGTGGGGCCATGGACACCACCACCACCACCAACCCCCAAGGGGGACCAGGGTCATCTGTGCGTGCCACTGCACGCACTGCACATGTCGGCAGGGGTGGTGGGAGGGGTGGGAGACAGAGGTCGCTGCTTGCAGAGGTTGCTGGTGTGCATGATGACCCACAACTGGTACGCATAGCCGATGCGTACCAGTCCAGCACCGGAGAGCTCAGCCAGGTAGTGGGGCTCCTCAGAGACATGAAACAGCAGAAGGATGCCCATCATGCCCGCTTGGACTCACACATGTCCCGCGTGGAGTCCAAGTGGGACGCACTGCAAGAGATGACGGTGGTGCACAGGGACATATTACAATGCCTCCGCCAGATGAACAGCAACCAGTCCACACCTCCCTGTGTGCCAACAACATCTGGTGCTGAACAAACTGCAACTGCCACAGGGAGGGAGGATGACTCTGGCGGAGAGTCCCCTGCACCGCAGCAGCCTGTACTTGAGGGCCCCCCCCCAAAGAAGAGGGGTCGTCCGAGGAGGGGCAAGTGAGAGGCCGATGGCCAAGTGCAACCCCCAGGAAGCCTGAACCTGTTCTGGATGTTCACCTTTGTGCACAAACTGTTCACCCTGTTGACGGCAACACAACTCCCACACATGACATGGGAGTACAAGTTGGACCAATGTCTCAGACAACTGTGGCCCCGATACTGGGGATTTTGTCTACCAGGACTTTCAATTCACCTAGGAACTTCTGATTGCAATATATATGTACAGCACTAACCATCCTATGCACTATTCACACAAATGTATCACAATAAACACACTAATACACCATACTTGCCTCTGTTGTGATTCCAACGTGGGTGCTGTCATGGGGATGATGAACTGCAAAATTACACTGTGTATGCAAACTGCAACAGCAAGTACAACACAGGCATGTGAGTAAAGGCAACGTGACACATATGAGGGAGACACACCACCAGGGCTACACAACACATACACACCTAGGCCATCTGACTCATTGCCTACACTGATGTTGCCAGGGAAGACGGTGCAATGCACAGACACCACACCTATTCCCAGTTGTAGTCAAGTAGCCCACAGGTGCAGTAAGCAAATGGCAGTCAAATGTGTGACCACAGACAACGCACATCACAAAGTGAAGCACAGGTTTATTACACAGTTGCAACATGTCGTAACCACTACAGATGCAAGGTAATCCCACCTGGCAGCGGGCACACAGTCAACAACTGTAGAAGGAAGGAAGTCCATGGGTGTGGCGCACATCACCTGTAGGGACACAACAGCTACCACCCTGGAAGTACAATCACGTCGTCGGTGGACACAGTTGACCAAACAAATCTGAAAGTACCCTGTGAAGGACAGAAATGATCCACAGTCAAAAGCAATGGAGAACAGGACAGAACAGCAAAACTCATGCACAATACATGTTACAAGATACCCACCCAGAACCAAGTTAGCATGTCAACACTGTTGGGGAGTACAGACCACCTGTAAGCACACATCGCTACACACATCCAGTCAAGTAGCCCATGGACACACTCCAACAGCACCAGAGCACCACCTACACATATCATGCCAACTCACATCATTGACATGACACCTCAGGATACTCACATTCAGCTAAAGAAGTTGGTGATGAGCTGTGTGCGGACATCACCCTCATCATCATCATCATCACTGGCATCGTGGTCCAGGCCAGGATCCTCCACAGGTGGCGGATGTTGGTCATTGTCATCCTGGATGAGAGGCAACTCCTTCCGCACTGCCAGGTTGTGGAGCATGCAGCAGACGATGATAATCTTGCACACCTTCGCTGGGGCATATGGGAGGGACCCTCCTGTCTTGTCGAGGCAGCGGAAGCGGCTCTTCAGGAGACCAAATGTCCGCTCAATCACTCTCCTGGTCCGACCATGTGCCTCATTGTAGCGCATCTGGGCTGGTGTCACAGGGTTCCTGAGGGGTGTCAGCAACCACGGCATGTTGGGGTATCCCGAGTCACCTACGGACAGACAAGTGCACATTAGCTGACTTGGAAAAGTGGGCGGAATACTACAGATCAGATCACACACAATGGCACAAAGTCAGTACACACCGACAAGCCAGGCACGCTGGTTCTGCATCTGTGCCATCATCCTGGGGATGCGACTACTCCTCATCGCAAAGGCATCGTGTGCTGAACCAGGGAAACGGGCAGATACGTGTGTGATGGTCATATCTGCAAGACACACCACCAGTGCATTGACCGAGTGGTAGTGCTTGCGGTTACGGTAGGCCTGCTCCTGGGCCTGTGGTGGTACCAAAGCCACATGTGTCCCATCAATGGAGCCAATGACATGCAGCATCCTCCCCAGGGCATAGAAGTCACTCTTCACGTCAGTGAGTCGTTGCAGTCTAGGGAAATAGATGTACCGGTTCAGGAATAGCAACATTGCCTCCAAAACATCGCGGAGCACACAGCTGAATATGGTCTGTGACATCCCACCAGCAGTCGCCACAGTATGTTGGAAGGTACCGGTGGCAAAGAAGTGTAGGGCTGCCATCACCTTCACCTTGGGGGTCAGCGCTGTAGGATACGGCCGGCCAGGCTGCAAATGTGGGGCCAACTGCACTGCCAAATCCTCAATCAGCTGCCTGGTGAAGCGGTACTCGCCGGATGCTGTCCCGTTCCACCATCGTTGCCAGGTCTGGGAATGGTCTATGGACAGCAGGAGCCCTGCAGTGCAGAGGAGAAGAAAGCAAGATTGTCAGTCACCCCACATATGCGGCATTGAACACACTCAATATCACATCATACATCATTATGAGGCACAACTACATGAAGTGTGCAGTTCCGTAAGGACATGTATGGTACATACATGGCCAACATCTGTCATCACGGTTCAACAAGTGGCATCAATAAGTCCCAGGTTGGCCCATTGGATATCATGAGGCCGTGTCACAGTTCCCATCTCCTGCTGCCATGTCACAATCACCCCCACAGTGACATGTGAGGACAGATGTGCCCCAGGTATCACAGCTCAACGACAGGTACATTCCCAGGGACCCTGTATTGCCACATGGACACTGGCATTACATGGAGTATCATGTATACACCACAGCAAAACAACCATGACCCCCACAGGTAGTGGTCCCACTTGCCACTGCAGGACAGACATGGACGTCTGTGACACACACACGCACAACATCAAAGTCCATGCACACACAACGTGGATGTGGAGACTGTCTCCCATTGTGCACATGAAATCAGAGACATTGTAAACACTACATGCACACAGACTGTGGAGGACCATCACTATTGTGCCACTGGGACACCCTGGCTCAAACATACCGTCCCACATGGGACTCACGGGGTATGTGACATGACATACACATACACCACCGTGAAATGTGACCATGGCACATGCACAGATATGAACAGTTGCACATCACAGTGGTCATGTACACGTAACACCCAGGATCCTGTCCCCATGAACACGTGCACAGCCTGGGGTGGCTGCCCCCAGGTGACACCCACAGGACAACATGTACACCAACATACACACAATAGGAAATGCAGCCTTACAAGCCTTATGATACAGTTTGGACAGGCTGTGGTGTTGTAGGTGTGCCCCTCACTCCCTGGGAGCTATCTGTGGCTGGCATATGTTCATCTGAGACAGGCATGGTGACATATGCCAGTCACTTGTACAGGGATGCGTTGAACAGCAATGGACCGATCGGTGCACCCGGCCGGCCCATTGCATTCAATGTGTGCGGGTACGCGTTGTACCCCTGTACACGTTGTACCGCAATGGACCGATCGGTGCACCCGGCCGGCCCATTGCAATCAATGTGTGCGGGTACGCGTTGTACCCCTGTAAGCGTTGTACCGCAATGGACCGATCGGTGCGCCCGGCCGCCCCATTGCATTCAATGTGTGCGGGTACGTGTTGTACCCCTGTACGCGTTGAACAGCAATGGACTGATCGGTGCACCCGGCCGGCCCATTGCATTCAATGTGTGCGGGTACGCGTTGTACCCCTGTACGCGTTAGTACCGCAATGGACCGATCGGTGCACCCGGCCGGCCCATTGCATTCAATGTGTGCGGGTACGCGTTGTACCCCTGTACGCGTTAGTACCGCAATGTACCGATCGGTGCGCCCGGCCGGCCCATTGCATTCAATGTGTGCGGTACGTGTTGTACCCCTGTACGCGTTGAACAGCAATGGACCGATCGGTGCACCCGGCCGGCCCATTGCATTCAATGTGTGCGGGTACGCGTTGTACCCCTGTACGCGTTGAACAGCAATGGACCGATCGGTGCACCCAGCCGGCCCATTGCATTTAATGTGTGCGGGTACTCGTTGTACCCCTGTACGCGTTGTACCGCAATGGACCGATCGGTGCACCCGGCCGGCCCATTGCATTCAATGTGTGCCGGTACGCGTTGTACCTCTGTACGCGTTGTACCGCAATGGACCGATCGGTGCGCCCGGCCGGCCCATTGCATTCAATGTGTGCGGGTACGCGTTGTACCCCTGTACGCGTTGAACAGCAATGGACCGATCGGTGCACCCGGCCGGCCCATTGCATTCAATGTGTGCGGGTACGCGTTGTACCCCTGTGCGCGTAGTACCGCAATGGACCGATCGGTGCGCCCGGCCGGCCCATTGCATTCAATGTGTGCGGGTATGCGTTGTACCCTGTACGCGTTGAACAGCAATGGACCGATCGGTGCACCCGGCCGGCCCATTGCATTCAATGTGTGCGGTACGCGTTTTACCCCTGTACGCGTTGTACCGCAATGGACCGATCGGTGCACCCGGCCGGCCCATTGCATTCAATGTGTGCGGGTACGCGTTGTACCCCTGTACGCGTTGTACCGCAATGGACCGATCGGTGCGCCCGGCCGGCCCATTGCATTCAATGTGTGCGGGTACGCGTTGTACCCCTGTACGCGTTGAACAGCAATGGACCGATCGGTGCACCCGGCCGGCCCATTGCATTCAATGTGTGCGGGTACGCGTTGTACCCCTGTACGCGTTGTACCGCAATGGACCGATTGGTGCGCACCCATTGTCAATGGTCTAGCCTGGCAACGGACGCGTTTTCGAAATTCGAACGAGTCGGTTGCTGGAAATTCAGTTGGTCACCCACAACAATGTTGCAAAATCATGTATGTCATGAAGTTGAAGATTTGAAGGATGCTGTGGGCGTGTATTGGTGCTGCTATTCCATGGATTGGCCAGATTCAGAAGATGCAAACGACTTGGACCTATCACTTTGGACACATGGGACAGTATCTGCCTCTGCAGCACATATATATTGCTGGCTGTTCCCCTGAGAGCTCACTTGCCTGCACTACATGCTCCAGGACGACATCTGCCACTGCACTGCTGCTGTCTCTGCCCCCTCTGGACCCTGCAATGGCACGTACTGTGGAGAGAGCCCCAGCCTTCAGCCTTGAGGAGAACCAGGCCCTGCTGGACAGCCTACTTCCACAGTACAGCAAGCTGTATGGGACACCAGGGGAGCAGGTGAGTGTTCTGTGCACTGCCCTTCTGAATGTGCATTTTGTCTGACTAGCAAGGCTGAAAGTCTGCACGCCACTGGCTAGCAGGCTCACTGAGTAGTTGTCACCCCCCATAGTGTGTAGTGACATGCACTGGACAGGTATGGTGCAGTGACAGTGCATTTGAACAAGGTTTTACTTCCCATGCAATGATACCATGTAGTGACTTCTGGCAAACTGTCCATGGGCAGCGTTGCACTGCCTGTGTACATCATGTGCCCCTGTGATTGAGACATGTATATACAACTGTGTCATGCACGGATATGTTGCATGTGTAGTTATGGCCTTTTCACTTTGTCATCCTCACAGGTTAATGCCCATCGGAAGCAGGAGATCTGGAAGGACATCGTCCGGGCTGTCCGGTCCGTGGGGTCTACAAGCGCCGGATCCGCAACTGCCAGAAGAGGTGGCAGGACCTTCGGGGCTGGACCCGGAGGATTGCACGGGTCCAGCTGAAGCTGTCGCCTCCTCGCAGGAGGGGCGGAACACGGACCCTGACCCCCCACATGCTCCAGATCCTAGCGGTGGTGTTTCCAGACCTGGATGGGCAGCTGAAGGCCAGACAGCAGCAAGGAGGGGTGAGTCAAAGACTGCACTGTGAACTCTGTATTACATGCTATGTGCCCTCCTCTGGCCTGGTTAAACTGCCACAGTACAGCAGTCATGTTGTCCAGGAGCCATGTCCCTCTATTGTGCACTGCCCACTCCTCATCTGATACCCAGGTGTGGCCCTTACATTCAGGGAATTGTGTCACTTGGGACTGTGTCCTTGCAGTTTGCTTCACTCAAGGTGGGGGACAGCATCTGTTTCCCTCACTCTGTTGTGGGCATCATGGGTGGGTCCATTGTTCACACAACGCCTGTGTTCGGACATGTAATCTGCGTGTTGCTTTGTTATGCGGTCCACTTGCTGAGCTGAGCCACCACATGTGCCTGGGGTATCTGGCACACACCCAGGCAGCGGGTGGGAACAATGTTTGGGCCCCAGGAGTGTGCAGATTACGTGTGTCACACATACATAGCCAGCTATCCACTGTCCAGGGCTCATCCCTCATTCATGTGGGGCAGGACAGTCATGCCTACTCCAGCCCATCCAATACACCTGTACTCCCACTCCCGTGTATCAGCTGACACGTTGTGCGCAGTGATTTGACCCCTCAGGTGTCTGCCTCTGTGTCAGTGTGCTGTGGATTTGTTGCCAGGACTGCTGGGGTGTTTCTCGGTTGGGGCTCAGCATGCCACTGGAGATGTGACCATAGGAGACGATACTTGTGTGTCACATAGGTGTTTGATCAGCTGCCCGTGCAGACTGGGGTATGCGAATGTGAAGTTCAGGCAGCTGTTTCCCATTCACAGCAGATTGTGAGGGGCTCAGGTTCAGAGGGTAGTGTCGCAGGTCTCCCATATGTCCAATCGGTATGACCTGGACAGATGAGGGTTAAGATGATGTGTTGTGTGGGGGATGTACATGTGCACTTGTGCAGCTCCAGGACTTGCATTCCCCATGACCTACTATTGTGACACAGTGCAGAGTGTTGTTGTCTGGCTGCCAAGTCATACATCACTGAGACAGTGATGTATGACTTAGCAGTAATGCCTCCGCCATGCCATGTGTCTACTTATTGGTGATCCTGCAGGGGAGTGACATGTGCTACATGCACACCATTGTGGCGATGGCTATCAGGACCTGGGTGCATCATGGTGTCTGTCGCTGGTATGCATCACATGCATTTCCTATTTGACTCTGGGCATCCCTTTCATCCGGAAACCTGTACTGACTCAATGGCAAGAGTTGTGATGTGTGCATGTCCACATGCTACACCGTGTCCTCTGCACTGTCCAACTACTGTGTAGGTGGTGCATGTGTCCACACCGGGGTGTTGCTATCCAACAGACACCAGACAGATGGGTGCAAGGCCATGTGGGATGTGAGTGCCATGGTTGGCATCAGACTGACAATTGGCTTCTCCTGTTCAGTTAGGGCACTTTTAGCAATGTTCAACTAATGATGCCAGGGCTTGCTTTGTAATGTGCTGTGCTCACAGTGGTGTGTGCGTTTGGTGCAGGTGACTGATGTCTGTCTGTTTCCCCATTGTTTGCAGATACATCCACGGCCACGGAAGGGGACAGCTCCACGGACCAGGAGGAGCCGGAGAGCCAGACTGGGTCAGCAGCCGAGGAGTGGTCGGAGGGACCCAGTGGCACGGAGGGCGAGGGGAGCCACACCGAGGAGTCCTCAGCAGCATCCACCTCAGCTGAGGACCACAGCGGCTCGGAGGATGACTCCCTTATGGAGACGGGTGTCAGCAGCCACCACACCCCAGCTAGTGTTGCTGTCCCCGCCACCACCAGCACCACCACCGCCCTCCCATCGGCTCCCATTCCCCAGGTCCGTGGAGGCTCCCATGTTCGGGAGCGTGTCTCCTTTGGGCCAGGCACCGCACCCCCTGCCCCTGTGTCCCCTGCTGCCCTGAGTGAGGAGTCTGTGTACCTCCTTCGCCAGCTCCATGTAGGGCAGACAGCCATGCTGAGTGTCCTCCATGTGCACACCGCTCTGTTGACTCAGCTGGTGTCGTTCATGGAGGGCATCTCATCGGGCATGTCTGACCTATAGAGGGGCAATAGGTCCATGGACTCCTCCCTGACGGCAGCAGTGTCCCTCCTCAGACAGTCCCTCACCCCTCCTGCCTCTGCTCCATCCACACTCCCCAGCACCTTACCTGTCCCAAGCACACACACACTGGCACAGGCACACACCAGCACACACACGTCCAGCACACAGACACACACGCCACAAACAAAACGCACACGCACGCACAGTCAGGGGACTGAAACCAGACTCACAGGGGATGGGGCCCTGGAACACACACACGCATCCACGAGCACTGCGCAGTCCTCAGTTGCCTCTCCCTTCAAAGCACCCTCCCTTGCCTCACCTGCAACCCCAAAGACCCAGCGGCTCTTCCTCAGTGACCTCGGCCTCTTCCCCTCAGATCCAGCTGATACAGCATTCAGGGGGAAGAGGAAGCCCACCCACACGGAGCAGAGTGCCCCTCGCCCCCGGACACCCTCCCCAGGCGCAGACAGACTGAGGCCCCCACCCGCAAGTCCCCCGGAGTCGTAAGAGCAAGACCCCGCCGCCGCCCTGCAGCTCAGGCACCAGGTCTCCTTCCTCCATCCCTCAGGCCCCCACTCCACAGGTACCCCACCACACCCTGCCCCAGGTTCCCCCACCCACAGATATACCATCCCCAAGAGGATCCGGCCTTCTCCCCCTGCCACTTGCTCTCCCGGCACCCCCCCCCCACTGCGCTTGTCTGTGCCACTGATGTGGTGAGGGTGTCCTCCCCTCTGTCCAGCCCACCTTGCCTGTTCCCCATTCTCCTCCCCTGGTGGTAGGCACTGCAGTGGAGTCCACTACCACCCTGTCTGACTTGGGCACTGCAGTGGCGGACCTGTCCACTCCATCTGCAGGGTCCACTGCAGTCGTGCCAGCACCCACAACATCTGAGTCATGCCCCCCAGTTGTGCCGGCACACACCATGTCAGACACCTCCACTGCAGTTGTCAGTGGCTCTCCAGCACCCACCACCCCTTCCCTGCCTCCTCCTGGTGAGCCCTGATCCTGTCCCTGTGGTGCCTGGCCTGCCCCCCCGGTTGCCCCTCCTAGTGGATTGTCCCTGGTTTTGTGCAGTGCAGGCATGCGTAGGGTGACATCTGCCACTGTCACCCTGTTTGGACTTTGACAATGAACTGGCCATTGGCCTTTGTGTTTTTTCTGGACTTTCACTTTTCATAACACATATGCTGAATAAAGCAACTTTCTGTTCTCTAGTGCTTATGCTTCTGATGTACATGTTGTTGATGATGCTAACAATGCCCTTGCTGCAGTGATGGTGATATTTGGTCTCATGATAATGAAGTGTTACTGTGCAGGAAGACATGTGGTCCAGGGGGAATGTGTCCTATCCTGTGGTGTATCCATGTCATCCATAGCAGCATCTGAGGGTGTCATGTGTTCAGTATTTGGCAATGGGATTTCCTACTTACATTAGCAATTTCACATCTGTGGCTTCCACCCCTGCACATCTGTTGTGCCTGCCATTGTTCAATTCGTCTACTTCCCTGACCGTGTGGCCATCTCCACTGGACATGCAGGTTTGGGCATCAATGGGGAAGGACTCATCTGTGTTGTCAGTGCAACATTGCTATACAAGTGTGTTGGATCTGTGCTGATGATTTCGTTGGCACTTCATGACCAGGCTGATGTGACGGGAGCCTTCATTTGGTGCTAATTGTTGATTGTGTGACCAAGTGCTCAGCTGACATGATGGGTCCCTACTGAGGCAACATATGACACAGCTTTCCTCACACAGGAGTGGAGTCCCCTCATGGCAGTGTGTACTCCTGTGACATTGCCTGCGCCCAAGGTGTGTGTTGTATGAGCATGTCTGTGTGTTCACTTCCGTTTTGCTGTGCATGCTGTGATCCCTAGTGTTGTACCTGTTTGTGATGCTAGCTGAGTTGACCTATGTTCCCCCAAAGTCTTCTCCCTGGGTACTCTGTGATGTGGGTGCATGGCACATTACTGGTCATCAGGGTGTCACCCATAGGTGTGTTTGCTGTCAGGGCTGAGTTTGTGTGCAGACGCAGATGGGTCACAGTCAGGTTTCCCCTTGGCACTTGTTGTTTGCACCTGTCATGTGATTTCCAGTTTGTGTTATCTTTCAGTGATTGTGACACGTTGTGTGTGTGACTGCTGGCACTCCTCAGGGTCCGGGCTGCAATGTTGGTTGTTGTCTATGTGTGTTCTTTGTGGGTGACCTTGGCTTCTTCTTTGGTGTGTGACTGTGGCTGGGATCCCATTGGTTGTGTATTGCCGTCATGTCCATGTACAGCGTAGTGTGCAGTGTGTCAGACATTCAGGAGTCTTGTTGAGTGGCCATGTGTGATGTTCTTTCTGCACCTTGGTTCCCACCCACCACCCTGGAATTGTCATGGGTGCATGTGCAATGTCACCAGTGCATGTGTGCTTCACTGCTGCACATTGTTGGAGGTCGAGGTGTGTGGTGTTGAGTGTGTGCAGATGAGAGTTGTTGCCCGGCTAGACCCCTGCCTCCATGTTGGCCTTGGCTTACTGGTCGTGCTCATTGATTTGTGCTTGTTTAGGTGTGATGGTAGTTTGTTGCTCAGGACACATGACTGTGGTTCACAGTGTGAACGACATTTAGCTTTGTCATCACAGTGGGATTGTAATGCAGCCCAGGGTCACCACATTGTGGGGGCCCTGGGGGTAGTGCTGTGGTGTGTCTGTGTCTTGCTGTGTCAGTTGCTGTTCCTACGTGCCTGTGTGACATGTGTGATTTGTGCTCCCTCTCATCTGACAATGCCTGATTGCCCACATAGGGGATTTGGATCCATGAGTTACCTTTGTGTGGCACTGTATGCACATCTGTATAATTGGTATTCAGGCCTCCTCATGTGTTGTGTGGTTGCCTGGGGACACTGGAACCCCCCCTCACCTGTTGTGTTTGATGTGTAGTGTGGGTCTGCCTGTTTGTGTTTGTGCATCTACACCACTGCATTGGCATATCTTAGGTGTGCCATTGGCTGTATGTAGTTTGGTGGGTTTCCCCTGCTGTCCCTGGGACTCCTAGGTCATCAGTCAGCACAATGATCATGGTTTGTGTGTCCCATTGCTGCCATGGTATGGTATCTGTTCACCTCACATCTACAGTCTCCACAGGGTATCTGCATTTGTGTGCCCATTGGTGCAAATATGTGGGTCTGCATTCTGATGGTCACTTCTGTCATTGTGTCATTGATGAATGTTGACAGTGTCAGCCCCCATGGGTGTTGTTTGTCTGCACATGGCCAAAGGTATGTCTTATTTGCACTGCAGTATTTGCCTCCCCCAATCTATGTTGCAATGGGACACATGCACTACTTTGCCACTGATGTGTTTTATGTTCTGTGACCAGGAATCATCCATGCAGTTTGGCAGTTGCAGCTTTTTCTTTGTCAACACTTACATTTTGGTCACTGTGATGATGGGGGTTTGGACCCCATTGCCACAATGTTCAAAATGTGCTTCAGATATGGACCCCGCACTTACATTTTGGTCACTGTGATGATGGGGGTTTGGACCCCATTGCCACAATGTTCAAAATGTGCTTCAGCTATGGACCCCACACTTACATTTTGGTCACTGTGATGATGGGGGTTTGGACCCCATTGCCACAATGTTCAAAATGTGCTTCAGCTATGGACTCCACACTTACATTTTGGTCACTGTGATGATGGGGGTTTGGACCCCATTGCCACAATGTTCAAAATGTGCTTCAGCTATGGACCCCACACTTACATTTTGGTCACTGTGATGATGGGGGTTTGGACCCCATTGCCACACTGTTCAAAATGTGCTTCAGCTATGGACCCCACACTTACCTTTTGGTCACTGTGATGATGGGGGTTTGGACCCCATTGCCACACTGTTCAAAATGTGCTTCAGCTATGGACCCCACACTTACCTTTTGGTCACTGTGATGATGGGGGTTTGGACCCCATTGCCACACTGTTCAAAATGTGCGTCAGCTATGGACCCCACACTTACCTTTTGGTCACTGTGATGATGGGGGTTTGGACCCCATTGCCACAATGTTCAAAATGTGCTTCAGCTATGGACCCCACACTTACATTTTGGTCACTGTGATGATGGGGGTTTGGACCCCATTGCCACACTGTTCAAAATGTGCTTCAGCTATGGACCCCACACTTACATTTTGGTCACTGTGATGATGGGGGTTTGGACCCCATTGCCACAATGGTCATGGCCTGCTTGCATTGTGGGGGCCACACACATATATGTGTGTCACATGTGATAGGGGGTCACATTGTATGTTCAAAGTCATGTTCAGTGTTGTAGGCATTTGACACAGTCTACACACGCTTGTCATGGTGTTGGGGGATGTCTTTTTCTTGCATTCCCTAGGTTGTGGTGTGCTGGTTGTGTCATGCATTGTCCATCCTATGAGTGGGGGTGGTGTTGGTGGTAGGCATCCAGCCCCCCATGGGTAGAGGTGGTAGTAGTGACAGGCATCCAGCCCCCTGGGTAAGGGTGGTAGTAGTGGTAGGCATCCAGCCCCCTGGGTAAGGGTGGTAGTAGTGGTGGGTATCCAGCCCCCTGGCTTAGGGTGATAGTAGTGGTAGGCATCCAGCCCCCTGGGTAAGGGTGATAGTAGTGGTAGGCATCCAGCCCCCCTGGGTAAGGGTGGTAGTAGTGGTAGGCATCCAGCCCCCTGGGTAAGGGTGGTAGTGGTGGTGGGCATCTGGCACCCCCTGGCTAAGGGTGGTAGTAGTGGTAGGCATCCAGCCCCCCTGGGTAAGGGTGGTAGTAGTGGTGGGCATCCAGCCCCCTGGCTTAGGGTGATAGTAGTGGTAGGCATCCAGCCCCCCTGGGTAAGGGTGGTAGTAGTGGTAGGCATCCAGCCCCCTGGCTAAGGGTGGTAGTGGTGGCAGGCATCCAGCCCCCTGGGTAAGGGTGGTAGTAGTGGTGGGCATCCAGCCCCCTGGGTAAGGGTGGTAGTTGTGGTAGGCATCCAGCACCCCTGGGTAAGGGTGGTAGTAGTGGTAGGCATCCAGCCCCCTGGGTAAGGGTGGTAGTGGTGGTGGGCATCTGGCACCCCCTGGCTAAGGGTGGTAGTAGTGGTAGGCATCCAGCCCCCCTGGGTAAGGGTGGTAGTAGTGGTGGGCATCCAGCCCCCTGGCTTAGGGTGATAGTAGTGGTAGGCATCCAGCCCCCTGGGTAAGGGTGGTAGTAGTGGTAGGCATCCAGCCCCCCTGGCTAAGGGTGGTAGTGGTGGCAGGCATCCAGCCCCCTGGGTAAGGGTGGTAGTAGTGGTGGGCATCCAGCCCCCTGGGTAAGGGTGGTAGTTGTGGTAGGCATCCAGCACCCCTGGGTAAGGGTGGTAGTGGTGGTGGGCATCTGGCACCCCCTGGCTAAGGGTGGTAGTAGTGGTAGGCATCCAGCCCCCCTGGGTAAGGGTGATAGTAGTGGTAGGCATCCAGCCCCCCTGGGTAAGGGTGGTAGTAGTGGTAGGCATCCAGCCCCCTGGGTAAGGGTGGTAGTAGTGGTGGGCATCCAGCCCCCCTGGGTAAGGGTGGTAGTAGTGGTAGGCATCCAGCCCCCTGGGTAAGGGTGGTAGTGGTGGTGGGCATCTGGCACCCCCTGGCTAAGGGTGGTAGTAGTGGTAGGCATCCAGCCCCCTGGGTAAGGGTGGTAGTGGTGGTGGGCATCTGGCACCCCCTGGCTAAGGGTGGTAGTAGTGGTTGGCATCCGGCCCCCCCTGGGTATGGGTGGTGGTGGTGGTGCGCATCCAGGCCCCTGTGTGCATATGTGGCATTGGTGATGGGCATCCCGCCCCTATGGTGCTGCTGTTGCTGGTGTAAGTAAATTCTGCATCCCTCTGTGTGTGTGTGATGTGTCGTGTACGTGTTGTATGTGTTTTGTGGTTGGTGTCTGACTTACCTTCTGCGCCGTACGCGTCCGTGCCTGTTCCGGTAGTAAATGTAGAATATTGGTAGGATCGGGACGAAGGGATTCATGGTTGGTTCGTGTCGTTCGTCTTTCTCGTTGCATCGCGTCGTCCTCGTCGCTGGCGTGTTCGCCTCGTAGCCGTAGATCGTGTTGTGGCGCGAATCGGAGCTTATGTGCGCCTCTCCCGGATGCTTTGACGTGCCGTGCGTAGCGACGGGTTCGGCGCGTACGGAAAGCGCATCGTACTTGTTCGGCCGGACGGGACTGCATTTTCCCTTCCGTGCGACTCGATTCTGCGTTTCTGGATTCGCCTCGGTCGGAGAACAGGACCTGGATTGGGTGAGTACGACTCGGCCGGATTCTGTGCTGTTGTGCGCATCGTACTTACTCGTTCGGTATGCTGTACGGATCGGTCGGGAAACAGGCATTCGCATGGCTTTTTTCCCGACCGAATGGTATTGGGTGTGCCTCCGACCGAGATCGGAATCGGCCCCTAAGTCTTTGCCTCTTCAAAGCTTCTTGAGGGGCCATTCTGCTCTCATGGCCAGGGAGTAGATTTCCTATTCCTATTTTGGTTAGTATAGACTGAAATCTGATTTTGCATAAACAATTGCAAATGTATATTATCTTTGAATCTTTTGTCTCTTCGCCTATCCACTCCTTTATGCATCGTCATTGATATGAATTTGTCATTTCCTCTTCTGATTCTGTTTGCTTTGTGACGATCAATGGTTTGTGCTGTGTGTTTGTACCAAAGAGCATTATTTCACATTATTTAGATAAACATTATAAACTTATAAGTGAGTCTGTCTTTATTAGGAGTGATTTATTCCTATGGTTTGATTTGCCAAATATAATCAACTATATAAAGATTGCATCGCCAAATTTTGGTATTCTAGAGATGAGAGCATATAGGTTGTTTGAGGTTGGTAAATTTTGGATTAAATTGGAATTACACTAACCCAGCGTGAAGGGACTTGTTGGGTAATGGAAAATGGGCCTTGTCTTAAGAGATTTCTAGTCCTGAAACGCTGGATCAGGGATGTCCAATCTCTGTTTCTTTGGAAAACTATCTGGCTCATTCCAGGACATGAGAAGGAAAGGGACATTTATTTCATTCTGTTTTTGGTAAATTTACATTGCCCTTGTCAAATGATGGCATTACAGTCATTCCTGTGCTTGATACGTCCTCGGGATTTACTTGTGTCTTAGGATCTAAAAGAGGCTTGCTTTCATATAGCAATTTATCGAAGTCATGGATGTTACTCAAGATTCACAGTGGGTGAGGCTCACTATCAATTTCAGATGCTTCCTTTTGGTTTGTCTTCAGCTTCTCGTATTTGCACCTAGATATTGGGCTCTGTGGTTGCCTTTTTTCATTCCAAGGGTTTCAGAATATTTACTGTCATGTACAAGAAGGCAGACTCACTGAGAAACTTCCGCCATTCCTTAACCTCTCATCAGCACGATGAGGAATACAACAGCACCCACAGAGAGTGGGGGGACAACAGAGAAAGGAAACAAGGAATAAGGATGGGAGAAAACCAGGACTGGACCTCCTCAGATTGGAATTGTCTCAGGTACTGCAAACAAGCCCTCTTTCCTAGGATTCCTTATGTGGCAAGACGATTAGGGAAACTAACGAAAAGGAAATTTAGTACAACAGCTAGAAAGGAGATTACATTTGAAAGACAGGTTAAAGACACCATGAGTAGTGAAGGAAAGCTTCATCCTTTTTTATGCGGATGGTGCAGTGATGAGCCCTTAACAGACCGGGTACCAGCCGGCTGAGAAAGAAGCACAATTAGAGGAACAAGAAAGACCAAGAAACATAAGTACTATAGGGCAGAGGGAACTCGAAGCCTAAAATGGGGAGAACAAAGAAGGGAAGACAACAGCAAAGGTGAATGAACAAATATGGGTGCAAACTCAAGCAAATTCAGGAGAACATCAGTCATACAGCAACACGCTGCCAGTCACTCTCTTTCTGCAAGAAAGGCCTAAGTACTGGTGCTACTGCGACTACCTCGAAAGTACTCACAGTAACGAAGAAGTGAGGATTTATGTAAGTGGTCTAGTTGTTATGGACACGAAATTTCCAACTTCCCATCCTTCACACTTTGCATCCTTTTCTAAACTATGGTGCACTCAATGTCTGCAGGTCTTTCTAATCTTGACTGTTTCTATACTTGGACTACTGGCTCATTGCTTTTTCTTTTTACTAAGACTCAGGATGATGCCAACCTGGTGTGCCAAACCTTAGAGGAACTCAGCGTACTACTCAACATAGAGAAGTCATGTCTTCGCAGGAGTTGGGTTTCAATTGAGCTGTCTTCTGCGCAGGCTTGCGGATGGTGTTCCTTCTAGAAGATTGTGTTCTTCATCTCTAACTACATATGACTTACCTGGTGAAAAATCCAGCTTCAATTCGATCATGGCTAAGAGAAGCATCTCCTGCCATGTCTGGCTCCTTAGGTACAATTTCATCGAAATGTTCTAGTGACTTTCACTCTGTCACATTAGACTCCAGCAGCACAAAACTGTGACTTTATTCTCAGGACATCTCCGATTCTTCATACATTTCCGGCCTGCTGACTGAACAAAGGCAAAATGTTTAAAGGGATGCCCCTTCTACCCCAGTTCACACTTGTTCCAATGACCGATGC
Source organism: Calotriton arnoldi (assembly GCA_963921515.1). Lineage (NCBI taxonomy): Eukaryota > Metazoa > Chordata > Amphibia > Caudata > Salamandridae > Calotriton > Calotriton arnoldi. The sequence goes on along the minus strand of CAWUFW010014378.1, from coordinate 196,219 downwards.
CAATCTATTGGGCTGTAGTGACACTCTGGAGGATCTGCCAGCTCAGGGGTGCTGGACCATTCTCAGAGACCTTCAGTGCTTCCCTCTCCAAATGGAAGGATGTCATTTCTTGATGAGAGCTTAAAATCAGTTTTTCACGGCCTATATAAAGTACGAAAGAGGGATAAAATCTAATTCCCTGATTCTACTGGCTCAGAAAATATTTCTTTGGGCTGAGTCTCGCTTTTGTCTCTGAAAGCTGCCTGTCTTCTCAGGAAGGGCAATATGCATGCGGACAACCCTTTCTCAGTTCAATTCTGCCTGTGCCACAAGAGTTGTCTTCAATTTTGCAATTATAAACCCTCAGGCTCTCACTCTCCCACCACAGTATATATTTATAAAATTAAAGACTACACTATCTGGCATTCCTCATTTCCACACTTTAACTAGATGTATCCTAATGTGGCACTCATAGCATCATGCAGTAAGACTTCACTTTTCATGTGATGTATAAATTCAATTCAGTTGTCCTGTTCTCTTTGAATTGTATTTCAAATGATGTCCAGAGATATTATTGACTGTGATCACAAAGGCTTGTCTAGCACTCATTTGTCGCTTTCATCAGGATGTATTAAAACATTCATGCCATACAAGACAACTAAGGTGAGTTTTAAAGACAGCTTTTTCAAAGTGGGGTGTATCTTAAGCTTCTTACAGTTGTTGAAAAGTTTTTCATGTACCTGTATTTGACATTTAAATCTCAACACACTTCTCTCCCTCAAGCAGGTTCCCCTAGTTATTTACTATTGCGCCAGTTTTGGGAAGTGGGGAACTCCTCTGTAGAGCTCTTTGCCTCCCCGGGGATTTTCTTCCCCCTCTGTCTTGTTCAACGAGGACCTCTCTCCAAGCTTCGGGGGTGAATGCTCTGATTCTGGCTTGGGGAGAATTGGAGGGCAGGAAAAATGAGGCTGCCCGCGGCCCCCGCAGGGGGCCACCCTCAAAGGGCGGCCCCTTTAGTGGCATTTGGGCACGTCCCCACCCCCTGCGTTGTGGTATTGCGGGACTCCTAGCGGAGTCCCCTTACATGACGTCCCAAGCACGTCACTTCCGGCTTGGATTGGGGAGGGGAGGGTATTTAGGCCTCCCCACTCCATTTTGTGCCCTCTTTTACGCCTGGCACGCCGTCTTGCTGGTCAGGCAGCTGAGTTGCTGCGGGAATCGTTTATGGTGGTCGGGCGAGCTGGAAGCGAGGTGAGCCTCACCCGGATCCCCCACCCTCCCCCCGGGTCCCACCATGCGGGCCATGGTGCGTGTGGGACCCTGCCCCAGTGTAAGTTGCCTGGCCCCCGCAGGAGGCCCGCCTTGCCGGGACATGCAGGTTGGGTTATGGCAGGGGACGGGGGCAGGGCAAACAGGGGGTCTGACTCCCGGCCGCATGCTGCGCTGGCCTGCGCGGTCGGCCGCAGGCTGAGGAGCGTGTCTGGCTACCCCTGATGTCCGCCATACACGCCCCCCCCTCCCCCCCCTGTTTACGCATCAGGTGGGTGGTGGGGGCAGCCCGCAGCATCGCGAGCTCGACCGCGAGGGATGACCCGCAACCTGGAGCAGCCAGGCCATGCGGTGAGCCGGCGCGGCTCTTCCCGGGTGGCGGGGCTTGGGCCTGGTCACTTGTCTCCCTTATGCCAGCGGCCCCGGCGCTAGGATCGCGGGCCCTCCCCTGCACGGATTGCAGTGCGTCGGGGCAGCCGCTTGTCCTGGGGCCTGGCGTTGCTGGCCTGGGGAAGAGACCCATGCGGGGCACAACCCAACCCAACCAACAGGGCTCCCTAATGCCCTTACCCTGTCGGACCTTCCCGGGTGGCCAGCTGCGCTTCTCGCAGGACTGGCATCTCGGGGGGGGGGCGTTGGGCTGTGCTGTAGCGCTCAGCAGTCGGAGGAGGCCATGGTGTAGCGTTTAGGAGCACCGAGCTGTTAGCTCAGTTAAGTGATCTCGTGGTACACTGAACCCAAGTTCTTGGGTTCGATTTTCACGATAGGCCCCACGGTGGCTCTATGCGCAGCCCCCCACTCCTCTCACCGGCATTGACCGGCTCTGCAGCTGTCGCATTCGCATGTACCGCGAAGAAGCGTGCACCTTGGCCACCCCCCCCCCTCTTTACAGGGTTCTTACCGAGAAATTGCAGCAATATTTCCCGTCTCCCACCGGGAGCTGCATCCCTTACCTGCCTGGGCAGCGGGCGGGGGAGCCGAGGGCTTTTGGGCCGTGCAGCGGGAGTAGTCCTGACCGCGGGGCCCCACGTGGGTCAGTCGATGAGGCCTTGCTAGCAGGCGAGCTGGATCCCTCGGCGGGTATTCCCAATGTGGGAGAGAACAGCCGACCCTCGGCACCAGTGCCGATGGGTCCCCGGTGAGGGTAGATCAGAGACAGGCCCGGGTCGGGGTTTACCAGGGCCTGGGACGCTTGGTGAGCTATGGGAGGAGAGGGGGAAGTAGGGAGCCTCGCTGCGCCCCCCCTCTTCCAGGATTTCATTGTGCCCGTCCGCGCCGAGGTAGCCACTGCATCTCCCCTGCCTTGCGTGCATGCCTCGGGGCTTTGTCCCGTCCCTGCCTGGGCAGCGCGGGAGAGCTGATGGCTTGGACTGAGCAGAGGTAGCGGTCCTTGGCCTTAGGGGCTGCCTACGCTTTTTCCCGGCTGCTGGGCAGGGGCTCGCTCGGGGAGGAGCATCGGGGAATGGAAGCGCTAGGGCCGAGGTCGCCTCGGTGCGGCCCGCCACGTGAGACACGGCCGGATTACAGGGCCGCATCCGTGGGGGTTGTGGCTGCTCTCGCTGTGCTGGTCCCCGCTTTACCGCAGGCGAATGGGTCCACCCTGCGGGGCCAGTGTAATGTTTTCTCGGACCGTGGGGGCCAGCTGGGGGGCGGGCTGGCCACGGGCTCCACTCGCGGTACCCACCATGAATGTGCCCAGCCATCAGTATTACGTGCAGCATCTCCGGCCTAGGGCCTTTAATTATCATTTGAGTCGCAGCACAAGGCACACGGGTTAGTCGCTATGGGGCAGCTCCGTTCTGGTCTCCGCGCGGCATGGTGACGGAGCATGCAGGGGGGGGGCCGAGGTGCAATACCTTCCGTTTCTGCCGTCTGATGAACGAAACGGCCACAGACAGGTCGGGCGGCACACTAGTCCAAGCACAGTTATTGAATCTGCCGCCCTGGAGGCCAGTGCGGTGAGGCGGGGGCGGACATAACGCGGGCTGGCTAACTCCTATCCGCTCCCCCCCTTAATATTGTCCTTGCCCATGGTGGCCCAGTAGTTAAGGTTCCTTGCTCTTACCCACAAAAGTTATGTGTAAAAAAAAAAAAAAAAGTTTCATTGGTTGTGCTTTTGAAGGAAATTTGAGCAATATACAATTACAGGCTACTCTTGGAAATTGGTCCAAGTTTAGATTGCTGGCAATAATTTAGAACCACGCTGCAGACAGTTTTTGATGTGCTACGTGCTTGGCCGAATCTAGAGTCTTTCACGACGCAGCACAACTATAAAACAACTGTGTAACACAGGCACTGGGCAACAGTATCATTTGGCCTTGGGGGAGGCATGGGCACTTAGCTAAGCCTCAGTACATTCTTCGCCCCACATTTACAGCTTCGGGCCGGCAGTGACTTCTTTCAGGAGTTCTGTATTTAAAAGTAATGCAGCATAATAATGTGGAGGTGTCCAGGAAAGAGAATGGCGCCGCATTTCATATGTAGTCATAAGGTGTTAAGGCCACTTGGTGGCACAACTGATTGGAGTCTGGTCGGGGGCACAGAATTGCGTGTCGGTAGGCCTCTAGCCCGGGCACTCACCCACCTTCACCATGTCTTGAATTTGTTGTAAATTTACTTTTGGAGGTAGTCCAGTGTCAAGCGCCTACGCGCGGAAGCACGGTGCTGCTCGCTGTGGCCATCGGATAGAGGGGGTGTCTGCGTTTCCCTCGCCGGTATTTTCGCAGAGCTTGGTTTGAGCCGGTGGTTTTCTGGAGCTTGGCATCGGCCGCCGGCCCTTGTGGTCGCTGCCACATGGTGGCGCTGTTTGTGTGGTTTGTTGTGTGGTTAAAGATGAGCACAGCAGTTGTTTGTTGTTTAATGTGCATTGGAGACAACTAGTGCCCGCTCCAAAATCATTCTTCGCGTCTGGCGGTAGGCTCAAGCATCCTGTGAAGCTGTGCAAATCACTTAAGTTACCTCGCAGTCTGAGTTGTCGCACTCATAGGAGTGGCGAGGTTAGTTGTGCGAGCAACTAATAAGCATTGACTAAGCCAATGGATGGGCTTGTTGTAGGTGTAGTGCTAGAAGATGTCAGGCATAGTCTTGATGTCACTCACAGATGCTCTGGAATTATGCAAACGTCTTACATAGCAATCTGCGACAATGGCAGCTTGGAGGGGGCCGAGCTAGCATGCACGTTCAGCATCCTCAAACCAGGCCTGTTCCAAGATAGGCAACCTGATTATGGAGCACTGAGCCTGGCCAGCGCACCATTTTGCTGTCTGCTTGCGGTGACTCAGTCCAAAATGGGATTTGTCGGTGCACCATGAAATGGACCCGGTTCTCCTTGCGGACAAAGAGTAGGTACGAGCATATAAAGATAATCAATATTTCTGGTCATTTAGCTTTAGCTGCCCAGTGGTGTGAGCAAATAACCTGCAGGTAATTTTGGAAAGTGAGGCTGCTGAGTTGCTCAAGCATTGTCTGCCTCGTTTCAGGGCCAGTGATTGTTACTTTTCAAGGTTGAGACTCAATTTCTTAGTTACATTTTGTGGTGCTTGGATAGGTTGCCAATATTCAGACAGCACGGCACTAAAGCAGTAGTTTTGTGGAATGTTGGAATGGGAGGTAACTTACAAGAAACGCATTATAGTTCTGGGCGTCTTCGCTACAGGCTAACAGTGCAGGTACGGTGCTCTGGTTGTGTGCCTTGTTTTACCAGTTTTGGGCCTTGGACACCAGGGTTGTTGACTCCGGCATTGTGGTTGACGCAGTTCACGGGTACTGAGCTGCGTGGTGCTGGTGAGAATTGCCAGGTTGATGATAGATGCAGCTTCCTCCATGCTTTCCAGTTCCTGGAAAAGGGCAGTCCGCTGAAAGCACCATGGTTCAATAAAATAGCTAGCCCAGTGTGGGGCGGATGCCGGCACGAGCCAAGTTTGTCTCCAACATGAGCATCGTGCACCGCCATTTCATTTCAAAACTGCTGCCGCTTTCTGGTTTCGGCACATGGCATGCGCGCATGTGACCTGTCTGGCTGTTGCCGAAGTACGGGGGGCGCTGAGGGACTCCGGTGGTCTCTACGATTCCCTGATAAACTGCTTCTAGAGGTTTCGTTTGGCTACGGATGGGTTTTACCCACATTTACCTGCTTCATGGGGCGGTACAGAATCTCAGTTGATTCGGGATGTGATGTTGCTTAGTGGTAATGGTCTCATTTGCGGTAAACTTGCTTTCGAGTGAATTGAGACATTTTATTCAATGGTCAACACATTAAGAGTGACAGACCCACCATTTAAGAATGAAGCATTCTCAATACGCTATGCAACGAAGCTTAAATTGGGGCTTAATGTACCTTATACAACTAAACAAGCATTGTCTAAGCCAATGGTAGTGACACATTGCAGGTATAGTGTGGTTTTGCAGTATACAGCTGGAGGCAATGACAGAAGCCGCGAAATGCCAGCCGGCGGCACACTAAGCTTATACAAAATGCAAGCATATGGGTCACCCACACACATATGCATTGACCATGCATCCAGGAGGTGCAGACACTGCATCCGTCAGTGCAGATGACGGAGGAGTTTGCAGGCTATAAGGACATGGTGATCCTCCCATGCCTTGGTTTAGGTGAAGTGGCACACAGAGCCGCCTTGTAGGGCATGAGATAGTGTAAATTCACGCCATGTCTACAATTTTATTGGCTGGTGCACCGCTTGGTCATCAGTCAGTACCCTCATACTGGGGATCATCCAGGTAAGGGGGCACATTAGGGCTTAGTCTCCCCAAAATGATATGCACAAAGAGAGGCACTGTGAAAGGCTGAGACTGCATTGGGCAATGGGCTACGAGGGCCTTTATGAGAAACATCTGCTGGCACCATATAGGAACAGGTACACTGGGTGGGCATTCCTCTGCAACCAAGGGCAGGTTTCAGGTTGCTTCAGTTAAGACATATTCACCCGCGCTTTTGCCAGGGCAGCAGGCGGGTGGTGGTGGTTGTCATCTAACAAGTGTGCTGTGGTGCAAAACAGTTTGGTAAACACTGCGTTAGAGCCAAATGGCGACAGGGTATTATAGACCATCTGGCATTCCCAAGATTCAGGAAAGGGCAGGCAGTTGCACAGAATGTTCCCCTCTGGTTCCCACAGACTTGTCTGCACCCTGGGTTACCCTTCTATGGGCTAGAACCTGAGACTGGAAGGGGCATCTTCTGTGACCGGTGTCCCATATACGTTGATAGTCAACGCTGGGGTAGATGTACCATGTAGGGCATGATTACTACTTGGGTTGATCCTAAGTTTTTGGGGTCAAACTAGGTTGGAGCATTAGTATAAAGTCCTTAGGAAGCATCCAGCATTCCTTCAATCCTAGCAAGGGCAGTTAGCGACAGATAAGTATCAGCGAGTGGGTAACATACACCGGCTATTCAGCGACATCGTGCCCCGGGGTCACGCGCGCTTCACAAAACAGAGCTGCAACCAGAAGGGTGCCAAGTGGCAAAAAATACAGTAAATTGGTTTAAGATGTGTGTCTCTGGCCTTACAGCTGTTTGAAGCAAGTCTCTTTGAGGTACGCCCAGGTGAAAATTGGGTGCTTAAGGTTCTCATGACCAATGCGGTTTGTGGTATCTCCCAGGAGATCCACTGAATGTGTACTGCAGCTAACATGAAACACATCCACACCATGCCGATCATTATGGTCACCCTGGGCCGCACTTACACAGCCCAGTAGGAGCCCTTGTGGTGGTCAGTGCCAGGAATTACTACTTTGAACTGACAGGAGGCGTGACCGTGGGTTTCAACAGCAGAAGTTTGGGGAGAGCTAGACTCCACCCGTGGTCAAGGTGTAGGTTTAATTAGTTGTAGTGGCACTCTTATTTGACATGGGGTTCTTTGCTACACGAGGGCATCACTGAGTTGCAGCCAGAGCACGGGCATTGTGTGTTTCCCAGGGAGCAGCAAGTGAAGGCAAGGTTCTTCCCAAATCTGGCACCAGAACACAAAGTAGTCAGGGCCACTTGTCTGTTGGGTGACTTGTGTAGGCACAGGTGTAGTCGTCACTCCACAACTACACATGAGGGGTGAGTTGTCTCCAATAGAGGGCACAATGCATATATTGTTTCAAACCAGAATTGACTCAATCATTGTGTTCACCAGGGTCTAGCAATCAAAGAGGCCTGTGAAATTGTCTGGTCAACGGCGCGGATTAAGTGCACTCTAGAACAGAGGTTAGGTGACCAAGGAGGGTTTTTCGAGACACACAGGCGGTGTGACGGCAACGCGAGACTGTCCGCTTATGCTGGGTAGGAGGTTCCATGTCACCAACCAGTAGGGTGCCATGTGGCATAACCGTGAATATGTTTAAGAATGACATAGATGCCAGTCAGGAGAGGTTTGTCAAAGGCAAAGAAAAGAAGATTTTATTATACTAGACTCATTTTTATAAACCCAATGTATATGCATATGTGCTAGCATGGCGACAATCAATATGTATATATTACACAACATTAAACAGAACGGCGCAGTCAGAAAAAAAGCCATGAAATATAATCAATACATTAAAACACCACTACATTCTGCATTGTACTTTAAGGACATACCAGATTTTAGCAGCACTTAAGGGACTTGTGAGAACAACACGGCCTTCCACCCTATTGGTGGGCTCCTGAGCATTTCTGCCTGTAAGGGCTGCATGTCCGCGCCCTGATTGACAGTATGAAAACTGATATCAGGCTTATTGGCAGCATTTTGTCGTGGGTGTCTCTCCTCCGCAGTGGCGCCCCGTCCTGCCAGCTCTTCAGTGGCACGGCTAGGTCCCGCGCCCATCCACCTCTGAGTTTCAAAAGGATATTTCCTGAAGAAACTCAACATTCCATTTCTCCGTTACAGCCTTCCGCACGCGCAACGGGCCAATGCCAGTGCTTTGTGGGTCTAGTTTGGATAAATAGTGCTCGGTTGTCCTGAGGGCTGTAAACGGAAGGGGGGCTGGGGGGAGTCTTGAATGGCAGAGATGCAGGAGATACTCTTTCCAGCTGCTCTCGCGAGGATTATATAAAGTGCCTGAACTTTACACAGCTCCAGATACCCTCAGACAGCTTCCAAGCAGAAAGGCTGCAGCAGAAGTCCTGCTGACAGATGGAATGGGCTCGAGGCGAAGGAATTTCCTGTTTCGGGTTGATTAGCTCTTAGGCCTGCCCACAGAGAGCAAGCAGCTGCCACTCGCCTTGTTGATGCTCGTAAATATTGTGATGTAGGGTTGCCCACCACCTCCAGATGAAGACAGCTGTCTGGAAACAGAACAGGCCTTCGTTATGGAGTGATCCCAAGTAAACCAGGAGGTTAGCTGAGCTGCAACAGCTCGCAGTGATCAGTACAAGGGCATAACGCAGGTGCCTGCAGCCTCTATGGTGCAGTGTTGGACCCACACCCTTCAGGGACCCCATGCCTTCAGCGGGGCCACATTCTGACCAAGGCCAATAAATATCTGTGAAATATGCGAGACTCAGGGGCCGCTCTTCACATTCTGCAGGGAGAACCATCATTTTATGTTGCACCACTGGTCAAGAACACAGTGAGTCAAAGCGCCTTGAAGCTACCAAGGGGTGCATGCGGGCGGTGTGAAAAACACAAATTCATAAATGAATAAATCCTTTCACATGGAGGCTGCACTGCACCCTAGCTTGGTGGGTTGTGAACACCTTGCAACAAACTGTGTTTACATGCTGCAGGTAACAACATAAGTCAGTCTACCGGGATGCTAACCTTTCATCATTCTCCATTGTGTAAAATGAGTAACATTGAGTAAGTAGCTGCTACACTTGTGAGCCTTAGGATGGTCTTCCCCAAATGTTCTGCTTGTTTCCTCTTCACATTTTGCTGAAATGCGTTTTGGTTGGCCTTAGGACTATGTGCATTTCACAAGTGCTAAAGTGCTTGTGCTCCCTCCCCTAAACATGGTTACATTGGTTTACACCTAATTGCCATATTTAATTTACTTCTAGGTCCCTTGTATAGTGTTACACCATATACTCAGAACCTGTAAATCAAATGCTACTAGTGGGCCTTGAACACTTATTGTGCCACCCACTTAAATAGCTCCTTAGAACATGTTGCAGGTCTGCTATTGCAGCCTGAATGCAGGTTTAAACTGGCAATTCGACTTGACAAAATAATCCCCTTGACAAGCCTTAAACACCACTTTTATTATGTCACCCCTAAAGTAGGCCCTAGGTAGCCCATAGGGCATGGTGCATTGTAATTAAAAGGTTGTGCATGCACTTTAAAATTTTACATGTCTTGGTAGTGAAAAAAACTGAAATTTGTTTTTCACTACTGTGAGGCCTACCTGTCCCATAGGATAACATTTGGTTGCCTTATTACATTTAATAAGCGCTAATGTTTGATTGGCAACAGATAAGTAGTTCATATTTGGTATCCATGAAATTGTAATTAAAAATCCTCTTTAAAGGTAAAGTCGGATTTTGAATTACAATTTTGAAAATTCCAGTTTTAGAAAGTTGGCATTTTCCTGCACTTAGCCATTTGGTGCCTGCAGCCTCCCCTGGGTCACATGCCTGTGTGTAACTGACAGACTTTGTGAATTTCTCCCAGATAATGACATATTATCGGGATTAGGTACGCCTGAATGGGCTATCTGCTGGCAAGGTGGGGGCGGAGCTGGGCACAACCCCATTTGCAAATGAATAGGCTGTGTTCTACCTTCATTCATAGGGCTTGTCACCTCCACATTGTCTCTGCAGCCAGCTTGGAGCCATGGCAGGAGAGTCAGAAGATTCCAAGCACTTCAAAGAGAAACCTCTAGAAACTTCTCCCAGTTTCAAAGAAGGCGCCAAGTATAAAATAGGGCCATCAGACCCACTCTTCAGTTCACTTTATGGACTTGCAAAAGGACTCTCAGAGGACTGCCTGCTGCTGTGGCCTACTGTGTACTCCACAAGACCTGGAAGGACTGCTTTGCTGCCTGGAGCCTGCCTTGAACCCAGGGCTACCAGAGTGGTTCCAATGGCTAGTTTGCTGGCCTCCTGTTCAGAGTCACAGGGACATAAAAGTCACACACACCGACCAAAGCCTTGGTGAGTCCTGAACCTCTAAGTGGTGTACCAACAGTCCTGGGCCCTTGATTGTGGTGCTGAAGGTACCCAGATGGCCAAAATCCAAAACTTGGGACTTGAAACATTTTTGGCTAAAAACTGCTCTGAGAACCAAGGACAAGGCAATTTCGTAGGTTGGATGGGAAAATATGGTTTCTATAGGCTGTAAAATGGACCCCATCTGGACGATACTGTGCTACATTTGATTTCCATATGAAAAATGGAAAACCTTTCATGATCGCTAAGGACACCGTCTTGTTAATGTGTCTTTGAGTTTTTTCAAACTTTCCTGCATTTACAATAAACCACTTCCACTTTTGTCCATGAGAAATATGGGAGAACGCAAAATGTGTGCTTCGAAACATAGACATTAAGGTGTAAAATGTCTCCTTCATCTCAATTTCTAGTCTAACTCCTGTTAGCTCCTGCTAATTGGATAATATCACTCCCACCAGAGTGGATAATCATAAAGTGCAGATTTTTACTATCAGAAGAAAGTAGAGAGAGAAACTGATGCCATCTCAAACCTCTTTCTCCAATCTATGTAATGTCTACTCCTTTTAAACCCAAATTAGCTTCAAAATCAGCTTTCAAGGCATGCTCTCCGTCCCAAAAAATGAAGCTATGCCTGACAAGCCAAACATAAATCATCTTGCTCCTGCAGTCACATACAATAATGCTGAAGAGTCCGCTAGGAAAACAAATATTTACAGGCTTAGATGACTGGCCAGTCAGAAAGTACTTAACATTGGCACATTTTCAAATGAGAGCAATGATGTGCTTAGATTCATGTTGGGCTGAAAATGTAGCACAATACTACCAAATATACAAAATAATGTCATAACATCAACTAGCCTGCAGCTATGAAGTTTGTGATGTAGTAGAAAGGCATGTGAAACACCCATTTCTGTTCAAATGACTATTTAAACCAATAGACAACTACATGACAAAGACAATAAAGAAAACAAGGATTATGTGATTGGTTATGAATTGAAAGTGGGCTATAAACACAGTCTAATACTACCAAACACATAGTACTGGTCACATGACACTGACAACAAATAGAAATAAGGATAACTAATCTCATCCAGTAGTAAAGCTACATTTCATTGGTTTAAAAGCCCAATACTACTAAATGGCTACAAACATAGCCACTCTGGTGACTGTTGGAAAGCAACAGAGCTGTATTTCTTCTTCAAAGAGATATAGCAAAAATGTAACATTGTACCTCCTTATCTACATATTTCAACATAAAACAGGTACATTTAATTAAGTACTACTGTTACAAAAACAAAACACAAGTTTAACACAATATGTTGCTAACGTTTAACACAATGGCTATGAAACATTACCTGCTGAAGCAAAAAAAAGAAATTGTACAGGAGAGACATAAGATAAAAACAAAAAGAAGATAAGAAAACTAATGGCAAGAGTATAAAAATGTTAACACTGTTTCTACACAGCCTAATATGAATAGTAAAAAGGTTCCTAGAGAGATATTGTCTAACAGAGCAAAAGTAACAGTCAGCCCATCCACGAACACAAATCCTGCCTATTGTGAAAATATGTACACTTTGACCAGAAGAGACAAAATCAGGAACATTACTAGAAAGCATTATTGAAATCGTGTCCTCACAGATCTGCTCCAAACACTCCTTTCTTAAGTAAAAAATGGATGAACTCACCCAGAAACAATGTGTTCAACATATTGTTGAAAAAGCATTTCATGTGAAAAGAAAACTATTCATTTTTTACATGAATCGCATCAAATCCCTGGACCGGTTAATTTCTACCAATAAAATACATACACTACGTCTAAAAAAATTAACAATATTAAACCTCTGCAACATTTTGGAGGGAATTTGGAGACATAAGTCAAGTACTGAACTATACTTTCATGAAGAGACTTACCACCAACATAATAATTGTGTGTTTTCAGTCACACATGAAGGGCGTAGTTATCAAGTACTACATAATGGCATAGTAGGGAAGGAAAAAGAAAATGTGAAACAAAACACCACATCAACTGACGATTTACAGGAGGAAAAAAAAAAACCTGTATCTGAATGGAATTCACTTCTATTTGCAATATTCCAGATGCATCAATTCAGAAGCTAAAGACAATTCTGATGACATTTAAAAATTCATCAATCAAAAATTAAACTACAAACCCTAGATGACTGCTTTTTTAGAGTATAAGTAAACTACAAGGACATTCTTTTGGTTGCCTTACAAATCACATGTGTGACAGAACATTCCAAACACATCAAAATGGTCTCCACACATCATGCAACTATAAGAAAACTTGTACGGACATTGTAATCTGTGAAAATGCAATAATTGCAATTAGAACAACTCAATTCTGCTCTACTCCACTCTTATCCTGTTGAGGTCAACAGGATTATGGACTACGTACAATGTAAATACTTTGATGCACTCTATTAGAGCAATAACTATCCACAGGTTGCCTTGACTCAGAATTAAGTAAAAAATCCATGAAGGGACCTCAATAATTACGAAACAGATTATCTGCAATTTCAAGATACAATTTCTGAAATACCAAATCCAATTTGCATTTGTTGCTGAAGAACACATTATAAAATGCAAGTTAAAACGATTAATCTGCTTGAGAATACTGAAGATGCAGAAAAATTGCATTGAAAAATTTGACTCTGTTTCCAATTGCAGAAGAAAGATATGATTTCTGCGAATACCAGCGAATCTGAAATTACTGCCTTGGGAAACTAGATCATAACTTCATGCCTTCACGAGGGATTCATAACAATTTGGAAAGTTATCCAATACCATCAGATCTACCACAACTAAATTTACATGAAAGCATTTTAATTACAACAATCTATCATTTTCAGACTATTGTTAGAATGCAACCAAAATCAGGAAAATTTCAACAACATGAATTAGTAAGCGCGCTGAAAGAAATAGTTGTTTTCCTTCATTTAGATTTCAACAAAAACACAACCACTCTTAGGATACAGGGCAAAATAGATGGAGCTTTAGTGGTTTTAGTGAATGGAGTACATACAAAAGACAAAAAAGTTTGGCAAGAATTAAAAATCATCGACAAAGTTCAAAAAGCTGTACATTACCTTAAAAAACAACATGTACTGTAAAGATGTGAACACTGATAACTTTATCTCATCTATAAACTTATCATTTGGAAAACAAACTCTTACCGGACAATTTGAGCACATTAACCTGGAACAAGCGGGACAATTAAATAAACATTAGGCTATACATCCACTACACTCAAAATACCTGATGGATGATGCTTGTGAACTTTTTCTGAAGAGAGAAGCCAAAGGAGAGCCAATTAGTGTCTGGGAAAAAACTCTGGAATCAAGATGCTATCCACATTTATTCACCACTGGGAAAGGTGAACGGTATGATGATGAGCCAGTACAAATTTCTGCATCTGAGTACCGAGCAACAAGATTATATTCAGAGGATCCACTCTTTCATCAAGACATTCCTTACATTTTCACACTATTATATGGAAGTGAACTTTCAGTCACTTCTTATGCTGTTGCACACGTGATGGGAACTGGAACTGGCTTCACTAATATAACAGCACACGGTTTTGTTCGATAGATGTACGGCAAAGATGAGAATCTAGAATATAACTTAATCAACATTATGGCATGTCAGCAACGGACTAATGAATATTGGTTTTGAAGACATGGAGAATTGAAATGTATGCTCAAAAGTTTAGGACACCTACTTGGTTCTTTACTTTAAGCTGTGCTGAGTACCTATGAGATGACATATATCAATTTCTACTTATAGCTAATATTGCAGACATTAACTACAAAACACCAGCTGAATTATGTTCTTTGGATCATGCTAATGCTAGCAGATATTTCAACCACAAATTACAAACTATCCTTCAGTACTTAAACAACAAAAAAGAAAAGTCCCATTGGAGAGGTGCTTGATTTTTTGGGGAGAAAAGAGTATCAAGCAAGAGTGCACCACGCATTCATAGGCTTTTGTGGATTAAAGATGCACCTAAGTTTGGATACAACTCTGATGAATCTGTTCTACATTTCATTGAACATTATGCTACTTGCAACATTCCAAATAAAGAGCAAAACAAGAAACTATTTCATCAAGTTTTACGCTTCCAATCACATAGGTGTGGTAGATACTGCTTAAGAAAATATTGGTACAAATCCAAACATTACTCTAAACATCACTTTAGATTTCCAAGACCAATTTTACAGAGAGCAAGAGTGAACAATTTTGTGTCATCTGTAAGAAATGTCGCTACTGCCAAATCACCAAAAATATTTACAATAAGAAGACTGCAAGCATCACGACAGATCAATGCCTGCAACCCTTTAATTCTACATATGTGGGATGCTGACATGGATATACAAGTTGTTGCATATAACTCTACAGTGGTTGCATGGTATGTTACTTCCTATATTACAAAGCCTGAAACAACTGATATGAAGTAAGTATGGGAAAAAATATCTGCTGAACAATCTTTAAGTAAATGTTATACCGATTTGGCCTCCAAATGCTATCTCACAGAGAGGTTAGTACCTATGAAGCGTGTGACCATTTGACTTCTTCAAGCTTTTACGGTAATCCTGGGCAATTATATGGCTTAGTTTAGGAATATCATCACCATGCCAAAGAGTTCTCAAAAGCCTACCAGAAATTGAATATCTTGCACATTTTGATCAGAATAACAAAGGCATTTTGAAAACCAATATGTTGGACACATATTACCCAAACAGAAGTCCTTTGTTAGAAAACCTATCGCTCCATGAAGTTCCCCAGTTCTACTTATATTGAAATAATGTAGCAGAAGATATCAATGCTGGAAGATCTCGAGTTCAAAGGACCATTAGATGTTTAATATGTCATTCTAAACCTACTCTTATTAATCATTGGAAGCTGAGCTGTGACACAGGAGAAAAAAATAATTCTACTGTTTAGCACTTCTGCAACTACTTAAACCATGGCGGAAAGAAGAAATTATAGGCCCCTTTGAATCCTATAAAGATGCCTTTTGTGGATATAAAAATAACATTGCAGAACCTTAATTTCACACATATTTAGAAATGCTGGAACAAGAAATAGCAGAAGAGAACAACATTAGTGCAGAAATTCAATGGAATACTGCAATAAGTAATAATACTTCTACTTCCAGGACTGCTGACCCACTTGGACAATCAATGATTGATAATGAATCTATGGTTGCAATGGAAGAGGTTGAAGATGCTATAGACAAAATAAACATCGAGAATTTGGATTACTTAGTATCACAATTAAATATGGAACAACTACAAATATACAAAGACATAAAGCAGTCTGTAGATCATGGACTTCAACATGAAAATGGATTATGTGAATGAAGAAGTTTTTTAACTACATTACAATATGCTATTCGCCAAGCTGGAAGAAGAAAAGTGTTCCTGTTAAAGTAATTACAGCTTATGTGCATAAGGCTGCTGGTTCGAATTTATCTTGTGTAGTTACTATTCCTACTGGATTAGCAGCAAATAATAACAAAGGAATACATTTACATTGTCTACTATTACTGCCATTGGCACATGATAACAAATTGGAATACTTAAAATTGAATACAGATACATGTCAAGAACTTGATTAAAGTTATAAAAAAATAAAAGTTTTGATCACAGATTAAGTCAGCATTGTTTTAAACTTAATGTTGATATTTGTTCATTTGTGGATGCAAGATGTACTGAAAACATCTTATGAAGTCTTCTTTAGAGGGAAACATGCCACTGTTTTGGAGACGTATTACAGTTTACACCTATAAAAGGTGAACTGACTTTCAAAACATCTTTGCAGGAGTAAACTTGGTTGAATTTTTCATACAGAAAAATTAACACAGACTTGAGGCAAGCTAAGGATAAAGAATATGCCAAGATATAACAGGACATTCATCTTGGCTTCTCACAAAAGAAGCAAAGATTAAGCTAACGTAGCGAAGTACAATTATATTGCTTCCTACCCTTCATTCACCTACTGAAGTAAAGCATTTTTCTTCTTTTACAATTACAACCCATGGTTTGTTTAATGCCAACTCTTCAAGAATGTACTAAAATAAATAATGCAATGCTACACCTGGAAAAACAAGAAACTGTACATCTTTCTTGCAAGGATAAAGTTGAGACTCATGGACTGATCTTACTTATTAGCAAACGTTTAGGTACAAAATTACAAAATATGGAAAAATCAGTGTCACGTACAGCTGGAATTACATCTGTGTAAAAATTGTCGCATTATTTAACATCACAATTTGCATGTAGTAGGACTCATAAATGGAGCCATGGGATCTGTAGTGGACTTTGTCATGTCTGCAAAGAATGAATAGATTGAATTTATTGTGGTCAAATAAAATCTTGAATCTTACTTATCGAAGATATATATAATCGAAGAGAAAAGTTTCCTCTTCATTCGGCTTACACGGTTACAATAACAAATCACAGGGACTAAACTTAGATTATGGAATTATTAACCTTGGCTCTACAATATTCAAAGAGGGAATTGCATATGTGGCCCCGTCACATAAAAAAATTAACAGGATTATATATTATCAAGTTGGATGACACAAGAACTAATGCAGACAGTAGCTGTGTGGGCAAATACAATTATTTGCGAAAGACATACGCTCCTCATCTTGCTGAATATACCATATTTACAAAACCAAAACTGTCTTTCAAAAGAAAAATGACATCAAACTACAATTACGAACAAGATTTGGAGCAAGCAGAATAAAGAAAAACTTAAACACATGGAAATTACAGGACATCAGTTTAAAAATCAAAATGGTATTAATTGCCATAGCAATGCCATTATTAATCTGCTTTTATACTTGCTTTCAGTGAAAGAACTGATACAGTAACATGTACATCAATCTTTTTGCAAGACTTTGACAAATCTTCATCAACAAATTCTATCAGACAACCAAATATGCCACTCTACAAGTGGCATTAGAAATATGGTAGATCTCTGTAGATGTGCTGTTCAGTGTTCTATGCTATGCTATGTGGATTTCTAAAGCACATGGCTACAAGTAGGCTTCCCAGCGCTGGCTAAGACATAGCGTTGCTTCGGGACAAGTGGAGAAACACAGGGGGTGCATTAATGTGGATATAGCATGCTTTTAGCCTTTTCCTGAACCGTGATTTGTTATTTAGGCATCTTAATTCAATGGGGGGCATGTTCCAAAGTTTGGGGATGAGATTTGAAAAGGACCTATCTCACGATCTGGCCTTGTGAATTATAGGTACCTTCAAGAATTGACTGATAGAGGATTTTAAAGCCCTACTGAGAGAGCAGGGGGTCTAGAGTGCCCTTATCATAGTGGGTATTTTGGCGTTAAGCCCTCTATGTGCCAGACAGAGTTTTTAAAATTGTATCCTTGACTCAATGGGTAGCCAATGCAGAGAAACTAGAGCACTGTTTTCTGAGGCCAATTTTGGTACCTTGCATAGGATCCTTGCTGACACATTTTGGACAACCTGGAGCCTTTTGATGCCATAGTTGGGGAAGTCTATGTACAGAGAGTTCCCGTAGTCCAACCATGAGAGAACAAGGCATTGGACCACAATTCTTCTGGACACACTCGGGTAATGTCTAGGATTTTATGGAGTGTTCTGAGGGTGTCAAAACAAGTTGACGCAAGTTTTGTGGCCTGTGTATCCATGGAAAGGGACTTGTCCAACCATGTCCCAAGGCTTTTGATAGGGGCGGAGGGAATGGGTGGATTGCCCAAACATTCTGGCCAGTCTATAGGTGGTTGGCGGTCAGGTCTGTTCCCTAGAATCATCAGTTCAGTTTTTTACCGCTCAGTTTTAAGCAGCAGTTCGCCATCCACTTGGATACTTTTTCCAAGAGGGGAAACAGCTGATGGGATTGCGAGCCTTTTCCAGGGGTGAGGGAGATGACCAATTGTGTGTTGTCGGCATATGATACTATTGACAACCCCAACTCCTGAACAATATCTGTCAATGGACGCATGTGCAGGTTAAAAACTGTGGGGCTATGGGCTGAGCCCTGCGGGACCCCAAACTTCAAGGGAAGGGAAGGACGTCAGAGTAGCATGAATTCTCACATATTTGGAAAGATTTGTCCTTCAAAAAGGAGGAGAGCCAATAAAGAGCACAGCTCTTTGGCTTCACCCATTCTGTACGTGTCTCATGGTCAACCGTGTCGAACGCTGCACTTAGGTCCAGGAGGAAGATAGCAGCTGTTCCTCCCTGGTCATACAGCACTTTTAATTCCTCCGTTACTGCGAGGAGGGCAGTTTCTGTACTGTGTTGTGTACGGAATCCCTTCTGGGTAGTGTGCAGTAGACGATTTTCTTCAAGGAATGTACACAGTTTTTGGCTGACAAGTTTCTCTAGCACCTTGCCTATGACTGGGAGCACAGACATTGGCCTGTAGTTACCTGGACATGTCAGTTTGAGGTTGTTTTGTTTTAGCAAGAGTTTGACCACTGCATGTTTCCACTTAGATTCCAGTGGATATGGACATGTTGAGTTCCATTATAATGGAGAAGGTGGCTGGAGCTCCTTGTGACAGTGTATGTGGGGGTGCGAGGTCAAGCAGGGACCCTAGTTTGACCTAGCTGAGAAGAGCAGGAAGTTTTTCCTCAATGAAAGGCAAAATGCTCAGGAATTCGGTATGGATGTACTAGCAATAATAGCTAACGAAACTCAACCGAGTTCTGACCTCTTTAGTGTAAGCTACTCTTAGGAACTTGAATGCATCCATTGCCTATATTCAAGCCCCACTGTTACACAATTTGAAAGATTTGTGTACATACCAATACCTGACTATAAATAATTTTCATTTAAAAATGTAATATGTAAGGCTGTGCAACCAAACTTTTGACCAAACTGTAAATCAGAACAAGTTTCAACCCTTAATTTAACTATGATAATAAAATATGTCATTTTGATGATTCAAAGATGTAGTGTGAATAACAAAAAATCAATATGTGATTCTCAAATTTCTGTTTCCTGGTGATCCTGATGGGGAAGACACTGAAGCTGCAGCCCAGCAGAGAAAGCATAACTCTTCTTGGTCACCTCCTTTGGCATTTTTCTACTTTCTGATCGGACACGGCACACCCTACCTTGGATGCATCATGAAGATATCCGTTATTAAGAGCGAGTATTGTGTGCAGTGCAGCCTTTCAAACCATACACCCTTACAATGTGCATTTTATATTATGCTTTATTTCCTTTTTTAATTCATAGGAGCAGCATGAACCATATGACAGAATAACATGGAATGTTACAATAACAATAATTGTAATACTGGTTTGAAGTTTACAGTTTTCTATGCACATAAAGTAGTGCATGTCAGCAGAATTCATTGCCTCACATGCAACCATTTCTTATATACTGTCGGCAAGGAGTGAATGTTTTGTGTTGATCTCAGATCTCTGTGTTTCTTAAGGTTGTCTGTTCAGTCCTTGTGCCCCTCCTTGGGTTACACCTGCTTATATCGTCCCTAAAGGCACTTTCATAGTTTTAATGACATCTTTAGTGAAGACACTTCATTGCATGCACATCACTAAGGCACTAGTTTGAAAAGAGTTATCTTACATCTTGAATTCAGAACGTGTAAAATGAAGAGTAAACGGGTGTCTGCTGATGTCCGCATTTAGCAGTTTATTTAGTAAACATGCATCTCACTGTCAGGCTCAACAAAAATATTATCATATTCAAGAGTGAAAGAGGTTAACAATCATTTAGTAAAGTATCTACTTGTCACTCGTGTAGATTACCCATTTCTAATGCCTATTTACAAAGATATTTTCCTGAACATTGGGCTAAAATTTCCTATACAGCAATGTTATTTCATAGATGAAAATGGGTATGTTGGTTGACATTTCGGTCTTGTTGTGTTGTACATATATAAGACCATCTTCAGGACTGAGAATTCTTATGTAGAAAAAAGGACCCTTTAAATAGGTATTAGAAATGGGTAATCTACACGAGTGACAAGTAGATACTTTACTAAATGATTGTTAACCTCTGTCACTCTTGTGTATGAGAATATTTGAGTATCCTTGAATTTGATTTATTTGATTATAAACTTCAACAAAAAAAGAATACACCCGTCTCCTGTTTTGTTCTGTTCGTTTTTGATTGCACAAATTGAGTTTCAGAATTCATGTGTTTGAGGCCACTATTTGGGCACTCATACGTGATTCTGTGAAGCAATGTTTTTATATATCTAAATAAAATCCCTTGTAGACACTTTTACTTATAAAACACTTTCTAAAAGTGGCATTTTCAAACACACACTTTAAAAACCACCTTTACTAAAAAGTGTGTTATTGAATTCTGAGTCCAGAGAAGCCAAACTCCAAATCTCTAGCTATTCCCAACTGAAAGTTACACTTGTAAAATATTACAAGGCAGCTCCAATGATAGTCTATGGGAGAGCTAGTCCTTTCAATAGGGAAAAACGAAATACACAAGTAAAACACACCAGTACATGTCCTACCTTTCACATACACTTCCCTGCCCATGGGAGTACCTTGAGCCTGCCTTAGGGGAGTCTTACATTTAAGAAATGGGAATGTTAAGGCCTGGCAAGTGGGTGCACATGCCAGGTTGACATGGCAGTTAAAAACTGTGCATGCAGACACTGCAGTGGCAGGTCTGAGACACATTTGAAAGGCTACTTGTCTGGGTGGCCCAATCAGTGTTGCACGCCCACTCGTAGCATTTTACTAGGCATTTACCATTAGATCAAATATGCCAGTCATGGATAACCAATCATAATCACAATTTACACAGGGAGCACTTGCACGTTGGCACTGATCAGCAGTGGCAAAGTGCCCAAAGCATCTACACCAGCAAAAACGAAATCCAGCACACAGTCAAAAATGCAGGAGGTAGAGGCAAAAAGCCAGCGGAAACAACGCAAGGAAGCCAGGTCTAGCAGTTTGCAAGTGATATTTGTCTTTGGTCCACTGCAGAATGGGGCAAGGGGTCAGCCCACTTCAGCCATTGGCTAACTGCACTGTCAGTGATGGAATTTTAGACAATTTTTTTTGGTCTGACCATTAAGATAGCTTTAGCTGTCTCACCAGAGTTACGTTTTAACATACAAATTAATACATACTATACATACATAGAGGGGTGTTTCCATTGGTCTATTAAATTGCCATTCAGATTTGTTTCCGCCCGCCACAGCATACAGCATGGGGCCAGTGAATGAAGTCCACTTTACTCACTGGCACCCTTCATTTTAAGTGGCTGCCCAGAGCCTGTGCATATTTTTCACATCAACCTAAAATTATTTAATTTCTCTTCAGTGATAAAGCTCCTTTAAACTTGGCTTTTTAATTTACATTTTTATAACATTTGTATATTTCTACCTTCAAAATTAATAATAAAATGAGTGCTACAACAGAATGGCTTGTTTTTTACAAAACATAATTAATAACCGGCCACGTCAGTAAAAGATATTTAAATTTCAATATTTATTGTGGGCACTACATTTAGGTGCTTACGTTTTCTTTTTTTACCTTTTGTTTCTACCTTTATGCTTGCAATAAAAAAATTAAATATTCATCATAAATGAATTTAAAAATCACTGCATAGCCTGCCAAGGCCAGATCTATTAGCTTTGCCAATGCTTGTTTTCAGTAAAAGCACACATCCTCTGTCAAATAAAATGCTGTACTACAAAGTATCAACATGTGGGGGGGACCAAAGCCCCAATCTTAATAGTGCTTCTGAATGTTCCTTTTTCTGTTGATCACATAAGTTAGAGACAGCTGCACATTCAACCAGACCTAAAAATGAGGTCACAGCACATCTCTCATATAAAAGTGCATACAATATCAGTGGTTCTGGAAAAACACTGACAAAATATTACAATACATTCATTAGATGCATAACAAATCTGCCTTTATATGGATTGGCCTTAAAAGGAGAGTATCTCGGCGCTCCAAACTATCATTGACATTATTTGATGCTTCTCCCTATTATATAATGACCTATCTTAGTTCAGTCACTAATCCTTACCTAATGATAACGTAGTTCACAACATTCAACAAAAATAATATTCCAACAAAGTTTCATTCCTTTCATTCAGTCTTATCAAAATGTATATGATGCATTGTTATTGTCACGCTTCCACCACAGTTTATTTAGAAATTAAAAACTATACTATCTGGTATTCCTCACTTCCGCACTCATAGCATCATGCAGTAAGTCTTCACGTTCATGTGATGTATAAATTCAATTCAGTTGTCTTGTTCTGTTTATAGTGTATTTCAAATGCTGTCCAGATATCATCGACTGTGATCACCAAGGTTTGTCTAGTAATCACTTGTTGCTTTCATCTTTTCAAAGTAGGGTGCATCTTAAGCTAATTACAGTTCTTGAAAAGCTTCTCATTTAACTGTAGTTGACATTTCCTTACGGAAATTTGGCTCAACGGCCACTCTACATCTATCCTTGACCTACTCTCCCCCCCGGTTACTCCATACTCAGAAAAGATAGACTAGATAGAATTGGAGGTGGTCTAGCCATCATCTTTAAAAACAAACTTCAACACTTGCTTGTTAAGAACACTGACCCCATCACCTTCGAATACCTCGGAGCAGAACTTAAAATTCAGGGTGCCCCTCCTATTCGCCTACAAAATATCTATCATCTCCTGGCGAATCCCTTCCCTTCGCAGAGGAACTTTCCGACCTCCTCACCCAATCCTCACTTTCCAACTCTAAAAATCTCTTCCTTGGAGACTTCAACCTCCACTGGAATGACATCAAAGACCCTGCAGTTAATCTCCTCTTGAATCTTCTGGAGATCAGTGACCTTAAACAAATCTGTCACTCTCCAACTCACTCCAAAGGGGCCACTCTTGATGTCTTCATCACTATGATGATTTGGCCTCCCTTTCCAGCATCATCCCCATCGACTGGTCCGACCAACACCTCATCCTCTTCAAGATCAATACTACTGCCCCCCCCCCCATCCACGCCAAAAGCATCAAACACAAGAAACTGACCAGAAACCTTCATCTTATCCCACCCGGTGAACTAGAAAAGAAAATTAACGCCCAACTCCTGCTAGCTCCCTTCTCCCAAAATGCCAACACCCTCACAGAACACTATAATAAATCAGTTACCGAGGTCCTAGACCAAGTGGCCCCCCAAAATTAAAACCCAAAGAAACATACCTTCCAAATCCTGGTTCAACTCTGATCTCAACAACGAAAGACGCTTCCTTAGACAATCTGAAAGAACATGGAGGCAACACCCGTCCCCCTCCCATCTAGCCCTCCTCCGATCTGCCAGGTCCAACTACAAAAAACACATCCTCAATGAAAAGTCCGCCTTCTTCCGCACACAGCTTGATAGGGCCAAAAATAGACCTAGAGAACTATTCAGCATCGTCAAAAATCAAACATCCTCTGCCCCCCAAAAGTTGACGGCCTCTATTGAGAAATGCGAAGAAATTGCAAAGTTCTTCTCTGATAAAATCACCAAAATAGACCAATCCTTCATCTTAAATCCGCCTCTCTCCTAACCCACTACTTTCTTATGACATTTCTCCCGAATCTCCTTCCCCTTCAAATCCTCCCCCTGTCCCTGCCCATCTCTCGTCCGGTTCCTTCCCACCTGAACCCAACCCTTCTCTCCCCCAGCAACAAAAAAACAATGCCTCCTGGCATAATTTTCACCCTGTCACCAAACACGAAGTCTACAACATCATCGCTAAGCTAAAACCATCCTCCCACACCAAAGACCCTCTGCCCCCTAACCTTGTCCAAGACCTAAAACATATCATTGCCCCTTTCTGGACCACCATTATTAACTCCTCCCTGGCCACAGGGTATGTTCCCACCTCCCTCCAACTGGGTCAAATCACACCCATCCCCAAAAATCCCAACGCAGATCCCAACGACCCAAATAACCTCCGACCCATCTCTAACCTCCCTCTTCTCTCCAAAGCCCTTGAAAAATGTGCCCTGCTCCAACTAGATAATCACATCAACACTTTTGACCTCTTTGACTCACTACAATCTGGCTTCAGAAAAGGATGCAGCACAGAATCTGCCATGCTCAATATAGTGGACGACATACATCATTCACTCGACAAAGGTGAATCATGCCTTCTCATTCTCCTCGACCTATCCGCTGCCTTTGATACTGTTAACCACACTGCCTTACTAAACACTCTTAAAGTCCGCTTTGGCCTCAATGGCCATGTCCTCAACTGGTTCACCTCCTTTCTCCAACACAGAACCCAACAAATCAAAATTGAGAACTGCCTCTCCAACCCCACTCCGATCTCTCTCGGTGTCCCCCAGGGATCCATTCTCTCTCCTGCTCTCTTCAACCTCTTCATGGAACCACTCACCCTCATCCTCAAACAAGCAGGAATAAATTACCACCTTTATGCCGACGACACACAACTTTACTATAAGATTAAATCCCACTCCGATATCCTTCACCTAAATGACACCCTGACCAACATCCAATCATGGTTCCACCATAATCATCTCAAACTCAACCCTAAAAAAACTGAAATCATTCTCTTCGTGCCTAAAAACAACCCACTTCCCTTACAAGACTGGATCTCTGACCTTAATGCTCTCAACTGCTCTCTCACCACTTCTAATTCAGTTAAGTCTCTAGGCATCACCATTGATAATAGCCTTGCCCTCACTTCCCACATAAAAACCTCAGCCAAAGGAGCACTCTTCACTCTCCGTCATCTCAAGAAAATTAAGCCCTTCATCCCGGCTGATGACTTTAAAACTGTTGTCCAATCGCTGGTCCTGTCGAGAATTGACTATGGCAACGCTATCCTCGCTGGAACACCTAAAGTCCACCTTGCTCCACTCAAATCTGTGCTCAACCTAGCTGCTAGACTTATCTCCGACTACAAACATTTCGACCACATCTCCCCCGCCTTGAAAACCCTCAAATGGCTACCCATCGAAGGCAGATCCACCTATAAGATTGCATGTATCACGCACAAAGCCCTTCACCAAAACACCCCATGTTACCTCTCAGATAAACTCTACAAAGCAGGCTGCGCCCGACCGACGAGGAACACTAACGCCCTCATTCTTATCCCCCCCCCTGTTAAAGAAGAAATGCACCCAAGCTCGCTCCTTCTCCGGTAACGCTCCCTCCATCTGGAACTCCCTGCCTAAAGACCTACGCTGTAACCCCTACTACTTCAACTTCAAAAAATAACTCAAATTGTTCCTCCTCAACAAATACTGGGGTCCTTAATTCCTACCTCTGACACTGTTCTCATGCTCTGCAACCCCGCCAGGCCCCCCTCTACTGCCCTCCAATTCTATCCCCTCCACTTTCTCCCACCAAACGCCCCTCCCTCACGCTACTCTTTCCCCCCCTAACCTCCCTCCCTGCTCTCTATATCTACATATGACATCTAGCCCTACGCACGGCCTCCCACTGATTTACTACTCCTACTACTCCCCTAACTCCTACTCTCTTCGTCCCCCTCCTTAACTCTTCTCTTTCACCCTCACCCACCCACCCTAACCTAAGTTCTCACTACCCACGTTAGCTTAATATAGTTGTTTTGTAAATAGCTTTCGTATTTATCTGCTTTCTTTGTTATACTGACTCTTGTTTTGTTCAAATGTTTTTGAATACTGTACCTCCTCACATTCCTGTAAAGCGCTCTGATACCCCTGGGTCTAGCCAGCGCTATAGAAAACCTTTAAAATAAATAAATAAATAAATAAATAAATTTAAATCCCAATTCAGACCTCTCCCTCAAGCAGCTGGTTACCCTAATTATTTATTCTTGCACCATCATTATCCATTCATTTTGGGTCAAATAATCCAGTCTTTTCTAAGGCTCAGACATCATTAACTATCTGACAGAACTTTGAATACATATTCTTCAAAATATAGTCAGAGTTTGGGTCCGGCATTGAGGATGTTTGCTATATCATTCTGCCTTCTATGGATTGCTTGCATGGCGATGTACGGCGGACTATTTCAAATCTAAAAACTTCACTTAATAATTACACATTCAATTGTTTACGTCATATATGCAATCTATACATTGCACCATTATCACCACTGCAATTAGCTCCTACGTTACCACCACCACTACCATTAAGGCTACCATTACTACCACAACTGTTATCAACATTACCATCACCATCATTACCACTACCACTGCCATCACTATCACCACCACTGTTATCACCACCTTTAACAACATGACTACCGTCACCATATTTACCACAATCAGAAAAACCACCATTGTGAGTGGATTGTCAGTGATAATACATGCACTGGCAATGCCAAGATTTCTGGATTTTAACTTAATGCAAGCCAGGCCTTCTGGTTTTGCCAATGCTCATTCAATCTTGCTGTTCAGCAAATAACTGTAAACTTATTTTAAGCTTAGTCTACACTCCTTAATTTTTTATAGAACTTTTAAGTTTATACTGCAGACTTCCAGATATAATTCTTCCAGTGATTCTCACCCTTGAATAGTCATAACTGTAGGAAACTGGAGTATTAGTTGAGGGGGTAGATACCAAACTCTGGTAATAACCACAATCCCTGTTAGGGTGAATCACTTAAATCACTAAATTAACCTAAACTCAACTCACTGGTAGCTATGGCACAGAGCAGACAGGCTTAACTTAGAGGCAATGTGTAAATTATTTATGCAGTACCAAAACAGTAGCCAACTCAAAACATACACAAAACAATCCCAAGCCAATTTAGAATAATAAAGTACATTTTAATAAATAAAAGGCAGCAAAACAACAAAAACCCAATAAGGGAAACAGGAGTTACACAGTTTTAAAGTTTAAATGTGAAAATATATACCCACTCTGAACCCTAAAATTACCCTTGGCACCCCAAACCCACCCTGAAACCCTAAAATTACTCTTAGCACCCCACAACCCAAACCCACCCTCAACCCTAAAATTACCTTTAGTACTGCAAAACCCAAACCAACCTTGAACCCTAAAATTACCCTTGACACCCCAAAACCCATATCCACCCTGAAAGCTAAAATTACTCTTAGCACTCCAAAACCCATACCCACCCTGAGCCCTAAAATTACCCTTGGCACCCCCAAACCCATACCCACCCTCAACCCTAAAATTACTCTTAGCGCCCCAAAACCCAAACCAACCCTGAACCCTAAAATTACCCTTGCCACCCCAAAACCCATACCCACCCTAAAACTTAAAACTACCCTTGGCATCCCAAAACCCAAATCCACCCTGAATCCTAAAATTACCATGGGCACCCCAAAACCAAAACCCACCCTGAACCCTGAAATTAACCTTGGCACCCCAAAACCTATACCCAACCCGAACCCGAAAATTAACCTTGGAACCCCAAAACCTATACCCCTACACCCCAAAACCCAAACCAACCCGAAAATTACCCTTGGCACCCCAAAACCCATATCCACCCTGAACGCTAAAATTACTCTTAGCACTCCAAACCCCATACCCACCCCGAACCCTAAAATTACCGTTGGCACCCCAAAACCCAAACCCACCCTGAACCATAAAATTACTCTTAGCACCCCAAAACCCAAACCAACCCTGAACCCTAAAATTACCCTTGCCACCCCAAAACCCATTCCCACCCTGAAACTTAAAACTACCCTTAGCATCCCAAAACCCAAATCCACCCTGATTACCCTGGGCACCCCAAAACCCATACCCACCCTGAACCCTAAAATTACTCTTAGCACCCCAAAACCCAAACCAACCCTGAACCCTAAAATTACTCTTAGCACCCCAAAACCCAAACCAACCCTGGACCCTAAAATTACCCTTGCCACCCCAAAACCCATACCCACCCTAAAACTTAAAACTACCCTTGGCATCCCAAAACCCAAATCCACCCTGAACCCTAAAATTACCCTGGGCACCCCAAAACCCAAACCCACCCTGAACCCTAAAATTAACCTTGGCACCCCAAAACCTATACCCACCCTGAACCCTAAAATGAACCTTGGAACCCCAAAACCCAAACCCACCCTAGACCCCATACTTACCTTATACTTACATGTAAAACACATATGCCTTTACCATTCATGCCTTTACAACGAAATTCGTGGTAAAGGCATATGCGTTGTAATGCCATGCCTTGTAATGGCTGTTTC
Organism: Calotriton arnoldi; assembly: GCA_963921515.1. NCBI lineage: Eukaryota > Metazoa > Chordata > Amphibia > Caudata > Salamandridae > Calotriton > Calotriton arnoldi. The sequence goes on along the minus strand of CAWUFW010014378.1, from coordinate 167,704 downwards.
CCCTAACTGTGGTCACCTGACTACTCTTGATTGGTACCTAGATGTAAGTTAAGACTAACTGAGATAGAGCACGTGTAGGATACAGAAACCAGGCTTGACCGGGACGGAAGTTTTATCTTCGAAGTTAGTCTCCGAAATGGAAGGCAAAAATCAACAATGGGACAAGGCAGCAGGCTGTGGCCAAAGAGGGCCCCACGTTGTCGGGTATCCGCTGGAGAGGTCTCAGTGGAGCCTTTGACTTTTGGCCAGAAGGCACTGAGTGGTAGAAATTAGAATTTTGCTCCCAAGAAATGTCCCTTGTCAGCTGGATACTTTTTGTGCCTTCACCCACTGAAGATTTCTACTTTCGGACTTAGGGCCTGATTTATATCTTGGCGATATGTATACTCCATTGCCAAATTGAAAAGCGGGTGGAGCTCAGGTTTAATCACGACAGAGAATACTCCATTTCCACTGTGATTAAACCCCTTCGACAGCCCTGTGTAGTAAGGGCAATCTGAGGCAGATCTCTAATTCCGCCCACCTAATTAAGATGGCAGAACTAGAAGTCAATTTTCATTGCCTGTCCCCGCCAGGATAACCCTGTAGGTATGGGACAGTGAAAAATGCTAAATGCTCCCTTCACCATAGGGAACATTTTCTTTTTTATTTTCAAAAAGAAAATTCCACTTTGGGATTTTCTTTTTGAAAATAAAAAAGAAAACAGTTTGGCGCAGGGATCAGTCATGTTGATGGAGCCTTGCACCAAACTGTAAACAGCATTGACAGGAACTGCGGTGACGACAGTTCCTGCCAAAGCTATAGATATAACTGCCAGCGTGGCGATCATTTCTAAATTAGGCAGATGGTACCTCCTTCAGGGCGATGGAGTAATTTACTCCATCCCCCTAACGGAGAAACGGGCTGCAAGTCACTTTTCTGTAGCTCCGATTTGTTGCTGCAGAAAAGCTCTGAGCGGGAGCAACCTGAATCTTTGGCCCAGCAGCAATGTACTGTCATTGGATTAGCTTGGCAGGTTGGTCACGGTCCTCCACAGGTATTGATAGCCAAAAGGTTTCTAAGTCCCAGGTTTTATGAAATGTTAGGAGGAGTACACTTTGACACCAGTCAAGGGTCCAGGACCTTACTGACAGCACTTGAGAGTCAAGCTCAGTCCATCAGAGGCCAGCAGCAGGGTCCAGGTTAGGTCCAGTTGGAACTGGCCAGCTGGGCATTTGCAGGAAAGGCCTCTTGAAGCTTGTTGATCCCCGTAGCTTGAACAGCAGTTCAGTCTTATGGCTTTTGAAGTCTACTTCTTTGCCCTGGGTACAAAAGGGAGAGCAGGACCAGTCTTCAGGGCTCTTCTCAGGTCACAGACAGCAGGTCGAGTCCTCTTCTTTTCTTCCACACGTCCAGAAAGTGTTCTGAGGAAGGTACTTTGGGGGTCGCATTTATGCCTGGTGCCAGCTTGTGGATGGGGGTGGTTCCTGGTACTTCCCTAACAAACAGGGTAAAAGTACTCAGGAGTAACCCTAAACACTTTTGCAGCACTTCCTACGTGGCCTATTGCAGACAATCCCACAATGCCCGTCTCTGTCTAACTCCAAGATGTTTTAACTCTTCTCTCCTTATGCAGAACCGGTGTAGCCAGGAAAATGAGCAACCCCTCCTTTGTGCTCAATCTAAAACAGTTCTCACTAAGGGCCTGATTATGAGTTTGGCTGTATGGAAGCGAGCCACCATGCCACAGCCCTGCTCCCACACTGCCAAATTCATCTGCACACCGCCTGCCAGACTACACGTTAATTTGTGGTCTGGTTGGCGGTCCCACTGCGGTGGCACCACAATGGGAGTGCCAAAGCACGTTCCTGCATGGCATGGACTGTGAAGTCCATGTCGTGCAGGAACTGGGAGAGCATGCAGATAGGGGGGCACACCATGTGCCCCCCGGCATGCATCCCCTGGCCCAGAGGCAACAGGGGGCCCTTCGTTTCCTCACCACCATGAAAGCTGTGGCTGTGAGGAAACTCATAATATGCTTGGCGATGCCGCAGTGGCACCACCAGCATATTGCTGTGCCAGACCGCCACGCCACAGCGAGGGATCACAGATCCCCGGTGGTTGCAGCGGCCCTGAGGTGATGGGACACTCATAATGCGGCAGTCGGACCGCCAGTGTAGCGGTTCCCGCTGCACCACCATGAGTTTGGTGGTCCGATGAACCGCCAAATTCGTAATCTGGCCCTAATATGGACGCCTGCCTGATTGGGGGAATAAGGCGCCCATGTGAGCTAACATTTGGGTAGGCCAATTTGAAGTTTTTCAAGCTCCTGGGCACAGCCCAGATAGTCATCCTGCCAGAGGAACAGGATACCTCTCCATGCCCAAGGTCTTTGTCTCAACTCTAGCAGCAAGTTCACACCTCATCAAGCAGGCTATTTAGCTCCTGGGTGACAGTTGGAGTTCATTCAAATGGGCCTCCAGAGGCTTCAGGCAGGGAAAAGGTCACTTTCTAAAAGTACAGTTTCCAATATATTTATTTCAAATCCGACTTTACCAGGGAATTGGGCTTGTAATACATATTTCAAACAATACAAGAATGTAGGTGTTTCCTAGCCAAGAGATAACATTATTACATTTAATATTGTATTCCAATGCTTTCCTATGGAACAGCCAACCCTGCTACAGTGAAATTAGATTTCAGGGTCTTTTCACTGTAAGAACATGTTTAACATTAAATGGTTACATGTCCTACATTTAAATACCATGCACACTGCCTTATAGGGAGTAAGGCCTACTTAGGAGTGACTTAGTGCTTTTTAAAAGGAAGGTTTGGGCATGTCAAAAAAGGGGTTATTTTGACAGGTCGAATTTTCAGGTTTACAAATTGCACATGATAGGTCTTCAGTCATTTTTACACTGTCATTGTAGTGGATGACACAATGGGGTCGATTCCGATTTGGGCCGGAAAACGTACCGACCGACTCGGAGCCGGAATTCATTCCGACCGACACGTACCGGTGCAGCCCGACCCGCAAAGTACGATGAGAAGCGTGCAAAACCCGACCGACTCGTACGGAACACAAGCCGAACGACCGAGCCGCGCGGAAAACAGCAATCCGGCCGGAAAAACACGCGAATCGAACCGACCGACACGCACCCGGAACAATCCCGAACGAAACGTACCCGCGAACTCCTACCCACCAAGTACGATGCAACGCGTGGAAAACACGACCGAGTCGCACGGAGGACAAGCCGTACGACCGACACGCATACAAAACTGCGAGCCGAAGCAACCCAAAACACCGCGACCGACGCGTACGCAGCATAGAAAACAGCACAAACACAGCGTGAACGACTCGGAGAAGCTCGTACGAGACAACTGCAGGGTCCGACTCGGTCACAAGAACGTCTCCTACATGCACAAAAAGTACAAAGGAAAATACACAAAAAAAGGCCAAACAAGCAATTACAAAGCCAATAAATACTGGGGGGGCAGGGAACAAAGACACACCCACAACTCCACCCATATAAAGGACACAAATCCCTACCATGATCCTTTGCAAATTCAAATTACCTGCCAGCACTCAACAGACAGCAACCACACACCCACAGCTCATCCATCACACAAGCCACACACCATCAGCACCTCAACAAATAGCACCCTCACATACACCCAGCAAAACACACACTCACACACCCTCACCTGCACACCAACACACACATCACTCACCATCACCACCCATCACCATGCCCCCAAAGAAGAATCATAAGTTCCTAGATAGTGAATTGGAAGTCCTGGTAGATGAGATCCTCAGTGTAGAGCCACAACTGTTTGGTACACTGGTCCAACAGACACCCATGTCGCAGAAAACCAAGATGTGGGAGAGGATCGTCGACAGGGTGAACGCACAATCACCATGTTTGCGCACAAAGGTAGACATCCAGAACAGGTGGTATGACGTGCGCAGGAGGGTCAGGGAGCTGTTGAAGAAGGACTACCTCTTGAGCCAACACACCGGCAGTGGCCCTCCTGCCAAACCAGAATACCTCAGGCCCTGGGAGGAGAAGGTGCGGGCCATCCTACCACCAGTGAGCGTATATGGACTAGAAAACATCCCAGAGCCTGGTGAGTACACAACAAATATACACAATATTGTGCGACAATACACACACATCACTGTCAAGGGGAGAGTCAAACCATGCACCCTTAGCAAATACACAGCAACCAGAACAGAATCATCCCAAAATGTGTATGTCAGTCAGATAAACACAACACATGCCATCTCATAGTGATATGTAACTGTGTCATCACATGTACAAACACAACTACAACTACAGCTAGGCAGTGGCACAAATATAACTAACAAACACATCCAGACATGTAGCCACCACTACAACACCACCTCACAGTGAAGCCCACTGAAAGGAAGGAATTCTGTGTATGCTGGGCAAGTCAGTGTAGCCAATAGCATCATGGGAGTCGTAGTCGCAGATATTGCCCACCCTCACAATGCGCACATCAACACCACCATGAACCATGCTCACATCACAGGGAGTGGAAAACAACTGACAAGATGGCTGACACTGGCTACTGCTGTGGGGAGCACAAGGTCCTGCTGGCAACTGTGCACCAACCAACAGCAGGACACCACTGACTGACATCCTGAAAGACAACTTGCACTCCCTGCAACAGAAGCACGTTCCATGGTGGAAAATCTGGCTGGGTGGGAAGGAGGACTGACAGCACTGACCATAGTTACCAGCAGCTCCACTCACACACACCCCTAACACAAACTCCACACAACTCACCTGGGAGAATGCATTGCCTCACACTCCAATCAAATATCCCACAAAGAACCACAACCCTGGGTCATGCTGAGTGAAGCACAGGGACACACATGGGACTTGTAGCAAAACTAACCCCAGGATAACACTGTCAGCCATCTTGTCAGCACAGGCACACAACACCACAGGGAAGCAGAGTCAAAAGGAAGGAAGCATGAGCATGCTGGGAAGGGGGGTGGAGGCAATAGCATGATGGGAGTGGTAGTCACAGCTCAACATCCCCCACCCACATGGCCCAGCAAGCTCACACTCAAGCATGAACACCCCACAGAGAGTGGAAAGCCCCATCAAAGATGTCTGACACTGGTGCTCTGTTGTGGGGAGCACAAGGCCATGCTGGGAACTGGCCACCAACCAACAGCAGGACACCACTGTCAGCCATCTTGCCATTGCTCTCACACTCACACACAGTGAAGTCCACCCAAAAGCAAGTAAGTATGGGCATGCTGGGAAGTGGGGTGGAGGCAATAGCATGATGGGAGTGGTAGTCACAGATATTGGTCACCCCCACAACTGTCCCATCAACACCACCCTGAACCATGTGCACATCACAGGGAGTGGAAAACAACTGACAAGATGGCTGACACTGGCTACTGCTGTGGGGAGCACAAGGCCCTGCTGGCAACTGTGCACCAACCAACAGCAGGACACCACTGACTGACATCCTGAAAGACAACTTGCACTCCCTGCAATGGAAGCACGTTCCATGGTGGGATATCTGGCTGGGTGGGAAGGAGGGCCGGATGTCAACCAAATACAACCAATGCAGACCATGTACACACCCCAACATTCACATAGAAATGCCCAAATAATGCAGGACAATGTGCTACACCAATATCAACCTCTGACTGTGACAACTTAGGACAATGCAATGTACAGGCCCGCATCCAGAGGCACAGTCACAACTGTCAGGTGTGTCAACCACTGATGTCTGCAGAAACATAACATACATTGTGTGTGTCTCCCAAAAACAGGTGATGATGGGGACACAGCAGCAGACGCTGAGGAGTCCCCGTCCCAGGCTCAAGAGGATACGGAGCTCACTGGTGTGGAACAGCCTCTGCCCTCCTCGGATGAAGAAGACCTACCTGGCACCTCCGGAGCAAGTCATCATGCAGCACCAGCAGGGCCACCAGCTGCACCCCCTGCACCCACCCCTCCAACGACTGTCAACACACATACCACCCCTGCCGACATGGACAGACCAAGGAGCACCACCACCACCAGCACAGGGACCCTGGACCAACGTGGGGCCATGGACACCAACACCACCAACAACCCCCGAGGCGGCCCAGGGTCACCTGTGCGTGCCACCTCAGGTACTGAACGTGTTGCCAGGGGTGGTGGGAGGGGTGGGAGACATAGGTCACTGATCGCAGAGGGTCTGGACTGCATGATGACCCACAACTGGCACGCATAGCCGATGCATACCAGTCCAGCACCGGAGAGCTCAGCCAGGTAGTGGGGCTCCTCAGGGACATTAAACAGCAGCAGGCTGCCCATCATGCCCGCTTGGACTCACACATGTCCCGCGTGGAGTCCAAGTGGGACACACTGCAAGAGATGACGGCGGTGCATAGGGACATATTACAATGCCTCCGCCAGATGAGCAGCAACCAGTCAACACCTCCCTGTGTGCCCACAACATCTGGTGCTGAAACAACTGCAACTGCCACAGGGAGGGAGGATGACTCTGGCGGAGAGTCCCCTGCACCGCAGCAGCCAGCACTTGAGGGTCCCCCCCCAAAGAAGAGGGGTCGTCCGAGGAGGGGCAACTGAGAGGCCGATGGCCATGTGCAACCCCCAGGAAGCCAAAACCTGTTCTGGATAATCACCTTTGTGTGCAAACTGTTCACCCTGTTGACTGCAACACAACTCCCCCACATGACATGGGGAGTACAAGTTGGACCAATGTCTCAGATGACTGTGGACTTGATACAGGACATTTCTGCTACCAGGACTTCCAATTCATCTAGGAACTTTGGATTGCAATCAAAATGTACAGCACTCACCATCCTGTGCACTATTCACACACATGTATGACAATAAACACACTAATACACCATACCTGCCTCTGTCGTGATTCCAACGTGGTTTCTGTCATGGAGATGATGACCAGCGAAATTACACTGTGCATGCTAACTGCTACAGCAAGTACAACACAGGCATGTGAGTCATGGCAACGTGACACATACGAGGGAGACACACCACCCGGGCTACACAACAAATACACACCTAGGCCATCTGACTCATTGCCTACACTGATGTTGCCAGGAAATACGGTGCAATGCACAGACACAACACCTATTCACAGTCTTTGTCAACTAGCCCACTGGTGCAGTAAGCAAATGCCAGTCAAATGTGTGACCACAGACAACGCACATCACAAAGTGAAGCACAGGTTTATTACACATTTGCAACATGTTGTAACCACTACAGATGCAAGGTAATCCCACCTGGCAGCGGGCACACAGTCAACAAATGTAGAAGGAAGGAAGTCCATGGGTGTGGCGCACATCACCTGTAGGGACACGACAGCTACCACCCTGGAAGTCGAATTACGGTGTCGGGGATCACAGTTGACCAAATGACTCTGAAAGTACCCTGTGAAGGACAGAAATGACACACAGTCAAAAGCACTGAAGAACAGGACAGAACTGCAATACTCATGCCCAATACATGTCACAAGATACCCACCCAGAACCAAGTTAGCATGTCAACACTGTTGGGGAGTACAGACTACCTGTAAGGACACATCGCTACATGCATACAGTCATGTAGCCCATGGACACACTCAAACAGCACCAGAGCACCACCAACACATATCATGCAAACTCACATCATTGACATGACATCTCTGGATACTCACATTCAGCTGAAGAAGTTGGTGATGAGCTGTGTGCGGACATCACCATCACCATCATCATCATCATCACTGGCATCGTGGTCCAGGCCAGGATCCTCCACAGGTGGCGGATGTTGGTCATCGTCATCCAGGATGAGAGGCAACTCCTTCCGCACTGCCAGGTTGTGTAGCATGCAGCAGACGATGACAATCTTGCACACCTTTGCTGGGGCATATGGGAGGGCCCCTCCTGTCTTGTCCAGGCAGCGTAAGCGGCTCTTCAGGAGACCAAATGTCCGCTCAATCACTCTCCTTGTCCGACCATGTGCCTCATTGTAGCACATCTGGGCTGGTATCACAGGGTTCCTGAGGGGCGTCAGCAACCACGGCATGTTGGGGTATCCGGAGTCACCTACATACAGACAATTGCACATTAGCTGAGTTGGAAAAGAGGGTGGAACACTACATTGCAGAACACACACAATGGTACAAAGTCAGTACACACCAACAAGCCAGGCACGCTGGTTCCGCATCTGTGACATCATCCTCGGGATGCGACTACTCCTCATCACGTAGGCATCGTGTGCAGAACCGGGGAAACGGGCACACACGTGTGAGATGCTCATATCTGCAAGACAGACCACCAGTGCATTGACCGAGTGGTAGTGTTTGCGGTTCCTGTATGCCTGCTCTTGGGCCTGTGGTGGTACCAAAGCCACATGTGTCCCATCAATGGAGCCAATGACATGCGGCATCCTCCCCAGGGCATAGAAGTCACTCTTCACGTCAGTGAGTTGTTGGAGTCTAGGGAAATAGATGTACTGGTTCAGGTATATCAACATAGCCTCCAAAACATCGCGGAGCACACGGCTGAACATGGTCTGTGACATCCCACCAGCAGTCGCCACAGTGTGTTGAAAGGTACCGGTGGCAAAGAAGTGTAGGGCTGCCATCACCTTCACCTTGGGGGTCAGCGCTGTAGGGTATGTCCGGCCAGCTTGCAAATGTGGGGCCAACCGCACCGTCAATACCTCAATCAGCGGCCTGGTGAAGCGGTACCGTCGGATGCAGTCCCGTTCCACCATGGTTGCAAGGTCAGGGAATGGTCTATGGACAGCTGGTGCCCTGCAGTGCATAGGTGAAGAAAGAAAGATTGTCAGTCACCCCACATATGTGGCATTGAACACACTCAATATCACATGATACATCATTATGAGGCACAAGTACATGATGTGTGCAGTTCCGTAAGGACATGTATGGCACATACATGGCCAACATCTAACATCACAGTTCAACAAGTGGCATCAATAAGTCCCAGGTTGTGCCATGGGATATCATGAGGCCGTGTCACAGTTCCCATCTCCTGCTGCCACGTTCCAAACACACCCCACAGTGACATGTGAGGACAGATGTGCCCCAGGCATCACAGCTCAACGACAGGTAGATTCCCAGGGACCCTGTATTGCCACATGGACACTGGCATGACATGGTGTATCATGAATACACCACAGCAAAACAACCATGACCCCCACAGGTAGTGGTCCCTGTTGCCTCGGCAGGACAGACATGGACTTCTGTGACACACACACGCACAACATCAAAGTCCATGCACAAACAACGTGGATGTGGAGACTGTCTCCCATTGTGCACATGAAATCAGAGACATTGTAAACACAACATGCACACAGACTGTGGAGGACCATCACTATTGTGCCAATGGGTCACCCTGGGATAAACATACCGTCCCACATGGGACTCATGGGGTATGTGACATGACATACACATACACCACCGTGAAATGTGACCATGCCACATGCTCAGATATGAACAGTTGCACATCACAGTGGTCATGTACACGAAACACCAAGGATTCTGTCCCCATGAACACGTGCACAGCCTGGGAGTGGCTGCCCCCAAGTGACACCCACAGAACAACATGTTCACCCCCATACACGGAATAGGTAATGCAGCCTTACATGCCTTAGGATACAGTTTGGACAGGCTGTGGTGTTGTAGGTGTGCCCCTCACTCCCTGGGAAGTATATGTGGCTGGCATATGTTCACCTGTGACAGGCATGGTGACATATGCCAGTGACTTGTACAGGGACGCGTTGGACAGCAATGGACCGATCGGTGCGCACACATTGGCCATTGCATTCAATGTGTGCTGGTACACGTTGTATTCGCAATACGCGTTGGACAGCAATGGACCGATCGGTGCGCACACATTGGCCATTGCATTCAATGTGTGCGGGTACGTGTTGTATCCTGGGTACGCGTTGGACAGCAATGGACCGATCGGTGCGCACACATTGGCCATTGCATTCAATGTGTGCGGGTACGCGTTGTATCCTGGGTATGCGTTGGACAGCAATGGACCGATCGGTGCGCACACATTGGCCATTGCATTCAATGTGTGCGGGTACGCGTTGTATCCTGGGTACGCGTTGGACAGCAATGGACCGATCGGTGCACACACATTGGCCATTGCATTCAATGTGTGCTGGTACGTGTTGTATTCGCAATACGCGTTGGATAGCAATGGACCGATCGGTGCGCACACATTGGCCATTGCATTCAATGTGTGCTGGTACGCGTTGTATTCGCAATACGCGTTGGACAGCAATGGACCGATCGGTGCGCACACATTGGCCATTGCATTCAATGTGTGCGGGTACGCGTTGTATCCTGGGTACGCATTGGACAGCAATGGACCGATCGGTGCTCACACATTGCCCATTGCATTCAATGTGTGCTGGTACGCGTTGTATTCGCAATACGCGTTGGATAGCAATGGACCGATCGGTGCGCACCCATTGGCTATGGCCTGGCCTGGCAACGGTCGCGTTTTCAAATTTTGAACGAGTCTGATGCTGTAAATTCAGTTGGTCACCCACAACAATGTTGCAAATTCATGGGTATCATGAAGTTGAACTTTTGAAGGATGCTGTGGGCGTGTGTAAGTGGTGCAATTCCATGGATTGGCCAGATTCAGAAGATGCAAACGACTTGGACCTATCACTTTGGACACATGGGACAGTATCTGCCTCTGCAGCACACATATAATGCTGGCTGTTCCCCTGAGAGCTCACTTGCCTGCACTACATGCTCCAGGACGACATCTGCCACCACCACTGCTGCTGTATCTGCACCCTCTGGACCCTGCAATGGCACGTACTGTGGAGAGAGCCCCAGCCTTCAGCACTGAGGAGAACCAGGCCCTGCTGGACAGCCTCCTTCCACAGTACAGCAAGCTGTATGGGAAAGCAGGGGAGCAGGTGAGTGTTCTGTCCACTGCCTTTCTAAATGTGCATGTTGTCTGACTAGCAAGGCTAACAGTCTGCACGCCACTGGCTAGCAGGCTCACTGAGTAGTTGTCACCCCCCACAGTGTGTAGTTACATGCACTGAACAGGTATAGTGCAGTGACAGTGCATTTAAACAAGGTTTTACTTCCCAGGCAATGATACCATGTAGTAACTGCTGGCATACTGTCCATGGCCATCGTTGCACTGCATGTGTACATCATGTGCCCCTGTGATTGAGACATGTATATCCAACTGTGTAATGCACGGATATGTTGCATGTGTAGTAATGGCATTCTCACTTTGTCATCCTCACAGGTTGATGCCCACCAGAAGCAGCAGATATGGCTGACCATCGTCCGGGCAGTGAGATCCGTGGGGGTCTACAAGCGCCGGATCCGCAACTGCCAGAAGAGGTGGCAGGACCTTCGGGGCTGGACCCGGAGGATCGCACGGGTCCAGCTGAAGCTGTCGCCTCCTTGCAGGAGGGGCGGACACCGGACCCTGACCCCCCACATGCTCAGGATCCTGGCGGTGGTCTTCCCTGATCTGGATGGGCAGCTGAAGGCCAGAGAGCAGCAAGGAGGGGGTGAGTCCATGACTGCATTGTGAACTTTGTCTGCCATGCTATGTGCCCTCCTCTGGCCTGGTTAAACTTCCACAGTACATCAGTCATGTGGTCCAGGACCCATGTCCCTCTATTGTGCACTGCCCAGTCCTCATCTGATACCCAGGTGTGGCCCTTACAGTCAGGGAATTGTGTCACTTGGGTAATGTGTCCTTGCAGTTTGCTTGACTCTAGGTGGGGGACAGCATCTGTTTCCCTAACTCTGTGGTGGGCATCATGGGTGGGTCCATTGCTTACACAATGCCTGTGTTCTGACATGTAATCTGCGTGTTACTTTGATATGTGGTCCAATTGCTGAGCTGATCCACCACATGTGCCTGGGGTATCTGGCACACACCCATGCTGCGGGTGGGAACAATGTCTGGGCCCCAGGAGTGTGTATATTACGTGTGTCACACATACTTAGCCAGCTGCCTACTGTCCAGGGCTCATCCCTCATTCATGTGGGGCAGGACAGTCATGCCTACTCCAGGCCATACAATACACTCTGTACTCCCACTCCCGTGTATCAGCTGACACGTTGTGCTCAGTGATATGTCCCCTCAGGTTTCTGCCTCTGTGTCAGTGTGCTGTGGCTTCGTTGTCAGGACTGCTGGGGTGTTTATCGGTTGGGGCTCAGCATCCCACCGGAGATGTGACCATAGGAGACGATACTTGTGTGACACATAGGTGTTTGATCACCTGACCGTGCAGACTGGGGTATGCGAATGTGAAGTTCAGGCAGCTGTTTCCCATTCACAGAAGATTGTGAGGTGCTCAGGTTCAGAGGGTTGTGTTACAGGTCTCCCATATGTCCAATCGGTATGACCTGGACAGATAAGGGTTCAGATGATGTGGTGTGTGGGGGATGTACATGTGCACTTGTTCAGCTCCAGGACTTGCATTCCCCATGACCTACTATTGTGACACAGTGCAGAGTGTTGTTGTCTGGCTGCCCTGCCCATGTGACTGGAGACAGTGATGTATGACTTAGCAGGCATGCCTGTGCCATGGCATGTGACTTCCTATGAGTGATCCTGCAGGGGAGTGACATGTGCTACATGCACACCATTGTGGCAATGGCTATCAGGACATGGGTGCATCATGGTGTCTGTCGCTGGTATGCATCACATGCATTTCCTATTTGACTCTGGGCATCCCTTTCATCCGGACACCTGTACTGACTCAGTGGCAAGAGTTGTGATGTGTGCATGTTCACATGCTTCACCGTGTTCTCTGCACTGTCCAACTACTGTTTAAGGTGGTGCATGTGTCCACACTGGGGTATTGCCATCCAACAGACACCAGACAGATGGGTGCAAGGCCAGGTGGGATGTGAGTGCCATGGTTGACCATCAGACTGACAATTGGCTTCTCCTGTTCTGTTTGGGCACTTTTAGCAATGTTCAACTAAGGATGCCAGGGCTTGCTCTGTAATGTGCTGTACTTACTGTGGTGTGTGCGCTCGGTGCAGGTGACTGATGTCTGTCTGTTTCCCTATTGATTGCAAATACATCCACGGCCACAGGAGGGGACAGCTCCATGGACCAGGAGGAGCCGCAGAGCCAGACTGGGTCAGCAGCCGAGGAGTGGTCGGAGGGACCCAGTGGCACGGAGGGCGAGGGGAGCCACACCGAGGAGTCCTCAGCACCATCCACCTCAGCTGAGGACCACAGCAGCTCGGAGGATGACTCCCTTATGGAGGCGGGTGTCAGCAGCCACCACACCCCAGCTAGTGTTGCTGTCCCCGCCACCACCACCACCACCACCGCCCTCCCATCGGCTCCCATTCCCGAGGTCCGTGGAGGCTCCCATGTTCGGGAGCGTGTCTCCTTCGGGCCAGGCACCGCACCCCTGCCCTTGTGTCCCCTGCTGCCCTGAGTGAGGAGTCTGTGTACCTCCTTCGCCAGCTCCATGTAGGGCAGACAGCGATGCTGAGTGTCCTCCATGCACACACCACTCTGTTGACTCAGCTGGTGTCGTTCATGGAGGGCATCTCATCGGGCATGTCTGCCCTACAGAGGGGCAATAGGACCATGGACTCCTCCCTGACGGCAGCAGTGTCCCTCCTCCGACAGTCCCTCACCCCTCCTGCCTCTGCCCCATCCACACTCCCCAGCACCTTACCTGTCCCAAGCACACACACACACCGGCACAGGCACACACCAGCACAGACACGAGCAGCACACAGACACACACGCCACAAACAAGACGCACACGCACGCACAGTCAGGGGACTGAAACCACACTCACAGGGGATGGGGCCCAGGCACACACACACGCATCCACGAGCACTGCGCAGTCCTCAGTTGCCTCTCCCTCCAAAGCCCCCTCCCTTGCCTCACCTGCAACCCCAAAGACACAACTGCTCTTCCTCAGTGACCTCGGCCTCTTCCCCTCCGATCCAGCTGATACAGCATTCAGGGGGAAGAGGAAGCCCACCCACAAGGAGCGGAGTGCCCCTCGCCCCCGGACACCCTCCCCCAGGCGCAGACCGACTGACGCCCTCACCCGCAAGTACCCCCGGACCCGGAAGAGCAAGACCCCGCCACCGCCCTGCAGCTCAGGCACCAAGTCTCCTTCCTCCATCCCTCAGGCCCCCACTCCACAGGTGCCCCCACCACACCCTGCCCCAAGTTCCCCCACCCACAGATACACCATCCCCAAAAGGATCAGGCCTTCTCCCCCTGCCACTTGCTCTTCTGGCCCCACACCCCCCGCTGCGCTTGTCTGTGCCACTGGTGTGGTGAGGGTGTCCTCCCCCTCTGTCCTGCCCACCTTACCTGATCCCCATTCTACTCCCCTGGAGGTAGGTACTGCAGTGGAGCCCACTACCACCCTGTCTGACTTGGGCACTGCAGTGGGGAACCTGTCCACTCCATCTGCACGGTCCACTGCAGTCGTGCCGGCACCCACACCATCTGAGTCATGCCCCCCAGTTGTGCCGGCACACACCATGTCAGACAGCTCCACTGCAGTTGTCAGTGGCTCTCCAGCACCCACCACCCCTTCCCTGCCTCCTTCTGGTGAGCCCTGATCCTGTCCCTGCGGTGCCTGGCCTGCCCCCCCGTATGCCCCTCCGAGGGGATTGTCCCTGGTTTTTATCAGTGCAGGCATGTGTAGGGTGACATCTGCCACTGTCACCCTGTTTTGACTTTCATCATGGACTGGCCATTGGCCTTTGTTTATTTTTTTACATGACTTCAACTTTTGAACCCACATATGCTGAATAAAGCAACTTTCTGTTCTCTAGTGCTTTTGCTTCTGATGTACATGATGTTGATGATGCTAACCATGCCCTTGCTGCAGTGATGGTGATATTTGGTCTCATGAAAATGAAGTGTTACTGTGCAGGAACCCATGTGGTCCAGGGGGACTGTGTCCTATCCTGTGGTGTATCCATGTCATCCTTAGCAGCATCTGAGGGTGTCATGTTTTCAATATTTGGCAATGGGATTTCCTACTTACATTAGCAATGTCACATCTGTGGCTTCCACCCCTGCACATCTGTTGTGCTTGCCATTGTTCAATTAGTCTACTTCCCTGACCGTGTGGCCATCTCCACTGGACATGCAGGTTTGGGCATCAATGGGGAAGGACTCATCTGTGTTGTCAGTGCAACTTGCTATACATGTGTGTTGGATCTGTGCTGATGATTTCGTTGACACTCCCATGACCAGACTGATGTGACGGGAGCCTTCATTTGGTGCTAATTGTTTACTGTGTGACCAAGTGTTCTGCTGACATGATGGAGCCCTACTGAGGCGACATATGGCACAGCTTTCCTCACACAGGAGTGGAGTCCCCTCATGGCAGTGTGTACTCCTGTGACATCGCCTGCGCCCAAGGTGTGTGTTGTATGAGCATGTCTGTGTGTTCATTTCCATTTTGCTGTGCATGCTGGGATCCCTAGTGATGTTCCTGTTTGTGATGCTTGCTGAGTTGACCTATGTTCCCCCAAAGTCTTCTCCCTGGGTTCTCTGTGATGTGGGTGCATGGCACATTACTGGTCATCAGGGTGTCACCCATAGGTGTGTTTGCTGTCAGGGCTGAGTTTGTGGGCAGACGCAGATGGGTCACATTCAGGATTCCCCTTGGCACTTGTTGTTTACACCTGTCATGTGATTTCCGGTTTGTGTTAGCTTTCATTGGTTGTGACACGTTGTGTGTGTGACTGCTGGCACTCCTCAGGGTCAGGGCTGCAATGTTGGTAGTTGTCTATGTGTGTTCTTTGTGGGTGACCTTGGCTTCTTCATTGGTGTGTGACTGTGGCTGGGATCCCATTGGTTGGTGTGGTATTGCCGTCATGTCCATGTACAGCGTAGTGTGCAGTGTGTCAGACATTCAGGAGTCTTGTTGAGTGGCCATGTGTGATGTGTTTCTGCACCTTGGTTCCCACCACCCCCCTGGGATTGTCATGGGTGCATGTGCAATGTCACCAGTGCATGTGAGCTTCACTGCAGCACATTGTTGGAGGTCGAGGTGTGTGGTGTTGAGTGTGTGCAGATGAGAGTTGTTGCCTGGCTAGACCCCTGCCTCCATGTTGGCCTTGGCTTACTGGCCGTGCTGATTGATTTGTGCTTGTGTAGGTGTGATGGTAGTTTGTTGCTCAGGACACATGACTGTGGTTCACAGTGTGAACGACATCTAGCTTTGTCATCACAGTGGGATTGTAATGCAGCCCAGGGTCACCACATTGTGGGGGCCCTGGGGGTAGTGCTGTGGTGTCTCTGTGTCTTGCTGTGTCAGTTGCTGTTCCTACATGCTTGTGTGACATGTGTGATTTGTGCTCCCTCTCATCTGACAATGCCTGATTGCCCACATAGGGGATTTGGATCCATGAGTTACCTTTGTGTGGCACTGTATGCACATCTGTGTAATTGGTATTCAGGCCTCCTCATGTGTTGTGTGGTTGCCTGGGGACACTGGCACCCCCCTCACCTGTTGTGTTTGATGTGCAGTGTGGGTCTGCCTGTTTGTGTTTGTGCATCTGCACCACTGCATTGGCATATCTTTAGTGTGCCATTGGCTGTATGTTGTTTGGTGGGTTTCCCCTGCTGTCCCTGGGACTCCTAGGTCATCAGTCAGCACAATGATCATTGTTTGTGTGTCCCATTGCTGCCATGGTATGGTATCTGTTCACCTCACATCTACAGTCTCCACAGGGTATCTGCATTTGTGTGCCCATTGGTGCAAATATGTGGGTCTGCATTCTGATGGTCACTTCTGTCATTGTGTCATTGATGAATGTTGACAGTGTCAGCCCCCATGGGTGATGTTTGTCTGCACATGGCCAAAGGTATGTCTTATTTGCACTGCACTGTTTGCCTCCCCCAATCTATGTTGCTATGGGACACAAGCACTACTTTGCCACTGATGTGTTTGTTGTTCTGTGACCAGGAATCATCCATGCAGTTTGGCAGTTGCAGCTTTTTCTTTGTCAACACTTGATGATGGGGGTTTGGACCCCATTGCCACAATGTTCAAAATGTGCTTCAGCTATGGACCCCACACTTACATTTTGGTCACTGTGATGATGGGGGTTTGGACCCCATTGCCACAATGTTCAAGATGTGCTTCAGCTATGGACCCCACACTTACATTTTTGTCACTGTGATGATGGGGTTTTGGACCCCATTGCCACAATGGTCATGGCCTGCTTGCATTGTGGGGGCCACACACATTTATGTGTGGCACATGTGATAGGGGGTCACATTGTATGTTCAAAGTCATGTTCAGTGTTGTAGGCATTTGACACAGTCTACACACGCTTGTCATGGTGTTGGGGGGATGTCTTTATGTTGCATTCTTTATGTTGGTGTGTGCTTGTTGTGTCATGTATTAGCCATCCTGTGAGTGGGGGTGTTGTTGGTGGTAGGCATCCAGCCCCCATGGGTAGGGATGGTAGTAGTGACAGGCATCCAGCCCCCATGGGTAGAGGTGGTAGTAGTGGTAGGCATCTGGCACCCCCTGGGTGGAGGTGGTAGTAGTGACAGGCATCCAGCCCCCCATGGGTAGAGGTGGTAGTAGTGGTAGGCATCTGGCACCCCCTGGGTAGGGGTGGTAGTAGTGGTAGGCATCTGGCACCCCCTGGGTAGAGGTGGTAGTAGTGGTAGGCATCTGACACCCCTGGGTAGAGGTGGTAGTAGTGGTAGGCATCTGGCACCCCTGGGTAAGGGTGGTAGTAGTGGTAGGCATCTGGCACACCCTGGGTAGAGGTGGTAGTAGTGGTAGGCATCTGGCACCCCCTGGGTAGAGGTGGTAGTAGTGGTAGGCATCTGGCACCCCTGGGTAAGGGTGGTAGTAGTGACAGGCATCCAGCCCCCCATGGGTAGAGGTGGTAGTAGTGGTAGGCATCTGGCACCCCCTGGGTAGGGGTGGTAGTAGTGGTAGGCATCTGGCACCCCTGGGTAGAGGTGGTAGTAGTGGTAGGCATCTGACACCCCTGGGTAGGGGTGGTAGTAGTGGTAGGCATCTGGCGCCCCCTGGGTAGGGGTGGTAGTAGTGACAGGCATCCAGCCCCCTGGGTAGAAGTTGTAGTAGTGGTAGGCATCTGGCACCCCCTGGGTAGAGGTGGTAGTAGTGGTAGGCATCTGGAACCCCCTGGGTAGAGGTGGTAGTAGTGGTAGGCATCTGACACCCACTGGGTAGAGGTGGTAGTAGTGGTAGGCATCTGGCACGCCCTGGGTAGAGGTGGTAGTAGTGGTAGGCATCTGGCACCCCCTGGGTAAGAGTGGTAGTAGTGACAGGCATCCAGCCCCCCATGGGTAGAGGTGGTAGTAGTGGTAGGCATCTGGCACCCCCTGGGTGGAGGTGGTAGTAGTGACAGGCATCCAGCCCCCCATGGGTAGAGGTGGTAGTAGTGGTAGGCATCTGGCACCCCTGGGTAGAGGTGGTAGTAGTGGTAGGCATCTGGCACCCCTGGGTAAGGGTGGTAGTAGTGGTAGGCATCTGACACCCCTGGGTAGAGGTGGTAGTAGTGGTAGGCATCTGGCACCCCTGGGTAAGGGTGGTAGTAGTGGTAGGCATCTGACACCCCTGGGTAGAGGTGGTAGTAGTGGTAGGCATCTGGCACACCCTGGGTAAGGGTGGTAGTGGTGGTGGGCATCCGGGCCCCTATGTGTATATGTGGCATTGGTGATGGCCATCCCGCCCCTATGGTGCTGCTGTTGCTGGTGTAAGTAATTTCTGCATCCCTCTGTGTGTGTGTGATATGTCGGGTACGTGTAGTTTGTTTTTGTGGTTGGTGTCTGATTTACCTTCTGCGCCGTACGCGTCCGTGCCTGTTCCAGTAGTAGATGTAGAATATTGGTAGGATCGGCACGATGGGATTCATGGTTGGTTCGTCTCGTTCGTCTTTCTCGTTGCTTCGCCTCGTCCTCGTCGCTGGCGTGTTCGTCTCGTAGCCGTGGATCGTGTTGTGGCGCGAATCGGAGCTTACGTGCGCCTCTCCCGGATGCTTTGACGTGCCGTGCGTAGCAACGGGTTCGGCGCGTACGGGAAGCGCATCGTACTTGTCCGGCCGGACGGGGCTGCATTTTGGCTTCCGTGCGACTCGATTCTGCGTTTACGGATCCGGCTCGGTCGGGGAACAGGACCTGGATTGGGTGAGTACGACTGGGTCGGAATCTATGCTGTTGTGCGCATCGTACTTGCTCGTTCGGAATAATGTGCGGATCGGTCGGGAAACAGGCATTCGCATGGCTTTTTTCCCGACCGAATGGTGTTAGGTGCGCCTCCGACCGAGATCAGAGTCGGCCCCAATGTGTGCTGCAGTCCACTTGTGGCATTTAACTTACTGGCCTTGGGTATACTTTTGTACCATACACTACGGACTTATAGGTAAGTGAAATATGCCAGTGGTATGCCAATTTCATCATGTTGAAAGGGGGAGCACAAGCACTTTACAAGTGGTTAGCATGGGTTAAGTGCACAGAGTTCTACAGTCAGCAATAACAAGGCAAAAATTCAGGGGCACACCACTCAAAAGATGGTTATTTCCAACAATATGCATCCTCAATAGAATTACTGTTATGCTGATGCTGAGGCCTTTATTTATAGCAGTATGCAGAGAGTTATTCGTCCGGCATGAAATGGGCAATTCATTGAGGGGAGATCTCATGTGCAGGACAAAATGATCTAAAAAGACAAGCCTGTTCATCCGTATCGTGTTAATGATTTATCATCCCCAAGAAACCTATAAAGATTTGGTGGCAAATATTTTCCCAGTAAACGTCATTAAAAACCATAGGTAATAACGACAGTTAAGAAAATCCAGGCATGCAATTTTATATGGTCCATCACGCTACAAAACTTACACTGCATAATTCTTCACTTCCACATTCCACTTGTCTAAATTTCTTCATCCTGTCTCTTCCAAGTACAGAGGTTACGACTGTAAATTTACTTGCAAATGTTTAGAGGGGGCACACATTATGGTTCTGGACGGCAGTGTCCCAGTGCACAGAGTCATAACACCACCAAAAAAAAGCCCATAAGATCTGGAAATCAGGGCAGATAATGCAGAAAAAGGTGATTAGCTTCTGCCACAATAGACCATGACCAAACATTATGCCAAGGCCCCATCATGCCAGGGAAGGGACCTGTGTGAGGTTTGCCTGACTGTGGCTAATCTGCAGATTTCCTCTATCGCTCACCGCCTTGTGACTTTGATGTGACATCTGTGTCTAAATTAACCCTGGGCATTGAATTCCGCTCCGCTCGCGGAATTTGCGGAATTTAGACAATTTCGCGTTCCGCGGAGAACGCGGAATTGCCAACAATTCCGCGATCCGCGGCGAAGCGGAATTATTTTCTTGTTCGCGCTTTAAAAATGCATTCTAGCGCGCGCGATTATGACTTACCGGGATTCCTGCGTTCGCCGACGGGTTTTCCTATTCGTTCGTGTGCGCCACGAGATTTCGGTAGCCGGCCGCGCGATCCTGCGAGAGTTTGCGATCGCGAACACGTCATTCGCCGCGCCATCGGACAACGCGAGAGTGTGTGATCGCGAACACGTCATTCGTCGCGCCATCGTGCACCACGAGAGAGATTGCGGTCGCGAACACGTCATTCGGGCGCGCCATCGGATTTCCGGCGGAATCTTTGTAAACCTGCGATCCCGAACACGTAAAATTTTCAATCTGGAGAAGAATAATATCGCGAGCAGCATAAAACCTTCTATAAACTGATGATTTCCATGGAAAAAAAACCTCAGATTGATATTTGGGTGTCCTTTTTTGTCAATTTTTTTGGGGGGGAGAGGGAGGAAGTGCCACAGAGTCTACTACTTCCTGTTCCTTTCCAGCAGGCTCCTCCCAGTGCTTTCTCCATCTCCTGTTCATTTTTCACTTGGATTTAAGCTGGAAGGATCACTCTTTGTGTCTGCTGCATCATTATCATTGGATTTGAGGATTTTTGGATTTGAGATTTTACAAGTAAGTTGGTGTTGTTTGATTGGGTCATTGCAGTTGCTGCAATTACAATTTTTGTAATTTTCATCATTTTTAAAAATAAATATAGTGGTGGGTAGCCACTGTAGCCAGTAGGCCCAGAGCTAGTCATGGGTGGGTGCATGATGAAACATGATGAAACAACTGTTCCTTTGCTGTGTGATGTATTTTTTAATTTCAAACATCATTTAGGGGGCATGGATGGCATTGGATTGAATTGCAAAATGTGTATTTTTGGGTGTATTTCAGTTTTTGGGCTGTGTGCTAAATGCATGCCTTAGTTGTGTGTGGTGTGCTGCAGGCCTTGTTTAGCCCTGTGGATTTTCGTTTTTGCATTTTATTGCATTACAGGCAAAGCAGTGTTGTTTACCATGCAGCCTTTGCCTGGCTATTATAGGTCTGTTTTCAGTACATTGTTTTCCAGGCCTCCTGCTTGTTGCTTGTGATTTGTGAGTGTCCATGTGGCTGGTAGCCATTTCTGGTGGGAGTTATAAGTGTGCTGCTTTTTTGCCATATAGGCCTGCATGTGTTTCCTTTGTGACCTAGGCTTCTTGTTGTTGTGGGCCTGGCCATGAGGCTGGTGGCCATTTTGAAGCCAGGCAGTGTGCTTTTGCCATAGGCCTGCATTGTCTGTCTTCAGTTTCTTGTTGTTGTGGGCCTGGCCATGAGGCTGGCGGCCATTTTGAAGCCAGGTAGTGTGCTTTTTTTCCATAGGCCTGCATTGTCTGTCTTCATTTTCTTGTTGTTGTGGGCCTGGCCATGAGGCTGGCGGCCATTTTGAAGCCAGGCAGTGTGCTTTTTGCCATAGGCCTGCATTGTCTGTCTTCAGTTTCTTGTTGTTGTGGGCCTGGCCATGAGGCTGGCGGCCATTTTGAAGCCAGGTAGTGTGCTTTTTTTCCATAGGCCTGCATTGTCTGTCTTCAGTTTCTTGTTGTTGTGGGCCTGGCCATGAGGCTGGCGGCCATTTTGAAGCCAGGCAGTGTGCTTTTTGCCATAGGCCTACATTGTCTGTCTTCAGTTTCTTGTTGTTGTGGGCCTGGCCATGAGGCTGGCGGCCATTTTGAAGCCAGGCAGTGTGCTTTTTGCCATAGTCCTGCATTGTCTGTCTTCAGTTTCTTGTTGTTGTGGGCCTGGCCATGAGGCTGGCGGCCATTTTGAAGCCAGGTAGTGTGCTTTTTGCCATAGGCCTGCAAGCTTGTAGCCTAGTCTGCCAACAGGCCTTTCATCCAGTGGGCCCAGAGGTAGTCAGGGGTGCATGAAACAACTGTTTCTGTGTGTTCTGTTGAATATAAACATCATTTAGGGCACATGGATGGCATTGGATTGAATTGCAAAATGTGGATTTATTTTTTGGGTGTATTTCAGTTTTTGGGGGTGTGTTACATGCCTTAGTTGTGTGTGGTGTGTTGCAGGCCTTGTTTAGCCCTGTGTATTTTCGTTTTTGCATTTTATTGCATTACAGGCAAAGCAGTGTGGTTTACCATGCAGCCTTTGCCTGGCTATCGTAGGCCTGTTTTCAGTACATTGTTTTCCAGGGCTCATGCTTGTGGCTTGTGATTTGTGAGTGTCCATGTGGCTGGTGGCCATTTCTGGTGGGAGTTATAAGTGTACTGCTTTTGCCATATAGGCCTGCATGTGTTTCCTTTGTGGCCTAGGCTTCTTGTTGTTGTGGGCCTGGCCATGAGGCTGGCGGCCATTTTGAAGCCAGGCAGTGTGTTTTTGCCATAGGCCTGCATTGTCTGTCTTTAGTTTCTTGTTGTTGTGGGCCTGGCCATGAGGCTGGCGGCCATTTTGAAGCCAGGCAGTGTGCTTTTTGCCATAGGCCTGCATTGTCTGTCTTCAGTTTCTTGTTGTTGTGGGCCTGGCCATGAGGCTGGCGGCCATTTTGAAGACAGGCAGTGTGCTTTTTGCCATAGGCCTGCAAGCTTGTAGCCTAATCTGCCAACAGGCCTTCCATCCAGTGGGCCCAGAGATAGTCAGTTTGTGTGTTCAGTTGAATTTAAACATCATTTAGGGCACATGGATGGCATTGAATTGCAAAATGTGGATTAATTTTTTGGGTGTATTTCTGTTTTTGGGGTGTGTTACATGCCTTAGTTGTGTGTGGTGTGTTGCAGGCCTTGTTTAGCCCTGTGTATTTTCGTTTTTGCATTTTATTGCATTACAGGCAAAGCAGTGTGGTTTACCATGCAGCCTTTGCCTGGCTATCGTAGGCCTGTTTCAGTACATTGTTTTCCAGGCCTCATGCTTGTTGCTTGTGATTTGTGAGTGTCCATGTGGCTGGTGGCCATTTCTGGTGGGAGTTATAAGTGTGCTGCTTTTGCCATTTAGGCCTGCATGGTTTTCCTCTTGGCTTACTGCTTGCATCCATCCCCTTTGCCAGCTGCAGCTCCCTGAATGATGTGATGAGCAAATAATTTAATGCCAAACAGGGTCCACTTCTATTACATTTGTATTTTGGTTGTTGTTCCTCTTCTTTCCTATCCTTCCTGACAGTGTACACAGTATACCATGAAAGCCCTTGTTGACAGTCTCACAAATGGCTACACTAATTTATATCTTTTATTTGTTTGTTTGTACTACTAGTAATTGAACCACAACAACAAATGCAACATTTCACTGATGTTCTTCTCCTGGCTTCTTTGCTTTTAGGTGCACAAAAAGACAGAGGAGGAGGTGTCATCATCATCATCACCCGTGGTACTGCCAGGCTGAAGTCCTGCTGCGCGTCACGTCCACGTGTGACCACAGACATCTCTGCAACTTGTGCACCTGCGTCCTGCTGACATCTGAAGAAGATGGCCCCAAAGAAAGGTACCAGGTCCTCCAGTAGCAAGAAAGTTGCCAGTGAGAAGAAGGGAGAGAAGAAGTAAGTGGCACTTGCCAAGACTGGGGTGCCGGCCGATGTGTTTTTGGTAAAAAAACTTACGCCTGCAGCAGCGGTGTCCAGCGGGGACCAAGCTGGGAGCAGCACCTCTGCATCAGTGGCCCCACCCCAGCAACCTAGGCCCAAGCCCATGACTGTGGCAGAGGTAGCCAGTCTACTAACGACCAGTGATGTTGAAATGTCATTATCGCAAAGTAGTACCCAATCCACGCACTCGCAGGCGCAAACTCAGCAGATAAGTGGGCAACCCCAGTCGCAACCCGAACCGCAGCTGGAACTGCAACCACAGCCGGAACCACAGCCGCAACCCCAGCCGCAGCCGGAACCGCAACCACAGCCGGAACCGCAACCACAGCCGGAACCACAGCCGGAACCACAGCCCACAATAGTAGCTGTTCCACCTGAAGTAGGGGCAGTTCAGGAAATCGAGCTTTTTGCAGACGAAGAGGAGCAAGCCACTGTTTCAGAAGATCCAGTGTCTTCCATACCCCCAGCAAGGAAAAGGAGGCTTAGTACATCAACTTCTTCTTCAAGCCCCGCTTCTGATGATCTAGATGCCACTTGGAAGCCACCAGCTCAGCCTGAGAGTGATGCACACCACAAGACAAGGCTAGTGAAAAGGAAGGTTCCAGAAAGCCTTACAGTTATGGAGGTAGATGTAGACGAGGGGGTGATGATGATGAAGAGCCAGTCATCACGAACATCACTCCTGGGCCTGCGGAGATGGAGACCAACATTATTAGACTATCCCAAATCGCTGCGAGGGATGTAGCACGGATACCACCAACACAGGTAACGCCAACACGACCTCCAGCTTCCATATTTGCCTTTGCAAAGGCCCGGCAGGGACCTACATCAAGCTCAACCACCACCTCAGTAGGTGGTGGTAATGTAAGTGCACAGAGTCAAATTCCATGCACAACCTCCATTTCATCTGGTATTGAAAGTGGCACCTCCAGCAGCTCCAGAAAGTTCTCCTCCCCAGTTTGGGACTTCTTTTCGGTTAGCAGTAAGGAGGAGAACATTGCTATATGCTCAATTTGTCGGCAGGCTGTTAGGCGGGGTAAGCTTGGTACAAACTATGGTACCGGAGGACAAACAAGTCATCTCAAAAAACACCACACTATCAGGTGGGAGGCTCACCTACTTCACTTACAAAAAAGTAAAACTGGACCCATTGCTGTTGTTGGGGATGAAGAAGTAGGGGAAGATATGATCGCGGTGGAAGGTCAACAAGAGGGAGACATTTCTAGCCCTACCCCCAGCAGTGTACTGGTAACGCCCACATCCTCAGCAACATCTCAGTGGCACAGTAGTAAGAGTCAACATGAGACACCAAGGCAACCGGGCACTGCAATGAGCAAAAGTGCAGCGTCGTTGAGCCTAGCTGGGTTCAAGAAGAAAGGTGCACCACTAAGAAAAATATTCCAGCCTACCATTGACAGCATGCTTAGGTCGGAAGGGCAGTACCAAGTGGAAGGGGTGGGTTTCCTTGAATTTGTGTCAGCCATCTGCCCTAAATGGAAGGTTCCCAGCCGGTCCTATTTTGCCCGAGTTGCTGTTCCAGCACTACATCACGATGTGCTGGAATTGGTTGGACAAGCTTTGCAGCAGAGTGCTGTTCACAAAATCCACCTGACAACAGACATGTGGACCAGTTGCCAAGCCACTGATTACATGTGCATCACTGCACACTGGGTCTCTTTGTGGGGGTTAGAGACAAGCTATCTGAAGTAGGTGCTGTTGACACAGCTGCAATTTTTAATGCTTCTCGGAAACATGCAACTATAGCCATGTTCGCCATGGAGAAATCTCATACTGCTGAAAACATTTTGGAAGAGTTTAACAACAAGGTCTTTGAATGGCTGCGCCCCAGAGGGCTTCACATTGGTTTTGTTGCCACGGATAATGGCAGTAATATACTTAAGGCCATGACGCTTGGTAAGTATTTCAGGGTCCCGTGTTTGGCGCACTGCATTAACATTATAGTTCAAGACTTTCTGAAAAAAGAACCCATAGTCAGCAACTTACTGACCACCTGCCGCAGAATATGCACGCATTTCAGCCATTCTTTTAAAGCCCGGAAGCAGCTGAGGATCATTCAACGTGACTATAGAATGCCAGTCAAAGCACTGATCCAGGAGGTGGCAACACGTTGGAACTCAACGTATTACATGCTTGACCGTCTGAGCAGTACAGACCAATCAATGAATATGTCATGCAAAGGGCGGATGCTGCTGTGAAAGGCATGACCCTTCAGGTGGACCAATGGTGCCTAATTAAATCTCTTACAGAGATGCTTCTTCCTTTCGAGGTCTTCACACGTGAAGTCAGCAAGGAGGACTGTACTATGGGCCAAGCTATCCCATTGTTGCACATGCTAGAGCAAGAGCTGAAGAGGGTGTGTGAAGCGTACATAGGTGTGGAGGAAAAAAGAAGCATACCAGTTGGCGGAGAGCTTATCATGTCGCTTAAGTGAAAATGCAAGGGTGCAAAATAAGATTCTGTCACAACAACATTACATTTGTGCCACAATTCTGGATCCACGGTACAAATCGGCACTGCACAGTAAGACATTACTCCCTTTTTCAGAAGTGGATGTTGCCCGGTACAAAACTTGGATAGCTGAGGCAGCCAGTACATTGGAAAATGAACAGCTGGTAATTAAAGGCCTCAAACCTACATCAAGTACTGCAGCAGGGCATCCTGCGTCAAGTTCAACTTCAGAGCCTGTGGGCAGTGCATTTGGTTCAACAGCAAGAACCGGTTTTGGTTCACAGCTGTCACCAACAAATAATGTCAGTGTGGCTGAGCAGGTCAGCACAGTGAGCATAAACTTAAACAAGACCCATGGCTGATCAACAAAACACAACACAGACTTGGCAGTGACACACTCTGCATACTCACAACTGACAGAGACAACAAGTAGGTGTCCCCCAGGAGTGCAAGCACACACCGACACATTGCACAGTGCTCAACCTACAACTCCTACATGTGCCAACAATCTGAAGCACATGTCTGACAATGTAATCTGAATACACACTAAGGGGGCTAGAGGAGATTTAAGGACCTGCGTGGGCCACCTCCCCACTCATAATATCAAACACAAGAAAGGCCACGGGTCCAAGGAGGCGGTATGAGGTGCGACAAAATTCGGCCAACCATGTACTTGAGGGGGATCCCTTTTAAGGACGGTTCCCCTCACACACCAAAGGTGTCATGCTTCATCATAGGGGTGCCTCCTCGCGTAAAGAGACCTAGTCTCTACGCGGGCTACAACCCCCTCGCTGCGAGGGAGGAGCACAGGGATGTTTTTGATGTAGGTAAGGAGGGTTGACTAAAACCCTATGTGAGCGTGGTGTGTATGGTGTGATGTGCAGTGCTAAGGTGAACGTGGTTAAAACTGGCTACAGGGTTAGCTATATAGCAACTTTAATCGGCTACCCTGTGACAGGATTAAAAACAAATAGCTGAAAATACAGCTGCCGTCATTAGAGGCTTCTGTATTAGTGGATGACCAACATGTTTCGGCCTAGAGACCTGTCAAAGTGTTGCGGCCTTCATCAGGGTCAAGCATACAGCTACTGCAACATAGTGAAATACATGCACATGTGACAAATAATGTGCAATATCGACGGTATGTTATACTGAACCAGTGGTCCTGTTTGTTCAGTATGTCCACCGTTCAAACCTGTGGTGAAATAAAAGACAACGTGCACTATTTAAAATAAAGCAAGACCGGTGGAGACAATACGTGAAAGACAAGGTTAGAACAAAGCACAGTGTATCCGCTCAATAGTCACAACACTGGACAACATGTAACTACTTAGTTCGCATGTGAATAAATAATGAATGCGTGACTCACCATGTTTGGTTAATGAATTCACTGCATGTGTCCTGGCTTACTATCCAAAAAGGTACATGCGCCGATCCAACCTAACAGAAAAGGTGGTGGCGTTAGGGTAAAGATAAGAGATTACAGGAAGAGAAGTGTGTGCCTATGAGTGTAGACACAAACTGTAAGATTTAAGATATAAAGAAATGATCTACCCGGAAGTGTCTTCATTTCTCCCCACGCCTCCCCTGTGAGCGGTGACTACTTATAGGCGCACAGTCCTCATTGTCACTGTTCCTGTTCTACGGACGTGTGCCCTGGACTCCACGCTACGTTTGAGCGGTAAGTTGCATCACAGGTCTTTTGACCTACATGCCGCTCTGAGCCTCCACCTTCGCGCTACACCCCGCACGACCTGCCGGTCGGCTCTCCACGCTAATACCCTAGGATCACCCGGGGTACAGTGGACCATCTCAACCATGCATGCCTGGTGCTTCCTGCATTTAGCCCCTATTCTGCCCTTTCGGTCCTCTTGCCAGGCGCCCCCCCGTCCGGCTTCCGCCGGAGCCGTCAGCGGACTCTGCTCGCTAGTCACTTCAGCCTACCAGTGGCTGTTCTCTGGGCTCCCCTGCCGTGCACCCCGGTGCAGCCACCCTTCCAGTTCCAAACGGCAGGCTTAAGTCTTAGGAGACGAAGGCCCCCTACGCGGGTCATCCCGAGCCTTGTACATGCCACACCCCCCCTATCAGGCTTATGGAGCGGATTTCCACCCGTCACAGCTCCTTGAGAGGCACAGGCGAGGGCGTACGCTACAGCACTGTGCCTTTACCCCTCAATTCCCGATTGGCTACTCATGGGCGCATATTGCTAGCATTCTACCGGCCGTGGGATCGACCGCCTTTGCTACCCCCAGCTGCCTCGACCCTGCAACAGCCGGGTGGTGTTGTCATTGAGCTAAGCTCTACATCCTTCTCTGATTCAAGACGATGCATCACATTCTCACCATAGATGACTGGTCTCATGCACACTTTGGGTCAATTTGATATCCTTGTCAGCTTGGCACATCATTTCTTTATATCTTAAATCTTACAGTTTGTATCTACACTCATAGGCACACACTTCTCTTCCTGTAATCTCTTATCTTTACCCTAACGCCAACACCTTTTCTGTTAGGTTGGATCGGCGCATGTACCTTTTTGGCTAGTAAGCCAGGACAGATGCAGTGAATTCATTAACCAAACATGGTGAGTCACGCATTCATTATTTATTCAGATGCGAACTAAGTAGTTACATGTTGTCCAGTGTTGTGACTATTGAGCGGATACACTGTGCTTTGTTCTAACCATGTCTTTCACGTATTGTCTCCACCGGTCTTGCTTTATTTTAAATAGTGCACGTTGTCTTTTATTTCACCACAGGTTTGAACGGTGGACATACTGAACAAACAGGACCACTGGTTTAGTATAACATACCGTCGATATTGCGCATTATTTTTCACATGTGCATGTATTTCACTATATTGCAGTAGCTGTATGCTCGACCCTGATGAAGTCGGCAACACTTTGACAGGTCTCTAGGCCGAAACATGTTGGTCATCCACTAATACAGAAGACTCTAATGACGGCAGCTGTATTTTCAGCTATTTGTTTTTAATCCTGTCACAGGGTAGCCGATTAAAGTTGCTACATAGCTAACCCTGTAGCCAGTTTTAACCACGTTCACCTTAGCACTGCACATCACACCATACACACCACGCTCACATAGGGTTTTAGTCAACCCTCCTTACCTACATCAAAAACATCCCTGTGCTCCTCCCTCGCAGCGAGGGGGTTGTAGCCCGCGTAGAGACTAGGTCTCTTTACGCGAGGAGGCACACCTATGATGAAGAATGCACCTTTGGTGTGTGAGGGGAACCGTCCTTAAAAGGGATCCCCCTCAAGTACATGGTTGGCTGAATTTTGTCACACCTCATACCGCCTCCTTGGACCTGTGGCCTTTCTTGTGTTTGGGGTTTGGTGACAATGTAATCTAACAGGCACACATTACCTGGGTCATACATGTGTGTAGTTGGCATGTGCAGGGGCACATACACATCAACACTACTGACAATGACAGGCCAATCACACTGTATGACTACTCAAGTGCACACATTCAAATGTACCCATGTGACTATGAAGAGAGGCCCACACAAGATGACTACACATCAACACTGCTGTGCACACATCAAGAAAGAGCCCACAGATATGACGGACCCTTGCCACCCCGCAAGTAATCCTGTGGATAGCGTTCACCTCTGTTCTGGCATTGCATCCTAACATGACATGTGTACAATTTAGCAAACGTGAGCACAGAATGATTAGGAGAAGAGTAGATCATCACAAACAACCATCATTGCACCCTCAAGCCTCAGACTGAAGAAGAACAAAAGTGCCTGTTACCTCTGGAACCTCTGAAAAAGTAAAACAAGTCATTGCCAATGTGAAAGTGGCATACAGAGCATGTGTCACATGAACCGATACCCATACATAAAACCTTTTATTTAGCAAGGGCATTGACAAAGCAGACAGCAGGAGTAACAGTCGTTATTACATAATACCCAGATAGTCATCAAAAGTACAAAACAGCAAGGTCATTGGCCAGTACAAATTAAAAGTATGCACATGTGTGCATGAGAAACTGCACAGGAAATGGGCATCAAAAGTACAAAACAGCAAGGCCATTGGCCAGTACAAATTAAAGTATGCACATGTGTGCATGAGAAACTGCACAGGAAATGGGCATCAAAAGTACAAAACAGAAAGGCCATTGGCCAGTACAAATTAAAAGTATGCCCATGTGTGCATGAGAAACTGCACAGGGAATGGGCATCAAAAGTAACAAACAGCAAGGCCATTGGCCAGTCCATAGTTCCGGTCCGCACATGTGTGCATGAGAAACTGCACAGGGAATGGGCATCAAAAGTAACAAACAGCAAGGCCATTGGCCAGTCCATAGTTCCGGTCCGCACATGTGTGCATGAGAAACTGCACAGGGAATGGGCATCAAAAGTAACAAACAGCAAGGCCATTGGCCAGTCCATAGTTCCGGTCCGCACATGTGTGCATGAGAAACTGCACAGGGAATGGGCATCAAAAGTAACAAACAGCAAGGCCATTGGCCAGTCCATAGTTCCGGTCCGCACATGTGTGCATGAGAAACTGCACAGGGAATGGGCATCAAAAGTAACAAACAGCAAGGCCATTGGCCAGTACATACTTCTGGTCCGCACATGTGTGCATGAGAAACTGCACAGGGAATGGGTGACACCGTCCACTGCCATGGGAATCACCACAGCTCAGGGGCTACAAATGGGCAGTCCAGGCACCGCTGTGTGATAAATGGTGTGGGGAGGGGCACTTGGCTTCAACTTTGGCTTGAAGTTGAACTGGCAGGTGGCTGATTGTCGGGGCCAGTTGGAGGATTGGACCTGGGAGAGAGAGAACCGGCTGAGGTAGAGGCATCAGTGGCTGTGGGAGCCTGAGGGCTGCTTGGACCGGGTGGAGTCGTTGCACGGGGAGGTGGAGACATGCTTCTGGGAGACACAGTGTGTGAGGGTGAATGTTGAGGGCTGGGTCTCAACTTCTTGGGGATTCGATAGCCCACAAGTGTCTTGGCCGGAGTGGGAAGTGGGGTGGGCACAACAGCCTCACTCTCCACCAAAGGTGTATCAGGTGCAGGTGGCTCTCCCTGTGGGTATTTGCTTGATCTGGTTGTACGGTTGGGGTGGCTTGCCTCTTCCCCTGCATCCCCTGTTCTCCAGGTGAACCCCCCACTTTGCTCTCCTGTCCCAGCTTCACAGGGGTGTGGGTGGGAGTTGACGTTGTGGGTGAATCTGCCTTAGAAATGTGTTTGTGCTTAGTCGTTGCAGGCACCAGGTTCACAGCAGACAGGGCAAGTGTTTGTTTGTCTTTGGGAGCATGTGTGGGGATGGGAGTGCCCTTGGATGGGGCTGATTTTGATGAATGTGATGTTGCTGCCTGCTTCTTGGCCTGATGCCCATGAGTGTCACGTGATGGGCCTTTGGTTTTGCGCTCCTGTGTGCCTGTTTTGTGTGTTGGGGATGGTGTCTGTGTTTTGGTCTGCTTGGAGTGCTGCTGTTGTGTGCTGCGTGTGGAGGACTTGGTGCCTGAGGGCTCTGGCGTGTGGGCACTCTCGTCAGGTGGTGCCACTGGCAGGGTGGTTCCTGAAGGGACAGGAGCCAGACTTGGAGCCTGTGACTGCTGGATGGCTGCCGTCACTGTGGAGGACAAAGACTGGACAGTTCAGTGTAGGCCACCCACGTCAGAATGAATCCCCTCCATGAAGGCAACTACCTGTGCCAACTTCTTGTCATGATCCTGGAAGGCATTCAGGAGAGCAGTCTGACCCACACACAGCTGGCGCAAAAGGTCCACCTCCTCCACACTGAGGGCAGCAGGAGAGACAGGGGCAGGGGCAGCGGTGCCTGGGGTGATGGAGACTCTACCCTTCCTAGGGCTGCGGGCACGGACAACACTTGTGGGAGCAACTGGGAGGGTGGGCACTGGACGATGTGTGGTGGAAGAAGAGGCAGATTTGGAACTACCTGTGCCCGCCAACATCGAGGAGTCACCGCTGGAGTCTGAAGATGTGGAGGTTGGTGTTTCCGGGTGGGAATCATCCAGGGCACTCCTGTCCCCCTCCGAGGCGCTGGTCACATCAGTGTCAGTGAGCTCATGTGTAGCAGTCGTGCCAGAAGCTTCCCCACTGGTGTCGGTCCCCCGTCCTTCCGTGCCCTCTGTAAATGCTGCAAGAGACAGAGACATAGGTTCAGTATAGTGCCATACTCACAAACATCATATGCAAGCAAAGCACAAAACTTGAAAATGATACTCCCATGTTGGCCTCCTCCATGTACAGTCAGCATGTGCAACATTTATGCAATCATCAGAAGATGCTTGGAAACATGCATAGTTGATAGTAATGCCCCATGTGGCATTGACACAGTCAAATAGCTGGCCCGTGCCTCCTTGTACCCTAACATACTATTCTCTGTAAGCATACCTACGTGCCTGTAGGTGAGATAGGTATACATCAAAACATGTCTCTGTCACATATGGAGTCACTTTAAGGGAACACCACAGATACAAACTAACAAATGTCCTTTTGCAATGGCCACAAGCTCCTGATATCCACCATGTTGTGCTTTGAAGCACAACTACAGTTGCATATTGGTGTCAGCTGTGTAGTTGTCACAAATCTTATGTTGTGCACAGCACACATCTATAAATGCACACCAACATGATGCACACTGCTGTTCACTGTCAGGTGATGTCTATGACACTCATACTGCAGCATATGTCACAAGGCCACATCTCATCTGTCAATGACAAGGGTCATGGGTTTTAAAAACATGAGAAACCACATGTCGTACAAATGCATAACAGCTGCACTCAACACAGAGGCCACTTAGAAGCCATTGCATCACACTAGAGACATCACAGAGCTTCCCACTGGCTCACGTTTGGGATTCATGCAGTCACTCACACCTAAAGTCACACTTAGCTGAATACTCACCCCCAACTTGCTGCTGATGGGCCCTCCAGTGTTCTTCCAGCTCTGGCTGTGTCACTGCCAAGATGCGGGCCATTAGTGGTGTCATGCTCCTGCGCGCCAACCTGCCACTCCGAGGGAGCACCCCCAGCGTCATCTCTGCCACGTTTTTGCTCAGCCGGCAGATGTCATCCCACCTCTTGTGACAGTGTGTGTGCCGTTGGTTGGAGACACCCAGATCCCGCACCTTGCGTGCAATGGCCCTCCATATCGCCTTACGCTGGTGGACCTTAAGCTGCAGGCATGGGAGACAAGAAGAGGAAGTTTCAGGGACACTGTTTTATGTACCACTTCGTGTCAGTACAGGAGCATGAAAATACATAGCACACTAATACATAAATGTTGAGCAGAGGCCATACAGCATGACACATAGTCCACTTGCATAGGATAATCCCATAGAAATGTATACATGTATGATGATGGACATAGGACATGGCCATCTCATACACATGCAGAGTTCCAGCACAGCAACCAATGTGAAAATGACCCTCAACTGTGATGCAGTATGTGAGTGAGCATGACATACAATACATTTGGAATGATGTGTCGGGGCTGACTCACTGTGTCATAACACCACACACCCCTCAATGTCCTTGACCAGTGAATGGCTACATGTGTCATGGTGGTCACATTTAGGGCCATGATCTGACATTCTCACACTCTTCTCACAAGGTGGAGGCCTGTCTTGTGCAATCCTCAGGCATAAGATAGCTCATTGAGAAATAGGGTGGTGGACAACACATATGTTTCACTCATTCCATTTAGTGATGGGTCCTTGTAACATTGGGCAGTTTCTGTGCAGGCCAGAGGGACTCACACTGAGGTTAAACGTGGGCCATCAGAGAAATCACATGCATGTACAATATGAGAGGGGAAACAGTGCCTACACATGCGAGACTGAACGCATAATGTAACCATTAGAAGGATGACATCTCCAAATTACATTTCTCTGATGTGTCATAGGTGAAATACCACCAAGAGTGTTAAACACAGGCATTGTACTCTTGTGCATAATGCACACATCACCATAGTGGCAATTTGAGAACTGCACACACATCATTCAGTACCCTATGGACAAAATACATTTGTAATGTCACAAATGAGCATGTGAAGCCTTAATGGACTATGACATCACATAGCACAGGCAATGTTTGTTCAGACTTCGACTGACTCAAACCAGCAGTGTAACTGTATGGCTGCAAAATACACTGCATGTCACTCCCATCCTTCAATGCAGTCTTGGATCTGTGGATATAAGGCTACACACTCCATTGACATGAAGTCAGCATGCTAGGCAGTGTATCACACATTTACATTAACCAGTCTCAGACCAACGTTTGTTGTTTTTTGCAGAAGAAGGGCTGTAGAAGTGTCCATGTTGCCATCCTCCCCACATACTCAAATGCAATTCTTAATAGGCCATGTATGGGGCAGGCTATAGGAAAAATATGGATGCATGCACATTGACTTGCACTCACAGGCACATACT
Source organism: Calotriton arnoldi (assembly GCA_963921515.1). Classification (NCBI taxonomy): domain Eukaryota; kingdom Metazoa; phylum Chordata; class Amphibia; order Caudata; family Salamandridae; genus Calotriton; species Calotriton arnoldi. The sequence continues at coordinate 132,849 of CAWUFW010014378.1, read as the reverse complement.
ACTGCAGAGCAACATCATGTGAGCATTCTGAGCACTCTCAAACTTTTATTCAGTAACACTTACCAGTACATGTGGCGCACCATACAGCCTCCCATACTGTGCAAGGACCTCGTCCACCAGGACCTCCAGCTCCTCTGTGGTGATGGGACATGCCCTGATGTTCTCAGTTCTCGCCATCACTGGGTCCAGAATACAGAAACAGCAGCAGCTGGTGGTGAAGAATGGCAGGCAGCAGAGTCTGAATGCAAGTGAAATGTGTGGCTCTCTCACAGAGATTTATAGGCCCCTGGGGTTGTTTCAGTGGTACTCAGCTGCTGCAATTGGTCTGCCTGGTTAGTATTTTTCAATTGTATCCAATAACCGGGACCGCGGAAGCGGAGCACGCCTACCGCGAGTTTCAAAATTGTATTTCACTACCGCGATCGCGGTTCCCATTGGCTGCATTGTCATTGGCATAGGCGGTGTCACACCGCGGGGGCCAGAAGGTCGCTACCACAATCCTGCATCTTTCAATTGTGGCCAATGCCCGGGCCCGCGGTAGCGGAGCACGCCTACCGCGGGTTTCAAATATGTATTTCACTACCGCGATCGCAGTTCCCATTGGCTGCAATGCCATTGGCATTGGCGGCGTCACACCACGGGGTCCAGGTGGTCGCTACCGCAATCCTGCATCTTTCAATTGTGGCCAATGCCCGGGCCCGCGGTAGCGGAGCACGCCTACCACGGGTTTCAAATATGTATTTCACTACCGCGATCGCGGTTCCCATTGGCTGCAATGCCATTGGCGGTGTCACACCGCGGGGTCCAGGTGGTCACTACCGCAATCCGGCATCTTTCAATTGTGGCCAATGCCCGGGCCCGCTGTAGCGGAGCACGCCTACTGCAGGTTTCAAATATGTATTGCAGTACCGCGATCGCGGTTCCCATTGGTTGCAATGGCATTGGCGGTGTCACACCGCGGGGTCCAGGCAGTCTCCACCGCAATCCTGCATCTTTCAATTGCGGCCAATGACCGTGATCACGGTGGTGGAGCACGCATACCGCAGCTATGGACACAATATGCTCTAGGAATGGCTATAGCCAATTTTAATCATTGAACACTATACATTCACAATGTATTACAGCACCTGTTTGCAAAATTTACTGCTAGTGTGACATTAAACTCACTGATGACTACAAATGCCATGTCAGTGCACATGATTACATGCATTGGTATGTACTTCCTCACATGTCACCTATGATATTTGTGTGCCAGTACACAGATTTGGTGTGTAATGGAGTCTCATATTTGTGAACATCTCAATGTGTGAGATGGCTAATCAACCCACAGTAATGATGGACTGACCACATAATGTGCCTATTTCACTGTGCACATTGCTGTATTGATTTTGGTAGTTGATCAGCTTACACACACTGTGCTCATTGTGTAGAAAAGTTGTGCTATGTGCAACTTAAGCAAGAAGGTGTGGCAGGTACAGGAGCTACGTAGAAGTCAGCAGTGTTGCTGTTTCCAACATGTGCTGTGTCACCTATACCCAGGGCTGGTGACACAAGATGTAGGAGTGTACCATTTACCATTCACTTAGTCATAATCTGTATTGGAGATAGTCAGTATGTACATACTGACCACATGTACGACTACATGAGATCAAGGTGTCTCTGCATGTGACTTGTGCATAAGCTGTTGTTACAGTCCTGTCATTGTTGGCGCTGCGTCAGTCAAGATGTAAGATGTTTGGCACATCTCATAGGGGAATTAAATTGACATGTGTCCCCTTTCATATTATGTAGGAGACGACCAAATGTGCATCGTCCGTTCCCAGTGCTGGCGAACATGGAGGATGAGGACATCATAAGAAAATTCCATCTGGATCGCCTTACCCTTCAAGACCTATGTGGTCAGTTGGAGCCCCGTCTGAGGCCTCGCAGAACCTATCCGACTGCTTTGACACCAACAGTTAAGGTGATGGCGGCCCTGCATTTCCTTGCAACTGGTTCGTTCCAGTACATGGTGGCCATCGCCGGTGGGATGTCTCAAGCGATGTTCAGCATGGTGCTACGTGATGTCCTGTCCGCAATGATGACATACAAGGACCGCTACATCCATTTTCCAAGGAGACATGAATTGGCAGCTGTGAAGGGTGATTTTTATGTCCTTGGCCACATACCTAATGTTGTTGGCGTCATTAACTGCACACATGTTGGCCTGGTTCCACCACAGTCACGTGAGCACATATACAGGAACAGGAAGCATTTCCATTCCATTAATGTGCAAGTGGTATGCCAAGTGGATATGATTATCTCCCATGTCTGTGCCAGATTTCCTGGATCAGCCCATGACTCCTACATACTGCGTAACAGCATCATCCCACAACTGATGGCAAATCTGCATCCGGAGCGTGCGTGGCTTGTTGGTGAGTACGCCGAGTCAAGTAGTGTGCTGTATGTGTGACATGCTGTTCTCAGCTACTGTTTATATTAGTAAATTGCTCTCTGTATGTCCCACCTAGGTGACTCTGTGTATCTCAACCAGCCTTGGTTGCTGAGCCCACTGAGGAATCCAAGGACCCCGGGTGAAGGCCGCTACAATGATACACATGGGAGGACACGTCGTGTGGTGGCGCGTACTTTTGGGCTTCTGAAGTCTAGATTCCGGTGTCTGGACAAGAGCAGAGGTGCACTACTCTACTCTCCCCAAAAGGTGTGTCAGATCGTAGTTGCATGCTGCATGCTCCACAACCTGGCCTTGCGCAAGGAGATCCCCCTGCTCCTGGACGATGATGAGCAGCAGATGCCCCCCCCTGCAAACCCACACATGCCCAGTGACGACGATAGTGGAGAAGAGGAAGGTGTTGACCTGCGTCAACAGCTCATCGACAACTACTTCCCTTGAGTGTAAGTGACATTGTACAACAGTGACTTTGTCTGTTGGCTTTGATGGTAGTGGCAAGGCATAGATGATCTTTTTGACTGCTGGCTGTTGTTGGCTCTGGGCTAATGGCTGATGTTTGTGGCACAGGGTATTTTTATCCAGGTACCTCATGTCTATGTTGATGTTGTTGCTCATTGTTATGTGTGCTGGTTTTTGTACGTTGATGACTAGTGGTGTGTTTTAGCTGTAATGGCATCACCTGACAAGTAAATGTCATTCTCTTGTGTCTTTCTAGGTCCCTTCACCCTCTCAATGCCTCGTCACAATCAGAGCTTGTGGTACATTGGAATCTGAGTTGACATTGTACATACTGTGATAAACATGGAGCTGACACAAATACATAGGTGTGTAAAGAGTGTTTATTTACAATAAGTATTTGTGACAGAGAAGTGATTATTTACAAAATTGTGCCAAGTGAATTTATGAGTTGTCAGTGATGGTAAATGAGACAAATAGAGTAGTCACCACATTGATGTAGTCACACAGTCCAACAGACTCCTGCCATCAACATGGCAATGTGGGTGAGGATAGTTCACAAAGTTAATGTCAAGGGGAACACAGGTGCCATCATGACTGGCTCAGCGAATTGCGTTTGGATGGTGCATGGCCACGTGATCCTCCCCTGGTGTTTCTCGGACGGCCCCTCGTGCGTTTGGCAGGGGGGCCCTCTGCTGCAGGCTCAGCGGTGTCTGAGGAGTCATTTTGTTGCAGCTCACCCCTCTCTGTGGCCGCAGCTGAGGTAGTGGGAGTATCAGCATGCGGGCCATTGGAGGGGGGTTGAGCTGTCATTTGGGCCGCATGTCTGTCCCTCAGAACACCCACAAGCTGGCCCATGAGGTCCACAAGTTGGCCCTTACGTGTGTCCGTGGACCTCAGCAGCAGGCAGAGCTCACACACTTTTTCCACAACCTGGCCCATCTGTCCCTGGTTCTGTTCATATGCTCCAAGGACTCTTGCGACGGTGGCCAGGGCTTCGGTCTCAGTGTCCTCCTGTATTTGTCCCCCAGTTGCCCTCCCACCTGCCCTGCTGACACGGACCTGTGGCGTTGGCACTGGACGCACCCGCACACTCCCCCTGGCATCCTCTGATTGTGTTGTGGTGTTGGTAACCACTGAGGCAGGTAGAGTGTTGTAGGCAGCAGTGGTGATGGTGGTGGTGGAGGCCGCACAGGTCGTTGTAGCAGGGGTCAGCGCTGTTGTTGTTGCTGTGGTGGTGGGGGGACAATGAGGGCCTGAGACGTGGTGCGCCCTGGTAGTCCGGAGGGGCCAGGTTGTTGCTCCTCATCCGAGAAACGTAGGGAGTCTGCATCCGAGAGTTCATGTTCCGGGGGGAAGACAGGCTCTGCAGGTTGATGGGGTTTTCTGCTGCAGTTGTTTGTGGATCTCCTGTTGAATAGAGGTTAAATGGTCATTGAAGTGCACTACACAAGCTTGGTGTTAGACTTTTGGATGTTACATTTGATACACCAAACACTTTACATTGCAATCACTTGGTATGGCAGCAAGATACTGAGCATCATGACATGATGTTGAGGTACATACATTACTTGTCCATGGTGTGACATGTAAATTGAAACCATGTGCCACGTACAGATTGTGTGATTACAAGGACATGTCATCATCTAACAACTTGCAGCACATCAACTTTATGTAATGCGTCTTTTTTGTTTGCTCTTCATGTAATCAATTTCAACTAAGCAAGAACTAGCCATTGAAATGTTATACATACCCTTTTCATATAATGTACTTTACTTTGTTTGTCAGATTGACCATGCATGTTTCGTGTTCATATGGGCCTTCATGCTCTGACACCATGGCACTTGCACATTGCATTCTGTGCTGTGCATGATTGTGCCATGAATTACTTTCACATGTAACTTGGTGAGTCAAAGTTTAATTTCTGTGACAGTTACGTGCGCTTAGCTGTCTGCACACTGGATGGGGCTTTTGGATCTATGCCAAGTTGGCTGACTTGTGAGTGCTGGTGTGGTCAACTGGCTCCATGGGGCATATTATCAAGGAAAGTATTGCCGCTTTTCCGGCACATATCACCGGAAAAGCGGCGATATTTCTATCGCACTATCACCAAGGACTCGCTAACATGCGTTAGCGCTTGTTTCCTTGAGATAGCTGCCGGTTATCTCATGCCGCTTTGCATGTCAGCGATATTTTTCGCTAATGACATGCAAAGTAGGCGTTCCTTACTAAAATAACATGAAAACTCTCGCTAACACAACTTCCCCTATTATCAATCCGGTCGCGAACCCGCGTAGCGATAATAAAAGTAGCACTAACCGCGATTATCGCTGGTATCTGAATGCCTGATTTAAAACTGACTTAACTATATTATCCTATGGGAGGTGGATTGTCAGGATAAGTCAACCCTGCCCTATTATCAAGGATTTCCCTATCGCTGTGGTTTTATCGCTGGATTTCCAGCGAAATTCACGCATTCCGCCACTATCGCTGGATTTTTTTATCGCATTGGAGATAGGCGTTGATAATAACGCGCTATCTCGGCGATGTAATCCAGCGACAGCCGGCGATAATTGAAATCGCGCTAAGCGTTCTTAGCGATAATTATCGCTGGCTGTTGATAATATGCCCCCATGTTTTTTTAGAAGGATGGCAGGGTGCATGCACTGACTACCTACCTGTTCGGTGACACAGTGGAGGGGAATGGCTGTCACATGGTTCTGGGTGGGGGGAGTGTACCATCCTGCTCCGCTGTGGGACAAGGATGCCTGGTGGGAGTTGTAGTGCTGGCTTCCCACCCACAAACACCCCTCCCTGTTAAGATGGCTACCTACCTGTTAGGTGAAGGTGAGCAATGTAATGGCTGCCACATGGTTATGAGTGGGAGGAGTGTACCATCCTGCTCAGCTGTGGGACAAGGGGGCCTGGTGGGAGTTGTAGTGCAGACTTCCCACCCACAAACACCCCTCCCTGTTCAGAAGGCTACCTACATGTTATGTGAAGGTGAGCAATGCAATGGCTGCCACATGGTTATGAGTGGGAGGAGTGTACCATCCTGCTCAGCTGTGGGACAAGGGGGCCTGGTGGGAGTTGTAGTGCAGGTTTCCCACCCACAAACACCCCTCCCTGTTCAGAAGGCTACCTACATGTTATGTGAAGGTGAGCAATGCAATGGCTGCCACATGGTTATGAGTGGGAGGAGTGTACCATCCTGCTCAGCTGTGGGACAAGGGGGCCTGTGGTGAGTTGTAGTGCTGGCTTCCCACCCACAAACACCCCTCCCTGTTAAGATGGCTACCTACCTGTAAGTTTGATGAGTGCAATGAAATGGCTGCCACATGGTTGGGGGGAGTGCTCCATCCTGCTCAGCTGTGGGACAAGGGGGCCTGTGGTGAGTTGTAGTGCTGGCTTTACACCCACAAACACCCCTCCCTGTTAAGATGGCTACCTACCTGTAAGTTTGATGAGTGAAATGAAATGGCTGCCACATGGTTGGGGGGGGGAGTGCTCCATCCTGCTCAGCAGTGGGACAAGGGGGCCTGGTGGGAGTTGTAGTGCAGGCTTCCCACCCACAGACACCCCGCCCTGTTCAGAAGGCTACCTATATGTTATGTGAAGGTGAGCAATGCAATGGCTGCCACATGGTTCTGGGTGGGTGGTGTTCCATCCTGCTCAGGGGTGAGACAAGAGAGTGCCTGGACAATGCAGAGACGGTGTCTCTTCTAGCTGACCTCGCCGCAATAGACTTAACTAAAATCAATGATGGTCCTACGCATGAAGCTGGGCATACACTGGACATTATTTTCTCTAAATCGTCCCACATTACATGTAAAGCCCCATGGCCTCTTAGTTGGTCAGACCATGCACTCATTGAATTCCAAGTCCAGGGTCCTAGGAGACTGATGACAGGAGGCTCAGGCCCCAAGCGCCACTATAGACAATGGCATAAAGTCACCCCCGACACTTTCTCAGACGTCTTTCCATCGTCATGGGACATTGAACCTGAGAACGTCGAGGAGGGTCTACCCGCTTCAATGATTTGGCTAGATCTGCCATTGATCAGATGCTCCTTTAAAAAGCCTACCTAGTAAGCCTAGACAAGTTCAGGCCGCTTGGTTCACACCCGAGCTCCGAAGTGAAAAACGCCTCTGCAAAAACCTGGAGAGGCGATGGCGACATACCCATCATAGAGATGATAAAGAGAAATATAGGATATCTCTATCTCAGTACCATAAAAATATAAAAATGGCACGGAAATCCTTCATCGCCCATCAGCTTAACCAGGCAGGGAATGTCCCCAAAACTTTATTCCAGATTCTGAAATCTTTTACTAACCCCAAGGCTTGTGATCTGGAAGAAACTCCATCTCAGGCCCTCTGTGATACTATTGCAGAACATTTTATACAGAAAATTAATCTTATCTATAACAAAATCACCATGGCAGACAGTTCACAGTCGGTCGACATGACCTACAACTTCTCTCCCTGCCCAAAGGGGCAATTGCTGGAGAACGTCCCCCTGACTCGTGAGGAAGTTGAAGCCTTATTATGCACTGTGAAGTCAGGATCGCCTCTCGATGTCATACCAGCTAAAATCTCCTCCTCCTTGGCTAAACAACTTTCAACTCCCATCTGTTCCCTGCTTAACCTCTCATTGAAGGAGGGTCATCTTCCACTTGAGTGGAAGGCGGCACAAGTCATTCCACTTCGTAAAAACACAAAGGCCTCTATTGAAGACCTTTCGAACTTACGCCCAGTTTCCCTTCTACCTCTCCTGAGCAAACGTCTGGAAAAGTATATTAACAAACATCTGTCAGACCATGTCGAATCTTCAGGCAGCCTTGACACATCGCAGTCAGGCTTTAGACCCAAGCATAGCACGGAGACAGCCCTAGTGGCTGTCATGGATAACATCAGGCTAGCATTAGATAGGGGTCGATCCACTCTCCTGGTGCTGTTAGATCTCTCAGCCGCATTCGACACGGTCGACCACCAGATCCTGCTCAGGAGACTGGAGGAATCTGGAATTGGGGGAATGGCCTTGCGATGGATGACAAGCTTCCTTTCCAACTGCTCTCAGACAGTCATCCTGGGACCTTTTCGATCTAAAACTAGGGAACTGACCAAGGGAGTGCCCCAGGGCTCATGTTTGAGCCCCACGCTGTTTAATATCTATGTCGCTCCCTTGGCGGATCTCCTGAGGACTTATGGGTTCACGCCAATATCATACGCGGATGACACCCAGCTTACCTTCTCATTTAACAAAACCACCCTCTCCGCTCAGTCTACCTTCTCCTCCGGCATGTTAGCAATTTCCCAATGGATGCGTAATAATTTTTAACAACTAAACGCCGGGAAGACCCAGATTATGCTCTTCGGAGAGGCTGTAATGCTGTGGTCACCAGAATGGTGGCCAGGAGAGCTGGGTAGCTCCCCTGCGCCTAAGACAGTAGTAAAAAATCTAGGGGTTCGCATCGAGTAGGCCTTGAACATGAAAGAACACGTAACCCAAACTGTCGGATCCTGCTTTCATGTGCTTAGTCTACTGAGACGAGTCTTCCCTTTCCTTCCAGACTCCACACGTAAAACTCTTATTCAGGCTCTGGTATTGAGCAGACTGGACTACTGTAATGCTTGCTGGTTTCAGCTAACGAGTCATCACTGGACCGTCTACAGGTAGTCCAGAATACTGCGGCACGACTGGTACTAAATGCCCCTTACAGAACGGCCTCCCTTCCGCTTCTTCAACAGCTCCACTGGCTACCGGTGCGGAAACGCATAAGGTTGGTTTGCTGCATCGTTCATAAGGCGGTATATGGTAACGGTCCAGTTTACCTTACGGAGAAATTTAATAGCTACACTCCGTCTAGGGATCTCCGCTCTGGATCCAAATCAATGCTGGTGGTTCCTCGGGTCAAGAAGTCAAGGACTGGTGGGAAAGCTTTTTGCATCTTGCTCCCAGCTATTGGAATCAGCTTCCCACCTGGCTGAGGCAATGCCCGGACCACCGTCAGTTCAGAAAGTCTCTGAAAACTGCTCTGTTTTAGAATCACGGTCACAACAGCCTTCTCCTGTATGTCCGCAAGCGCAGAGACTACCTGTAAGTTTGAGGAGAGCAATGAGATGGCTGCCACATGGTTCTGGGTGTGAGGAGTGTACCAACCTGCTCAGCTGTGGGACAAGGGGGCCTGGTGGGAGTTGTAGTGCTGGCTTCCCACCCACAAACACCCCTCCCTGTTAAGATGGCTACCTACCTGTTAAGTGAAGATGAGCAAAGCAATGGCTGCCACATGGTTATGAGTGGGAGAAGTGTACCATCCTGCTCAGCTGTGGGACAAGGGGGCCTGTGGTGAGTTGTAGTGCTGGCTTTCTCACCCACAAACACCCCTCCCTGTTAAGATGGCTACCTACCTGTAAGTTTGATGAGTGCAATGAAATGGCTGCCACATGGTTGGGGGGAGTTCTCCATCCTGCTCAGCTGTGGGACAAGGGGCCCTGGTGGGAGTTGTAGTGCAGGCTTCCCACCCACAAACACCCCTCCCTGTTCAGTAGGCTACCTACCTGTTAGGTGAAGGTGAGGAATGCAATGGCTGCCACATGGTTATGAGTGGGAGGAGTGTACCATCCTGCTCAGCTGTGGAACAAGGGGGCCTGGTGGGAGTTGTAGTGCTGGCTGCCTGTACACATGCCCCCATGGAAATATTGCTAGCTACCTTTGGGGTGATTCAGAGGAAGGAAATGTGAGATGTGTGAGACATGTGTTGGGAAGTGTGTGGTACGTAAGTGCATTTGTGTTTAGGAAGTGTAGCTTTCTAGTTGTGCAAGACAGTACATAGCAGTGTAAAGGGAGACATTTGTTGGTACTTACCAGCCTCCACTCCCCGGGTATTCCTGTGAGACTCTCTGAATGCAGTATGGCAAGCACCTTCTCCTCCCATTCGTTGAATGTTAGTGGTGGACAGTGGCGGTGAGTCCATTGGGGCGTTGGGGCGTTGCCCCACTAAGCACATGGACCCATTCACCGTCAGTGCGTCACGCCTAAAATGTAATTCGTGCACCAACTTCAGTAAAACAAAGTCTTGCAGTCTCGCTGAATACGCTACCGGGACACGCCCGAGGCAATCGGACGGCGCTGAAGGGGGTGGGGCAGCTTGAGTGACAGACTCAGCGCGGCACTGAGCGCAGCTGCAGCAGTAGTGCGCATGTCCGTTTTGGGCTGGTCGTTTTTAGGACCAGCCCGAACATGCGCCCACTAGTACCTTCCCCTTAGCAGAGCGACTGGCGAGGGACCCGAGGGTGCTTCATGCAGCAGGCCCCGGGTCTCATAATGGGCGGGGAGTAACCCTGCTCTTAGCCAATCCTGGCACTGCTAATGAGCGTCTGGATTGGCTGAGAGGCACGCGTCGTTTGCCAATGCCAGGGGCCTCTCCGGCGCCAGCGCGCAGTCAGGCATTGGGTGCCGCGCATGGGTGGCACTGTGTAACCACGAAGGCGGCGCGGGACCGGTTACCAGTAAGGTAAGTTTTTAAATATTTTTTTCAAACCCCCCTCCGAGATCCCCCTTGTTGCGAATCCAGCCCCCCCAGCGCGAACCCCCTTCCCTCCCGCGAATCATGCGAGCCGCGACTGGGTATAGGGTGGGAATCCCTGGGCGAATGACGTACTCACAGTCACCTGTAACATGCAAACATAGATCTGAATTTACTGAGTAGTTGAATGAATGACATAGCGCCTTGCATTGTGACACTCACCAAGCAAACACTCACTCCATCTCCCGCGTCTCCCTTGACAGACGATTGTAAAGTTCCCAGTGACAGAACATGAAAGAGCCACGTGTCTTGCCTGGACCAGGCATCTATGTCTGTAATAATGCAATCAGCATTGCACTCCACATCGCTGTTGGGGGAATGCTGCCTTTTTCCTTTCTTGTGATCATACTCTGCAGCAAGGCGAGGGATACACCTATACGTGTCCCGTCTACACAGCCTAGAAAATGTGCAATTTGATAAAAGTTCAATTTTGTAATTCTCCTAAACGAATTGACCCAGTCACCATTGCATTAAGGAAATGTCTAAACCCCCTTGAAGGAGCCTTTCGTGATGTCCATTCTGCCACAGCTATAGTGCCTCGAAAGCTCCCTGGTGCAACAAGATGTAGGAGCACAAAACCTGAACAGCTTCGGGGATGGTTAGGCTGTGTTTAGACTGCATCACTAGCTTGTAACTCATTAATTACATCTAGTACGACAACCTTGCTGAGCCTGTGTGTGGTATAAGCCTCCTCTGCCTGACCAAACCGGGTGACTCTGCCTAGAGCCCTGCTCCTGTGTTCTGCTCTGCTCCTGTGTGTAGCTCCCAGCGCACGCCCCGCACCACCATCACACAGAAAGAAGCCAGTGTGAATGTTTGAACTTCCCTTTAATAGCGCCCATCTTTATCAACTGCTTCCACTTGATGGTAATTAGCATAGGCATTGACCTGATGTTACCTGATGTCAGTGGTTCCTAAATATGTTTTTAAGGTAGTGCGTAGTGGGATCCCATACTGCAATCTAAGCGTGCCCCCTTTACACCTGCGTGCCCATCCTATATATCCATTGAGTTTTAAAATGGCATGTACCACTACAAACTCCAGGTTAAAAAACGTTCTGCGCGTCTTAAAGACGAGGCAAATATGATCCTTTTGGGACAAAGGACACCCCAGAGCCTAATAAAGAAACGTGACATTTTTCAATTCTTTGTCACCTTCGCTTCCCTTTCTGAACATTATGTGCCTGTTTACTTCTTAGACTTTTGAGCGCATATCATATGTACAAATATCAAACTTGCAAGGTGCACAATGTTTGTGAAGCACAAACCTACCTCACATTTTGCGATGCATTTGTGCGTTGGTGGTTTTGTTTAAAACAAAAAAATAGGTGTATTATTATAGTGTGCAGACTGAAATAGGTCCAAAGTAAGCAAATAGCAGTTCATATATTTTTTTTCAGTTGCAAAGTCCAGAATTTTAGTTTGGCCTTGTTATGGGGAAGTAGCCAGTCCTTCAGAAGATTTGGTTGTTGAGTCTTCAGGTGCGTTGTGTGTCTGAAATGTCATTTGAAGAGGTAGTTATTCTGAATTTGCATCTATGCATGCCGGTACTTAAACTGAAATGGATGTTTGGAGTGAATTCCACAAGACAAGAAAATAGGCTCAAGGTGCTGCTAACAACATGGTTGTGGCTATACCCATGGGATGAATTTGGATGAAATTAAAATCAGTCTGTTGGCTAGTTTGTTTTCATTTTCATGTGCTATTTTCATTGAGTTTTGTTTTGGAAATTCAAATGAATGCAGAATTTTCGTGAGTGTTGCAGTGTAGGGGAAAAGTTGGTGTCTCATAGCAGCTATGATGCTTGCCTCTGAGCTTCCTACAGCTTGATGGCATGGAAGTCATATTCAGGCCAGGGTTGGACTGGCCAACAGGGCAATCAGGCAGTGCCCGAGGGTTGGTTTGAGTCCAGAACAAATCTCGCAGACCAATTCCGCTGTTATAACAAGAGATTGCTTTAAAATTAACCTTTTCCCTGTTAAGAAAACAGGTGTCTTTCGTCCAGTTAGGCTCTGTGAACGTTAAAGTGCTTTGCTGCCGCAGGAAATGTTTCCAGGTTACATATATTTTTTCGATGGCCAGGCATGTTAGAAGATGCTCGCCAAACTCTTTTAAAGGAGCGGAGGTGAGGCACAGAGACAGTTTAGATTGTAATTGTAGTTTTATTTATATAGCACGTATTACCATTGACGAGGCGTCGAAGTGCTTAGATGTCTTAGAGTGTGTGTGTGTGAATTTGATTTCTGGGTGAGACTGGGCCTGTCCAGACGTCGAAGTGCTCAGATGTCTTAGAGTGTGTGTGCGTGTGTGAGTTTGATTTCTGGGCGAGACTGGACCTGCTCGGTGTTCTTTCTGCAGGGTCGGACTAGCCTAACACGAAGGGCAATCTGCCAGTGCTCGTTGGGCTGGTCCGACAGCTCAGTGTGTGGGCCTGTTTTTTTGTGGCTGTATGTTGGCCTGTTTTGTGTTCTGCTGCTGCCTGGGTTCATGTTTACTGTTGCTTTCTCTGATCATATTACCGCAGACATTCACTACAGCAAAAACACAAATGCATGCTGTCTAAGGAACTGTAAGATAACTATACACCATCACCATGTCTTCACAAGTTCAAATTTGCCCTGATTTGCAAATGTCATCACGTGGGCCTGTTTGTAGCTATCTAGGGTCTGCTTTTATTTTGGTGCCCGTGCTGGAGCGTATTTTGTGTTCCAGACAGTCTGAGGCGAACCTTGATGTTCTTCATGTGTTTCTGAAAATAAGGTTTGGTTGGCGGAACGCGAAGAGTTTACTTAAGTGAAACTGCCTAATAATGGTGATAAAATTGTACAAGATCACAGAAGCCGCTGCAGTACTGACAAATGAGGGCTGAACTGCACAGCTAGATACAGTAATGACTGTTTCCAGAAACAAGTGACATGTGATCTATGCACGTGCTGCTTGGGGCAGACAGTGCTTAATTTGAGCTGGTGGTTTCTGGTGCTCCACACCGGCACTTAATTGGCAGCACAGGCACTTATGACAGTCCGCCACATAGTGGGCTGTTTGCCTGATTTAGAGTGAGCAAAACAACAGTTGTTTACTAATTCATTATACATTTAAAAATGACTAATACCTGCCACCCTTGCTAAACCCTGGGGACCTGGAATAGTCTGAACTGTCACACTTGTAGGAGTGAGATGTTAGCAGCTGGTTTGGTACTGTCACTGGTAGCGTTAGCAGAGGCAATGGGTGGTGTAGGCTGCAGTGGCCTCCTGATGAGGGCCCTGGCACTTATTTTTTTACAAATTAAGCACAGGGGGCAGAGGATAGAGGAGAGGGGCTTAGAGTCAAAAGCTTTCTCTTTAACTGCCCAAAGGCACCAACCATTTTATGCTACTGTGAGCTGCAATAAGTAGGGCTCAGTGTGTCATGATGTATGCACAATAAAGCTGTGTTTTAAATGCCATATCCTCCAGAGCAATGCACTTTACAGGATCGAAGGCTCTTTCAAAGGAAACCGAGCCCTGATCTGAAAGAGTCTACATAAAACAGCAACTGACTGCTGAATTGTTATAAAATGAGCATCCAATTCCAGGATGTTGTAGTTGTGCATTTTTTTGTGTAGCATATTTCTCTTGTACAGTTCATACTTTTAACGGAGTCACCTTCAGGCATTTTTAATGGGAGACCATTGAGAGCTTTAGAGGCTGAAGGCAGCGCAAATTTCTCCCAGTGCCTGTCAGTGGGTCAAAAAGGTGCTCAGAATACTTGGTCATCCAATCCTTGGCCTCTCTGCTGAACATACTGAGCAATGGTCACTTATTCCAGATGCAATTGTGATTCTGTGAAACTGTGTGTGAAGGAGGTACACGCTTGCAAAAATATTGAGAAGGCAAAAGTAAATAAAAATACAATGCTTACAGGTGAGTCAGTGCGTTGTGTGTTTGGGGGTTAAGTTCTCTGGTTATATTGAATAAGCAGCTACCTATGTCATTATCATATGAAATCTCTTAATTGATGTCATATCTACACTTTCACAATTGCTTTATTAACCTTCCTGCTTCTCAAATTTGCTTGAAAATGCACCATTTACCCTCTCTTTTTTCAAAAATTTTGAAAACCCCCCTTAAGATGTTCGGGCTCGCTCGCTGCGCTCACTCGCCACGGTGCACTTACACAGAAGGTTTACGCCCACCACTTTCAAATGTCACCAGCCACTACTGGTGGTGGAATGGGAGGGCCACCACCAGTCCTCTGAGCCAGCTCATGGTTCTTGTTGGCACGCTCTTTCACCCTGGTCTTGAGGTCATGCCACCTCCTCCTAATGTCCTTCAGGGTGCGCGGGGTGGTCCCTACTGCATTGACTTTGTTGACTATCCTTGCCCACATTTGATTTTTTCTGGCTACTGGTGTCTGTTGGACCATGCTTCCAAACAAATGTGGTTCTACTCTGATTATCTCATCTACCATGACTGACAACTCATTGTCAGTGAATTTTGGCATTTTTATCTGTGCTATGGTGTGTGATGTGCAAATGGGTGAAAAGTGCAGGTGGGAAGGTAGTGGTGGAGATGTGTGTGGTGTGTGTGTGGTTGTGATGGTGTGATGTGTGCTGATTTGCCTCTCCTTTGTGCTGTGGGGTTGGACCCTTCAGTGCTGGAGTTGTGCAAAGGATTCTGGGCAGGGAAGGGGCTGGTTTTATACTCAGTTATGTGGGTGGGTCAAAATGGAGTATTTATGTCAGGTGTGTTGTCTGGGTTGACCTGGGATTTGTATTTTTTACTTGCCATGGGGATGTGTCATTGGGGTGTGTTAGGTGTTTTTTGAGGCTGAGCCAGATATACAGCCACACTTGGTAGCCTTGTTGTGTGGTTGCTTTCGACCGCCATTACGCTTCCGGCGCGACCGCGGCGGTCGGAATGCAACAGCCCTTCCGCCGGCTCTCCCATTCAGCATTAGTTGCGATCGCGGCGGTCGGAAACAACTGATCGTTCCGCTGGCACTGCCATCGTATCGTAATTTCACTTACGGTCATTCTGCTGGTCGTTCGGCGGTTTTGGGTCTTTCCGCAGCAAATCCGACTGCTGCGGATGGATTTTCAGCGGTTCCGGACGTTCCCGGCAGAGTTTTGTGGAATCCGTCCGCGGCGGTCGGATTTCTCTGGCGGTGCATCCTAATCTGACCGGCGGTTTTGCCACGGTGCATGCGGACGGTTATTTTCTGCTACCACGGCGGTCGGAATGCTTTTCCGACCGCCATCGTAATCGACCCCTTAGTGTGAGGTACAACAATAATCTATGCAGAGGGGAGGAGTCTTGCCACCGACTGAAATGTAGAGGTCCGAGACTCCGGGAGGGGAATTTTTCCACACAGCTATCAGAATAGGTCCATGGAGCCAGAATGAAAGCAACATGAATGACATAACAGAGCCATGACTTTGAGGTTATTTTCAACGAGTTCTTCAATGAATTCCCGAAGCCCGGTCTTGCCGTCAGCTGAGCCTCAAAACTCATTCTGTCAGGAAACAGTCAGCTGCTCAAGAGATAAGTGACATTCCTTACTTTTAAACCATAGTCTGCTACAGGGGAGTTAAAGGGGAGTTAAATTACTCTTGAACTCTGGTTGAACTCTTCACACTGGCAGAGGAGAGGGCAGGAGTTTCTTGTTAGCTGAACGTGTGGAGGGAAAATTAGAGCACCATTTCTGTAGCTGAGAGAGTCTGTGAAAAACGACTCATTCTGTCAAGAAACATACTGATTCTAAAGAGTTAAGAGAAATTCCCTTTCTTGAAGTGGAAAGGCTGCTGCTGTTATTTTAATGTTAAAAATGCTTTATTGAAGAAAGTTGCGAAACAATACAAAGTGAAATGATATACATCTACTCAAGCATTATGCGAACACAATATATATGACAATAAAACAGTATACCTAAAAAGAAGTGTAAACAGCCAGAGGAAACCATAGTGCCTTGAGTCTAAAAAACATAACAATATAAAGCTATAGCACTTTTAAAAACAAATTTTAGAATGAGGATGAGAAATGAAAGAGAGAAGAGTAAGAAGAAGGAAGGAGAAAAGGAGAAAAAGAAGAATGTTAACTACAAGGTTAAAGTAACATAGTTGGCAATCATCTTTAACCCGTTGCAGTGCGTCTGTCGGCCAACGGCCGTCGCGAGCACTACCTCTGTAGTGCTGCGAACGTCCGTTGGCCGACGCGGCCCCGCCCACTCCAGCTAAACCGCCGCACCGCGGCGGAATTGCCGCCGCGGTTAAGCGGTTAATATCTGAACAACCAAACCAAAACAGTGGCTACCTCATAAGGGGTCCACAGCAGCGCACAGGTCTAGACGGGGAAACAGTCCTGGATAGGTATGAAGGGAGAGGAAGCCAGAACAGATCTCTTTTAATCATTATAGGTAATGTAGTAGCATGGGCTATGTGCCAACCTGTGATGATGACATAATAAATTCCACCAAGCAATGAAAGAGATTTTTGAGGTGTCTTTCTAGTTAGATGTGATAATTTGTAAAGCAAAGGGCTATCATCAAATCAATAAATTTCCCAATTAACTTTTGAGAATGCCATAGAGGGGGTGAACTACCCAAGAAAAGATGAACAGTGTTAAACGCATTATCTGTGGATAATATGGTATTAATCTTATCTCAAATTAGTAACCAGAAACTCAGAACTCAGGGACAATGAAAAAACATATGCAAAAATCACTATGATCTTGGGCACAAGACCAACATTTGGCGTCAGTGATAGGATGAAACTGATGTAATTGTGTGGGAGCATAGTATAGTCTATTATAAAAATAAAATTGAGTTTGAGTAGTGGCAGAAGAGCGGGATGTAGTGTGTACCTTAGCCCAAATTGTTTCCCAAGTATATTGAGAAAATTCTTGATCGAAATTCAATTCCCAACGTAGTTCAATTTTAGATTTAGGTCTATTCTTAGGGGAAAGGCATAAGAGCTTATATATATGAGATGCATTTACCTTTGAGGAAAAATCAATGGGAGAAGTGGAAGGTAATAGAAGGATTGATGAGGAGGAGGGTTGCAAATGAAGCTGAAGAATGGTGGGCCTAATACGGTTATATTGAACTGCATAGAAGGGTGAAACATCGTATTTAAGTTGAATGTCCCTAAAGTCTAACATGGAATCATTTGAAATTATATGGTCAAATATTGTTCTTCCTATATCAATTCATTTCTTCCAATAAAGGGCCCGATTATTTAATTTCATGTGCTTATTGTACCATATTGGGCTTTGTAGAAAACTCTCTAATGGAGAATTAGACTTAAGGAGTAAAGGTGTAACAACGGAGAGAGAATGTTGAAGTAGGGGAGTAAAGAAAGTCCTAGGAGCTTGGGAGATATGGGCCACCTCCAAAAGTGAAAAGGGGCAATACAAGCTTGTTCCAATTGGCCCCATACTGTACTTTCATCCAGAGAAGGAACTGAAAAGGAGGTCCAAATTTGTTTGAGAGAAAAGGCAGAGTGGTATCGCCTAAGATCTGAGAAATTAACCCTACCATCAGTTCTAGCCTGTTGAAGCCTTAATAAAGATATTCTTGATTTGCGTTTGTTCCATAAGAAGGATTGAAGTAAATGATTAACAGACTTAAAAAATACAGAGGGAGTTTGACAGGAAGCATGTACAAATAAAAGTTAATTATTGGTAACATCATCATTTTAATCGTCGCTAATCTCCCCCACCAGGATAAACCCAGAAGAGACATACTGGAAATTTTTAATTTAACCTGCTCTAAATTAATTTGAATGCTTTCTTTAGTATGTTTTTTGTTTGCTCTTCATGTAATCAATTTCAACTAAGCAAGAACTAGCCATTGAAATGTTATACATACCCTTTTCATATAATGTACTTTACTTTGTTTGTCAGATTGACCATGCATGTTTCGTGTTCATATGGGCCTTCATGCTCTGACACCATGGCACTTGCACATTGCATTCTGTGCTGTGCATGATTGTGCCATGAATTACTTTCACATGTAACTTGGTGAGTCAAAGTTTAATTTCTGTGACAGTTACGTGCGCTTAGCTGTCTGCACACTGGATGGGGCTTTTGGATCTATGCCAAGTTGGCTGACTTGTGAGTGCTGGTGTGGTCAACTGGCTCCATGGGGCATATTATCAAGGAAAGTATTGCCGCTTTTCCGGCACATATCACCGGAAAAGCGGCGATATTTCTATCGCACTATCACCAAGGACTCGCTAACATGCGTTAGCGCTTGTTTCCTTGAGATAGCTGCCGGTTATCCTGCCGCTTTGCATGTCAGCGATATTTTTCGCTAATGACATGCAAAGTAGGCGTTCCTTACTAAAATAACATGAAAACTCTCGCTAACACAACTTCCCCTATTATCAATCCGGTCGCGAACCCGCGTAGCGATAATAAAAGTAGCACTAACCGCGATTATCGCTGGTATCTGAATGCCTGATTTAAAACTGACTTAACTATATTATCCTATGGGAGGTGGATTGTCAGGATAAGTCAACCCTGCCCTATTATCAAGGATTTCCCTATCGCTGTGGTTTTATCGCTGGATTTCCAGCGAAATTCACGCATTCCGCCACTATCGCTGGATTTTTTATCGCATTGGAGATAGGCGTTGATAATAACGCGCTATCTCGGCGATGTAATCCAGCGACAGCCGGCGATAATTGAAATCGCGCTAAGCGTTCTTAGCGATAATTATCGCTGGCTGTTGATAATATGCCCCCATGTTTTTTTAGAAGGATGGCAGGGTGCATGCACTGACTACCTACCTGTTCGGTGACACAGTGGAGGGGAATGGCTGTCACATGGTTCTGGGTGGGGGAGTGTACCATCCTGCTCCGCTGTGGGACAAGGATGCCTGGTGGGAGTTGTAGTGCTGGCTTCCCACCCACAAACACCCCTCCCTGTTAAGATGGCTACCTACCTGTTAGGTGAAGGTGAGCAATGTAATGGCTGCCACATGGTTATGAGTGGGAGGAGTGTACCATCCTGCTCAGCTGTGGGACAAGGGGGCCTGGTGGGAGTTGTAGTGCAGACTTCCCACCCACAAACACCCCTCCCTGTTCAGAAGGCTACCTACATGTTATGTGAAGGTGAGCAATGCAATGGCTGCCACATGGTTATGAGTGGGAGGAGTGTACCATCCTGCTCAGCTGTGGGACAAGGGGGCCTGGTGGGAGTTGTAGTGCAGGTTTCCCACCCACAAACACCCCTCCCTGTTCAGAAGGCTACCTACATGTTATGTGAAGGTGAGCAATGCAATGGCTGCCACATGGTTATGAGTGGGAGGAGTGTACCATCCTGCTCAGCTGTGGGACAAGGGGGCCTGTGGTGAGTTGTAGTGCTGGCTTCCCACCCACAAACACCCCTCCCTGTTAAGATGGCTACCTACCTGTAAGTTTGATGAGTGCAATGAAATGGCTGCCACATGGTTGGGGGGAGTGCTCCATCCTGCTCAGCTGTGGGACAAGGGGGCCTGTGGTGAGTTGTAGTGCTGGCTTTACACCCACAAACACCCCTCCCTGTTAAGATGGCTACCTACCTGTAAGTTTGATGAGTGAAATGAAATGGCTGCCACATGGTTGGGGGAGTGCTCCATCCTGCTCAGCAGTGGGACAAGGGGGCCTGGTGGGAGTTGTAGTGCAGGCTTCCCACCCACAGACACCCCGCCCTGTTCAGAAGGCTACCTATATGTTATGTGAAGGTGAGCAATGCAATGGCTGCTACATGGTTCTGGGTGGGTGGTGTTCCATCCTGCTCAGGGGTGAGACAAGAGAGTGCCTGGACAATGCAGAGACGGTGTCTCTTCTAGCTGACCTCGCCGCAATAGACTTAACTAAAATCAATGATGGTCCTACGCATGAAGCTGGGCATACACTGGACATTATTTTCTCTAAATCGTCCCACATTACATGTAAAGCCCCATGGCCTCTTAGTTGGTCAGACCATGCACTCATTGAATTCCAAGTCCAGGGTCCTAGGAGACTGATGACAGGAGGCTCAGGCCCCAAGCGCCACTATAGACAATGGCATAAAGTCACCCCCGACACTTTCTCAGACGTCTTTCCATCGTCATGGGACATTGAACCTGAGAACGTCGAGGAGGGTCTAGCCCGCTTCAATGATTTGGCTAGATCTGCCATTGATCAGATGCTCCTTTAAAAGCCTACCTAGTAAGCCTAGACAAGTTCAGGCCGCTTAGTTCACACCCGAGCTCCGAAGTGAAAAACGCCTCTGCAAAAACCTGGAGAGGCGATGGCGACATACCCATCATAGAGATGATAAAGAGAAATATAGGATATCTCTATCTCAGTACCATAAAAATATAAAAATGGCACGGAAATCCTTCATCGCCCATCAGCTTAACCAGGCAGGGAATGTCCCCAAAACTTTATTCCAGATTCTGAAATCTTTTACTAACCCCAAGGCTTGTGATCTGGAAGAAACTCCATCTCAGGCCCTCTGTGATACTATTGCAGAACATTTTATACAGAAAATTAATCTTATCTATAACAAAATCACCATGGCAGACAGTTCACAGTCGGTCGACATGACCTACAACTTCTCTCCCTGCCCAAAGGGGCAATTGCTGGAGAACGTCCCCCTGACTCGTGAGGAAGTTGAAGCCTTATTATGCACTGTGAAGTCAGGATCGCCTCTCGATGTCATACCAGCTAAAATCTCCTCCTCCTTGGCTAAACAACTTTCAACTCCCATCTGTTCCCTGCTTAACCTCTCATTGAAGGAGGGTCATCTTCCACTTGAGTGGAAGGCGGCACAAGTCATTCCAATTCGTAAAAACACAAAGGCCTCTATTGAAGACCTTTCGAACTTACGCCCAGTTTCCCTTCTACCTCTCCTGAGCAAACGTCTGGAAAAGTATATTAACAAACACCTGTCAGACCATGTCGAATCTTCAGGCAGCCTTGACACATCGCAGTCAGGCTTTAGACCCAAGCATAGCACGGAGACAGCCCTAGTGGCTGTCATGGATAACATCAGGCTAGCATTAGATAGGGGTCGATCCACTCTCCTGGTGCTGTTAGATCTCTCAGCCGCATTCGACACGGTCGACCACCAGATCCTGCTCAGGAGACTGGAGGAATCTGGAATTGGGGGAATGGCCTTGCGATGGATGACAAGCTTCCTTTCCAACTGCTCTCAGACAGTCATCCTGGGACCTTTTCAATCTAAAACTAGGGAACTGACCAAGGGAGTGCCCCAGGGCTCATGTTTGAGCCCCACGCTGTTTAATATCTATGTCGCTCCCTTGGCGGATCTCCTGAGGACTTATGGGTTCACGCCAATATCATACGCGGATGACACCCAGCTTACCTTCTCATTTAACAAAACCACCCTCTCCGCTCAGTCTACCTTCTCCTCCGGCATGTTAGCAATTTCCCAATGGATGCGTAATAATTTTTAACAACTAAACGCCGGGAAGACCCAGATTATGCTCTTCGGAGAGGCTGTAATGCTGTGGTCACCAGAATGGTGGCCAGGAGAGCTGGGTAGCTCCCCTGCGCCTAAGACAGTAGTAAAAAATCTAGGGGTTCGCATCGAGTAGGCCTTGAACATGAAAGAACACGTAACCCAAACTGTCGGATCCTGCTTTCATGTGCTTAGTCTACTGAGACAAGTCTTCCCTTTCCTTCCAGACTCCACACGTAAAACTCTTATTCAGGCTCTGGTATTGAGCAGACTGGACTACTGTAATGCTTGCTGGTTTCAGCTAACGAGTCATCACTGGACCGTCTACAGGTAGTCCAGAATACTGCGGCACGACTGGTACTAAATGCCCCTTACAGAACGGCCTCCCTTCCGCTTCTTCAACAGCTCCACTGGCTACCGGTGCGGAAACGCATAAGGTTGGTTTGCTGCATCGTTCATAAGGCGGTATATGGTAACGGTCCAGTTTACCTTACGGAGAAATTTAATAGCTACACTCCGTCTAGGGATCTCCGCTCTGGATCCAAATCAATGCTGGTGGTTCCTCGGGTCAAGAAGTCAAGGACTGGTGGGAAAGCTTTTTGCATCTTGCTCCCAGCTATTGGAATCAGCTTCCCACCTGGCTGAGGCAATGCCCGGACCACCGTCAGTTCAGAAAGTCTCTGAAAACTGCTCTGTTTTAGAATCACGGTCACAACAGCCTTCTCCTGTATGTCCGCAAGCGCAGAGACTACCTGTAAGTTTGAGGAGAGCAATGAGATGGCTGCCACATGGTTCTGGGTGTGAGGAGTGTACCAACCTGCTCAGCTGTGGGACAAGGGGGCCTGGTGGGAGTTGTAGTGCTGGCTTCCCACCCACAAACACCCCTCCCTGTTAAGATGGCTACCTACCTGTTAAGTGAAGATGAGCAAAGCAATGGCTGCCACATGGTTATGAGTGGGAGAAGTGTACCATCCTGCTCAGCTGTGGGACAAGGGGGCCTGTGGTGAGTTGTAGTGCTGGCTTTCTCACCCACAAACACCCCTCCCTGTTAAGATGGCTACCTACCTGTAAGTTTGATGAGTGCAATGAAATGGCTGCCACATGGTTGGGGGGGAGTTCTCCATCCTGCTCAGCTGTGGGACAAGGGGCCCTGGTGGGAGTTGTAGTGCAGGCTTCCCACCCACAAACACCCCTCCCTGTTCAGTAGGCTACCTACCTGTTAGGTGAAGGTGAGGAATGCAATGGCTGCCACATGGTTATGAGTGGGAGGAGTGTACCATCCTGCTCAGCTGTGGAACAAGGGGGCCTGGTGGGAGTTGTAGTGCTGGCTGCCTGTACACATGCCCCCATGGAAATATTGCTAGCTACCTTTGGGGTGATTCAGAGGAAGGAAATGTGAGATGTGTGAGACATGTGTTGGGAAGTGTGTGGTACGTAAGTGCATTTGTGTTTAGGAAGTGTAGCTTTCTAGTTGTGCAAGACAGTACATAGCAGTGTAAAGGGAGACATTTGTTGGTACTTACCAGCCTCCACTCCCCGGGTATTCCTGTGAGACTCTCTGAATGCAGTATGGCAAGCACCTTCTCCTCCCATTCGTTGAATGTTAGTGGTGGACAGTGGCGGTGAGTCCATTGGGGCGTTGGGGCGTTGCCCCACTAAGCACATGGACCCATTCACCGTCAGTGCGTCACGCCTAAAATGTAATTCGTGCACCAACTTCAGTAAAACAAAGTCTTGCAGTCTCGCTGAATACGCTACCGGGACACGCCCGAGGCAATCGGACGGCGCTGAAGGGGGTGGGGCAGCTTGAGTGACAGACTCAGCGCGGCACTGAGCGCAGCTGCAGCAGTAGTGCGCATGTCCGTTTTGGGCTGGTCGTTTTAGGACCAGCCCGAACATGCGCCCACTAGTACCTTCCCCTTAGCAGAGCGACTGGCGAGGGACCCGAGGGTGCTTCATGCAGCAGGCCCCGGGTCTCATAATGGGCGGGGAGTAACCCTGCTCTTAGCCAATCCTGGCACTGCTAATGAGCGTCTGGATTGGCTGAGAGGCACGCGTCGTTTGCCAATGCCAGGGGCCTCTCCGGCGCCAGCGCGCAGTCAGGCATTGGGCGCCGCGCATGGGTGGCACTGTGTAACCACGAAGGCGGCGCGGGACCGGTTACCGGTAAGGTAAGTTTTTAAATATTTTTTTCAAACCCCCTCCGAGATCCCCCTTGTTGCGAATCCAGCCCCCCAGCGTGAACCCCCTTCCCTCCCGCGAATCATGCGAGCCGCGACTGGGTATAGGGTGGGAATCCCTGGGCGAATGACGTACTCACAGTCACCTGTAACATGCAAACATAGATCTGAATTTACTGAGTAGTTGAATGAATGACATAGCGCCTTGCATTGTGACACTCACCAAGCAAACACTCACTCCATCTCCCGCGTCTCCCCTTGACAGACGATTGTAAAGTTCCCAGTGACAGAACATGAAAGAGCCACGTGTCTTGCCTGGACCAGGCATCTATGTCTGTAATATTGCAATCAGCATTGCACTCCACATCGCTGTTGGGGGAATGCTGCCTTTTTCCTTTCTTGTGATCATACTCTGCAGCAAGGCGAGGGATACACCTATACGTGTCCCGTCTACACAGCCTAGAAAATGTGCAATTTGATAAAAGTTCAATTTTGTAATTCTCCTAAACGAATTGACCCAGTCACCATTGCATTAAGGAAATGTCTAAACCCCTTGAAGGAGCCTTTCGTGATGTCCATTCTGCCACAGCTATAGTGCCTCGAAAGCTCCCTGGTGCAACAAGATGTAGGAGCACAAAACCTGAACAGCTTCGGGGATGGTTAGGCTGTGTTTAGACTGCATCACTAGCTTGTAACTCATTAATTACATCTAGTACGACAACCTTGCTGAGCCTGTGTGTGGTATAAGCCTCCTCTGCCTGACCAAACCGGGTGACTCTGCCTAGAGCCCTGCTCCTGTGTTCTGCTCTGCTCCTGTGTGTAGCTCCCAGCGCACGCCCCCGCACCACCATCACACAGAAAGAAGCCAGTGTGAATGTTTGAACTTCCCTTTAATAGCGCCCATCTTTATCAACTGCTTCCACTTGATGGTAATTAGCATAGGCATTGACCTGATGTTACCTGATGTCAGTGGTTCCTAAATATGTTTTTAAGGTAGTGCGTAGTGGGATCCCATACTGCAATCTAAGCGTGCCCCCTTTACACCTGCGTGCCCATCCTATATATCCATTGAGTTTTAAAATGGCATGTACCACTACAAACTCCAGGTTAAAAAACGTTCTGCGCGTCTTAAAGACGAGGCAAATATGATCCTTTTGGGACAAAGGACACCCCAGAGCCTAATAAAGAAACGTGACATTTTTCAATTCTTTGTCACCTTCGCTTCCCTTTCTGAACATTATGTGCCTGTTTACTTCTTAGACTTTTGAGCGCATATCATATGTACAAATATCAAACTTGCAAGGTGCACAATGTTTGTGAAGCACAAACCTACCTCACATTTTGCGATGCATTTGTGCGTTGGTGGTTTTGTTTAAAACAAAAAAATAGGTGTATTATTATAGTGTGCAGACTGAAATAGGTCCAAAGTAAGCAAATAGCAGTTCATATATTTTTTTTTCAGTTGCAAAGTCCAGAATTTTAGTTTGGCCTTGTTATGGGGAAGTAGCCAGTCCTTCAGAAGATTTGGTTGTTGAGTCTTCAGGTGCGTTGTGTGTCTGAAATGTCATTTGAAGAGGTAGTTATTCTGAATTTGCATCTATGCATGCCGGTACTTAAACTGAAATGGATGTTTGGAGTGAATTCCACAAGACAAGAAAATAGGCTCAAGGTGCTGCTAACAACATGGTTGTGGCTATACCCATGGGATGAATTTGGATGAAATTAAAATCAGTCTGTTGGCTAGTTTGTTTTCATTTTCATGTGCTATTTTCATTGAGTTTTGTTTTGGAAATTCAAATGAATGCAGAATTTTCGTGAGTGTTGCAGGGTAGGGGAAAAGTTGGTGTCTCATAGCAGCTATGATGCTTGCCTCTGAGCTTCCTACAGCTTGATGGCATGGAAGTCATATTCAGGCCAGGGTTGGACTGGCCAACAGGGCAATCAGGCAGTGCCCGAGGGTTGGTTTGAGTCCAGAACAAATCTCGCAGACCAATTCCGCTGTTATAACAAGAGATTGCTTTAAAATTAACCTTTTCCCTGTTAAGAAAACAGGTGTCTTTCGTCCAATTAGGCTCTGTGAACGTTAAAGTGCTTTGCTGCCGCAGGAAATGTTTCCAGGTTACATATATTTTTCGATGGCCAGGCATGTTAGAAGATGCTCGCCAAACTCTTTTAAAGGAGCGGAGGTGAGGCACAGCAACAGTTTAGATTGTAATTGTAGTTTTATTTATATAGCACGTATTACCATTGACGAGGCGTCGAAGTGCTTAGATGTCTTAGAGTGTGTGTGTGTGAATTTGATTTCTGGGTGAGACTGGGCCTGTCCAGACGTCGAAGTGCTCAGATGTCTTAGAGTGTGTGTGCGTGTGTGAGTTTGATTTCTGGGCGAGACTGGACCTGCTCGGTGTTCTTTCTGCAGGGTCGGACTAGCCTAACACGAAGGGCAATCTGCCAGTGCTCGTTGGGCTGGTCCGACAGCTCAGTGTGTGGGCCTGTTTTTTGGTGGCTGTATGTTGGCCTGTTTTGTGTTCTGCTGCTGCCTGGGTTCATGTTTACTGTTGCTTTCTCTGATCATATTACCGCAGACATTCACTACAGCAAAAACACAAATGCATGCTGTCTAAGGAACTGTAAGATAACTATACACCATCACCATGTCTTCACAAGTTCAAATTTGCCCTGATTTGCAAATGTCATCACGTGGGCCTGTTTGTAGCTATCTAGGGTCTGCTTTTATTTTGGTGCCCATGCTGGAGCGTATTTTGTGTTCCAGACAGTCTGAGGCGAACCTTGATGTTCTTCATGTGTTTCTGAAAATAAGGTTTGGTTGGCGGAACGCGAAGAGTTTACTTAAGTGAAACTGCCTAATAATGGTGATAAAATTGTACAAGATCACAGAAGCCGCTGCAGTACTGACAAATGAGGGCTGAACTGCACAGCTAGATACAGTAATGACTGTTTCCAGAAACAAGTGACATGTGATCTATGCACGTGCTGCTTGGGGCAGACAGTGCTTAATTTGAGCTGGTGGTTTCTGGTGCTCCACACCGGCACTTAATTGGCAGCACAGGCACTTATGAGAGTCCGCCACATAGTGGGCTGTTTGCCTGATTTAGAGTGAGCAAAACAACAGTTGTTTACTAATTCATTATACATTTAAAAATGACTAATACCTGCCACCCTTGCTAAACCCTGGGGACCTGGAATAGTCTGAACTGTCACACTTGTAGGAGTGAGATGTTAGCAGCTGGTTTGGTACTGTCACTGGTAGCGTTAGCAGAGGCAATGGGTGGTGTAGGCTGCAGTGGCCTCCTGATGAGGGCCCTGGCACTTATTTTTTTACAAATTAAGCACAGGGGGCAGAGGATAGAGGAGAGGGGCTTAGAGTCAAAAGCTTTCTCTTTAACTGCCCAAAGGCACCAACCATTTTATGCTACTGTGAGCTGCAATAAGTAGGGCTCAGTGTGTCATGATGTATGCACAATAAAGCTGTGTTTTAAATGCCATATCCTCCAGAGCAATGCACTTTACAGGATCGAAGGCTCTTTCAAAGGAAACCGAGCCCTGATCTGAAAGAGTCTACATAAAACAGCAACTGACTGCTGAATTGTTATAAAATGAGCATCCAATTCCAGGATGTTGTAGTTGTGCATTTTTTTGTGTAGCATATTTCTCTTGTACAGTTCATACTTTTAACGGAGTCACCTTCAGGCATTTTTAATGGGAGACCATTGAGAGCTTTAGAGGCTGAAGGCAGCGCAAATTTCTCCCAGTGCCTGTCAGTGGGTCAAAAGGTGCTCAGAATACTTGGTCATCCAATCATTGGCCTCTCTGCTGAACATACTGAGCAATGGTCACTTATTCCAGATGCAATTGTGATTCTGTGAAACTGTGTGTGAAGGAGGTACACGCTTGCAAAAATATTGAGAAGGCAAAAGTAAATAAAAATACAATGCTTACAGGTGAGTCAGTGCGTTGTGTGTTTGGGGGTTAAGTTCTCTGGTTATATTGAATAAGCAGCTACCTATGTCATTATCATATGAAATCTCTTAATTGATGTCATATCTACAATTTCACAATGTCTTTATTAACCTTCCTGCTTCTCAAATTTGCTTGAAAATGCACCATTTACCCACTCTTTTTTCAAAAATTTTGAAAACCCCCCTTAAGATGTTCGGGCTCGCTCGCTGCGCTCACTCGCCACGGTGCACTTACACAGAAGGTTTACGCCCACCACTTTCAAATGTCACCAGCCACTACTGGTGGTGGAATGGGAGGGCCACCACCAGTCCTCTGAGCCAGCTCATGGTTCTTGTTGGCACGCTCTTTCACCCTGGTCTTGAGGTCATGCCACCTCCTCCTAATGTCCTTCAGGGTGCGCGGGGTGGTCCCTACTGCATTGACTTTGTTGACTATCCTTGCCCACATTTGATTTTTTCTGGCTACTGGTGTCTGTTGGACCATGCTTCCAAACAAATGTGGTTCTACTCTGATTATCTCATCTACCATGACTGACAACTCATTGTCAGTGAATTTTGGCATTTTTATCTGTGCTATGGTGTGTGATGTGCAAATGGGTGAAAAGTGCAGGTGGGAAGGTAGTGGTGGAGATGTGTGTGGTGTGTGTGTGGTTGTGATGGTGTGATGTGTGCTGATTTGCCTCTCCTTTGTGCTGTGGGGTTGGACCCTTCAGTGCTGGAGTTGTGCAAAGGATTCTGGGCAGGGAAGGGGCTGGTTTTATACTCAGTTATGTGGGTGGGTCAAAATGGAGTATTTATGTCAGGTGTGTTGTCTGGGTTGACCTGGGATTTGTATTTTTACTTGCCATGGGGATGTGTCATTGGGGTGTGTTAGGTGTTTTTTGAGGCTGAGCCAGATATACAGCCACACTTGGTAGCCTTGTTGTGTGGTTGCTTTCGACCGCCATTACGCTTCCGGCGCGACCGCGGCGGTCGGAATGCAACAGCCCTTCCGCCGGCTCTCCCATTCAGCATTAGTTGCGATCGCGGCGGTCGGAAACAACTGATCGTTCCGCTGGCACTGCCATCGTATCGTAATTTCACTTACGGTCATTCTGCTGGTCGTTCGGCGGTTTTGGGTCTTTCCGCAGCAAATCCGACTGCTGCGGATGGATTTTCAGCGGTTCCGGACGTTCCCGGCAGAGTTTTGTGGAATCCGTCCGCGGCGGTCGGATTTCTCTGGCGGTGCATCCTAATCTGACCGGCGGTTTTGCCACGGTGCATGCGGACGGTTATTTTCTGCTACCACGGCGGTCGGAATGCTTTTCCGACCGCCATCGTAATCGACCCCTTAGTGTGAGGTACAACAATAATCTATGCAGAGGGGAGGAGTCTTGCCACCGACTGAAATGTAGAGGTCCGAGACTCCGGGAGGGGAATTTTTCCACACAGCTATCAGAATAGGTCCATGGAGCCAGAATGAAAGCAACATGAATGACATAACAGAGCCATGACTTTGAGGTTATTTTCAACGAGTTCTTCAATGAATTCCCGAAGCCCGGTCTTGCCGTCAGCTGAGCCTCAAAACTCATTCTGTCAGGAAACAGTCAGCTGCTCAAGAGATAAGTGACATTCCTTACTTTTAAACCATAGTCTGCTACAGGGGAGTTAAAGGGGAGTTAAATTACTCTTGAACTCTGGTTGAACTCTTCACACTGGCAGAGGAGAGGGCAGGAGTTTCTTGTTAGCTGAACGTGTGGAGGGAAAATTAGAGCACCATTTCTGTAGCTGAGAGAGTCTGTGAAAAACGACTCATTCTGTCAAGAAACATACTGATTCTAAAGAGTTAAGAGAAATTCCCTTTCTTGAAGTGGAAAGGCTGCTGCTGTTATTTTAATGTTAAAAATGCTTTATTGAAGAAAGTTGCGAAACAATACAAAGTGAAATGATATACATCTACTCAAGCATTATGCGAACACAATATATATGACAATAAAACAGTATACCTAAAAAGAAGTGTAAACAGCCAGAGGAAACCATAGTGCCTTGAGTCTAAAAAACATAACAATATAAAGCTATAGCACTTTTAAAAACAAATTTTAGAATGAGGATGAGAAATGAAAGAGAGAAGAGTAAGAAGAAGGAAGGAGAAAAGGAGAAAAAGAAGAATGTTAACTACAAGGTTAAAGTAACATAGTTGGCAATCATCTTTAACCCGTTGCGTGCGTCTGTCGGCCAACGGCCGTCGCGAGCACTACCTCTGTAGTGCTGCGAACGTCCGTTGGCCGACGCGGCCCCGCCCACTCCGCTAAACCGCCGCACCGCGGCGGAATTGCCGCCGCGGTTAAGCGGTTAATATCTGAACAACCAAACCAAAACAGTGGCTACCTCATAAGGGGTCCACAGCAGCGCACAGGTCTAGACGGGAAACAGTCCTGGATAGGTATGAAGGGAGAGGAAGCCAGAACAGATCTCTTTTAATCATTATAGGTAATGTAGTAGCATGGGCTATGTGCCAACCTGTGATGATGACATAATAAATTCCACCAAGCAATGAAAGAGATTTTTGAGGTGTCTTTCTAGTTAGATGTGATAATTTGTAAAGCAAAGGGCTATCATCAAATCAATAAATTTCCCAATTAACTTTTGAGAATGCCATAGAGGGGGTGAACTACCCAAGAAAAGATGAACAGTGTTAAACGCATTATCTGTGGATAATATGGTATTAATCTTATCTCAAATTAGTAACCAGAAACTCAGAACTCAGGGACAATGAAAAAACATATGCAAAAAATCACTATGATCTTGGGCACAAGACCAACATTTGGCGTCAGTGATAGGATGAAACTGATGTAATTGTGTGGGAGCATAGTATAGTCTATTATAAAAATAAAATTGAGTTTGAGTAGTGGCAGAAGAGCGGGATGTAGTGTGTACCTTAGCCCAAATTGTTTCCCAAGTATATTGAGAAAATTCTTGATCGAAATTCAATTCCCAACGTAGTTCAATTTTAGATTTAGGTCTATTCTTAGGGGAAAGGCATAAGAGCTTATATATATGAGATGCATTTACCTTTGAGGAAAAATCAATGGGAGAAGTGGAAGGTAATAGAAGGATTGATGAGGAGGAGGGTTGCAAATGAAGCTGAAGAATGGTGGGCCTAATACGGTTATATTGAACTGCATAGAAGGGTGAAACATCGTATTTAAGTTGAATGTCCCTAAAGTCTAACATGGAATCATTTGAAATTATATGGTCAAATATTGTTCTTCCTATATCAATTCATTTCTTCCAATAAAGGGCCCGATTATTTAATTTCATGTGCTTATTGTACCATATTGGGCTTTGTAGAAAACTCTCTAATGGAGAATTAGACTTAAGGAGTAAAGGTGTAACAACGGAGAGAGAATGTTGAAGTAGGGGAGTAAAGAAAGTCCTAGGAGCTTGGGAGATATGGGCCACCTCCATAAGTGAAAAGGGGCAATACAAGCTTGTTCCAATTGGCCCCATACTGTACTTTCATCCAGAGAAGGAACTGAAAAGGAGGTCCAAATTTGTTTGAGAGAAAAGGCAGAATGGTATCGCCTAAGATCTGAGAAATTAACCCTACCATCATTTCTAGCCTGTTGAAGCCTTAATAAAGATATTCTTGATTTGCGTTTGTTCCATAAGAAGGATTGAAGTAAATGATTAACAGACTTAAAAAATACAGAGGGAGTTTGACAGGAAGCATGTACAAATAAAAGTTAATTATTGGTAACATCATCATTTTAATCGTCGCTAATCTCCCCCACCAGGATAAACCCAGAAGAGACATACTGGAAATTTTTAATTTAACCTGCTCTAAATTAATTTGAATGCTTTCTTTAGTGGAGTTAGAATATAGAATGCCTAAACATTTGATGGGTTTTGAGGTCCAGGTAAAACCTGTATCCTTACACATATCAGGGAGACAGTACTTATTTAATGGCAGTACCTCTGATTTCTCCATATTAAGTTTATATACAGATACCAAGGAGTATTCATTT
The DNA here is from genome assembly GCA_963921515.1 of Calotriton arnoldi. NCBI lineage: Eukaryota > Metazoa > Chordata > Amphibia > Caudata > Salamandridae > Calotriton > Calotriton arnoldi. The sequence goes on along the minus strand of CAWUFW010014378.1, from coordinate 100,758 downwards.
AAAAAATGAAAAAAAGCAGGAAGTGTATTTGATGGGTTGGACACATATAGCAACACATCTGCATACGCAGTAAATTTAACTTCCAAATGTTTATATTTGAATCCAGAAAAAGCCGGCCATCTACAAATGTTCTCTAGAAAGGGTTCCAAGGATAAAATAAAAAGAAGAGGGGATAAGGGACAGCCTTGTCTAGTACCTCGGAAAAGAGGGAGATCTGAGGATTGTTTACCATTAACATAAATCGAGGTGGAAGGCTGAGAGTATAAAAGATGGATATATCTAAGAATGTGTGGGCTGAAACCATGCCATTTTGATGCGCCAAACATAAAATCCCAATTAACACGATCAAAAGCTTTTTCAGCGTCTAAAGTTAAAGCCATACAAGGTATGTCGGATTTAGAAGCCATATGGATATTGTTGAGGAAGGTTCTGGAGTTATTTCTGGAGAAATAAAACAGCCTTTCACAAATCCTGATTGATGAATGTCTATTAAATCTGGAATAACCAGCTTGATGCGTATTGCAAGGGCCTTTGCAAATATCTTGAAATCCGTGTTAATAAGAGAGATGGGCCTGTAATTCCCACACTTTGATAAATATTTACCTTTCTTGGGAAGTAGGCAAAGCATCGCTTGTGAAAATGTTCCTTGTGAGCAATCTTGAGTGGCAAAATGGGAAATTAAAAGAACTAGTTTTGGAAGTAGGAGAGGTGCAAAATAAAAGTAAAAATGAACAGAAAAACCATCAGGACCAGGAGCTTTATCTTTGGAAAGTTGAAGAACAGCATTTCTGAGCTCCATCTAAGTTATGTCGGCATCCAGTACAGAGAGGTCTAGTGTGTGATCTGACGACTTAGGGATATATTGGAAAAAAGTATCTAATTGGTCAGTCGTAGGAGAAGACTATTGTGTAAAACATTCTAAAATCTTTATATCAGTGGTGTGATTAAATCCATCTATGTCTGTGATAACATGAATTTTAGAGTTTTGTTTTTTAATTTTCAAATAGTTGGCTAACATTTTTCCTGCTTTATTACGACCACCAAACATTTTTGCATTAATTTTAAGTAAAGTACCACATGCATCATTACAAGCTTGTTTGTCATATTATAAATTAGCTTGAATTAATTTAGGCAGAGTATCTATTTTTTAGAGGAAAAATAATCATGCTCCAACGTTTTGATTTGTTTAAGCAATTGTAAAGAATCCTTAATTGATTTCTTTTTCTTTGCTGCAACGTAGTCTATATTAAAACCCCTGGCAGTTGCTTTATATGCATCCCAATATAATTCATCAGGGCTTAATAAATCCGCATTAAAAGATGATTACCCTGAACCTGTACACACTGAAACAAAGGAAAGGTTAATCAATCGGTCAGATACCCCACCAGGGAATGGCGCAAACCTGGAACATCGCATGATATCGTCACCTTCTACTCTAATATTCACTCCAGAATTTAAAACAAAAGGGGCATGGGATATATTAAACAGACCTAATATTTTACAATTAACATATAGCATACCATCTCTATCATTCCTTAAAACGGCACATTTAATTTTAGTCAAATTCCAATGCAACCTAAACAATAGCAGAAGAGAATCTACACTAACCGAATGGCAAAGCGACTCCGATGTTCAGAACATCTTACGGGAGAGTGAACAATTTAAGGATTGGGGCATATTAATCAATAAACCAGCAATAGTAAAATATCTGCATGTGCTGACAGAGAGGCAGCCCACAACACCACCCCCGAAGGACCAAACACAATCTTAAGAGGAACCCAAAAAACAATATGCCCTCCCATTGGGGGATGGGGAAGGCATGATCAAAATCCATGTGAGTAACAGCAGAAGCGAAAACCTTAGGACAGAGGAAGAATTAACAAACACAAACCCGGTAAAATATGAATGGGCTTGGCTCTACACAGCCCTTACGACTAAAGGGCGGGAAAGTCTTTAGGAAAGGAAATGGAAAACAATAAAAAACATCAATTTCTAAAAGAAGTGCACTACAGATTATCAACTGGAATGTGGCAGGTCTTTACTCCCTAACGACAGATGAAAAAACATTGGACTTCCTAAACACGGGAGACATCATATGCATGCAAGAAACGTGGTCGACTGCCCCATACCTATCCCAGGGTTTCAAATAAGACATATATATGCACACATGAAAAATTTGTTCGGAAGACCAATGGGCGGGTTTGCAATTTACGTTAAACTAGAACTACAAGTGGAAATCAAAGAATGGTCAAATAACAACTGGAACCTACAGGCAATCAACATAAGCGGCTTAGCGCTAGATGAAATGGCCAAGTCAATATCTTTGATAAACGTATATATAAATCCACAAAGAGCCACAAACTTCGCTATAGTGAAGAACACAACCAAGCTTATAAAAAGATACATATATGAAAATCCAGGAGATTAGTACATAATGGCCGGCGATTTTAATACTCGCAATTTACACAAAGTCGATATATCCCTAGGAGGCCGTGAGAGAACTATCCTCCAAGCATGCATCTGCGAATTTGATCTTGAGTCAGCCGCACTAGCAGCTCCGATTGGGGGCACTATGATCCACACTTAGAGATAAATCGACCTTGGACTATATCTTTTTTAGTAGCGAGCTATCAAAGAGGTGCACAGCCTTCGAGGTATATCGGAGGAACGAAAGCGACCACAACCTGATTACCATAGACATTAGTCTGAGCACAAAGGTCCATAAAATCTGTAAGCCAGCCGGCCACAAGTATGAAACAAATGCAGGCCCATTGTTAAAAAGGATCAAATGGGGGCCGGTCGCAATGACCAACTATTCCCTCTCCACAGACCTCAACAACTATCGCCCTATATCCAACATCCCCACCCTGGCGAAACTATTGGAAAAATGTGTACAAATTCAACTTTGTAACCACATCGAGAACTTCAACCTCCTTGATAAACACCAATCCGGCTTCCGTCAAGGCCACAGTACCGAATCAGCACTCACCCACATAATGGATGACATTCTAAAAATGTTAGATCATAACGAATCGTGCCTATTGATACTTCTTGACCTATCTTCCGCTTTCGACACGGTTAAACACGACAATCTACTGTCCCTACTTGAACGAAGGATGGGCCTAACCGGTCCAGTGTTACAATGGTTCACCTCCTTCCTAAGCAACAGAACCCAAAGAATCAAGATGAAGCAATCATTCTCTCAACCATCCATGGTCACCCTAGGAGTTCCACAGGGATCAGCACTATCACCAATCCTTTTTAGGTCTCGCCTACGCAGCGCGCATGCGCTGCATAGGAGAGACCTTTAGTAATCGGTTCGCTTTTTCGCCCCAAAACGTGCACGCGTTGCATTGCTTTCAATGGCAACGCGTGCACGTTTGCCGATTCCCTTGCGGGAGCGAGCTTTCAAAACCATCTGTTTGTAATTAACAGATGGTTCCTGCTCGCTCCCGCAAGGGAAACAGGTGCAGGCCCCCTCCTCTCTCCCCTCCCCCTGCGCCTCATAGTGGAGCAACACACTTGGCAGTCTGCCACCTGTATCTTAGTTCACTACTAAACCGGAATTAGGCAGTTCACCATCAAGTACGTACTGAAAAGAACAAAACGACAGGGATCGGAAACAACGAAGCCAAAACCTATCTCACTTCCTCTGCAGTTACGCGAAGGCATGACTGCACCATTTGTTATGGTTATTTTTGCCAGTGATACAATGATGCGTCTATTCCATTTTCGCAGTTAATGATGATAGCCTGGCAACAAACCTTTTTGGTTCTAACATGTACGTGATGAAGACGTTCATCTTTTTAGTGTCTGGACCAGCGAACCCCCACTTGTTCGAAAAACCATAACTGTTAATATAAACACATACATTTCCGTACGTGAGAAGATGTATATTTAAATCTCATGAACGTTTTTGGTAACCACAGAACAAGAAGTGATTGGTGTTTATGGGTGTCATTTCTGTCCTGGTACCAATAACATGTCAGAGGCCGCGATACAGCATGTGAGCACTGTTTTACTATATGTCTGCACTGGAATGGTGCATGATGGTACTTCACAGCACAAATGGTAGCACAAACAACTTTTGCATGTAAAAGATATTTTGAAAAAAAAAACACTGCGTGGCAGAGCGCCCGACCCTTGTAATCTGTGCAAAGGGGGCATAACCTGAACAGCTACGTAAGTACCCACACCTTTAAACAAGCATTGGCAATGCCAATAGGTCTCGCTGTATAGTGGAGTTTAGTGCGTAGATATTAGTGAAGAGTAATCTTAGGAAGTAGTATAAAGTGTTGTAAATTGTTTTTGAGTGAGTATAGTGTTATAGAGTGGATTAGGGTATTAGAATTTAGTAGGATGGATAGCGGTTAGAGGAGTAAATGTAGCATTATGGGGCTTATTTATGAGTATGCAGCCCAACCGAGTTACATCAGCCACGGAAACGGCTGATTCGCCGATACATAGTGTGAGAAGTTGGCCTGGTATATGCTGTTCACTAATTAAAGTGGACACCTTGCACCAGGGCAAATCGACTCTTATGGTAGATAGGTTTAAGACAACCTTTTAAAGAAAGCTATCCTAGTGGTAGCTGTGGAGAGCAGCCTTCAGGCTAAGTCTCGGAGGAATGTAAAGCAGCTTGTTTTACCATATAATCTCTTGAATCACCAAATGAAAAGACACCACACAGGTATATATATCAAATATATATGTATTTATTTCTAAATAACTCTCTACTAATCTCTTTATGAGATTAGAAGACAAACATATGCACAAATCAACGTTTCACAATAAGTTAAGCACAAAATATGGCTGGGGCCCTAGGGGCGTACCAGACCATATACTAAGTAAGAGACTTAGAAACAACGACTTGCAAGGAGACAAGGCCTAGGGCCTTCAGAAGTGCTGGGGCCTCACGAAACCACCCAAGGCAGGTAAGTAAAGGACCCACGGGGGACGCGTGCAGTGTGGATACACAGGCGCGAATCGCCGTTAACTTCAATGGGGCAAGTCGCCGTTGGAAATAAAGAGTTTTAGGATACTTCGGGAGAACCTACAAGCAAGTCACTTACAGGGTAAGTAGTTCTAGGGCCCACACCCACAGGAGCACCGTAGTGCTGGAGTTACCTCACCCAGGGAAGCCGGGTGCACAGGTGTCCTTTGGTGTCGGGTCGCGGCGTCGTTTTCAATGGCGAACAAAGAAGACTTGCTGCTTGCGGGAGCTGAAGAAGTGTCCGGTGGAATCCAAGCCTGGATTCTGAAGAAGGATGACCTGAAAGCAGAGGGGACAGTGTTCAAAGTCACTTGGCAGTGACCCGGGGCAAGGAAGATGGATGCCCACCGTCATCGGTCGCTTCAGGTCGGTTGCAGGTGCCTTGACTCTTCAGCCACGTGGTCCAGGAGGCGTCGACGACGACCAGGAGCTGGATTCGGTGTGTCCCTCGACGTCTGCAGCTGACTGCGGTGTCGGCAACTCGATCGGAGCCAACAAGCCTTGGCAGCCGCAAGTCTCGGGGAGATGAAGAAAAGTCGATGGCGCAGACCAGCAAGGTCTGAGGGACTCACCCAGCGAGGGTAAGTCAGGGCAGGCCTGGAGCAACCAGGGGAGCCCTTTGGTTTCTTTAAGAAGTCTTCTGGGGACCCACAAGCCAGTGGGCAAGGGATCGCGAAGACACCTCGGGCGGAATCACTCAACAGGGGCCCACGGTCACTCGGGACGGTGTAGGCCTCTGATCTTCGGAGGGATTCCTGCTGGAGGTCGGGACCACACGTGGTCCAAAGCACAGGTTCGTAGAACGTTGTGAAGGGGTTGCACTTGACAATAGTGCACGGTACCCAGGGGTCGCGGTTCCTCGTTACTCGTGGGGTCCACTTGCCTCAGCTTCGCTGGGGACTCACGATGGCCTGGGAGAGGTCAGGAAATCCACTTCTTGGGCTGCAGGGACTTCGGACTCCGGCGGGAGCGGCGTAGTTTGCGACCGTCGTTGTCGTTTTTGGTGCCTGCCAAGCAGGGGAGTCACTCCTTGACTCCAAGGGAGATTCTTCTGTCTTCCAAAGGTAGTGGAACGTCGAAGGGCCAGGATTCTTCTGTAGAGCGTCGTCCAGGGGTTATCTGCTTTGCAATGGCAAGGTTCCCCCTCTTATACTAAAAAGAGGGGATGGACTAGCTCTATGACCCCACCTATGGGAGGGTCAAGGGAGGGGTGGCTACACCCACTTCCCTTTGTCCAGTTTCGCGCCAGAGCAGGGGCAGGTAGCCCCTGAGCTGGTTTGAACTGGCATATGCACAGAGGAGCCTTCTGCTCCCCCAGTGCAGGACTTCAAAGCACTCTAAGAGTGCACCCACCCAGCCCCAATACACTAAACCCTGTCTGGAAGGTGGTTACACCTCCCTGTGACAGGATGCCTATTGTTGGGCTTCCTCCACTGCGAGTTTCGGTCATCAGCAGGAGGGCAGCCCAGTGTCTGTGACTGGTGGCATCCATTTTGTGATGCCAGGGCTCTTTAGGATTCTACCGCGTTTCCACAGCAGGTACATGTCTTATCCCTCTAGAAGGGTGGAATGCTACCCCCGCCGCCAAGATTGGCGGGGGGTAGTATTCCAAGATGTTTGACACCAAACACGACATGTTTTGATGCAGCCATTCCAAAGTTAGCATTTACCGCGAGGATATAATGCACTTAAATAGTATATGGTTTAACCGCATCCACAAACAGCACCAGAGAATGGACTCTGAGAACTGCAGAGGGGCCCTGCTCATGCAGAGGCACCCCCTCACATAGAAGCCAAGCACCCTGCCCTCAGGATTGATAGGGCCTGCCTTAGGGGTGACTGATAGGTTTATATGTGTGTGCAGGAGAGATATAGGAAACCTATATCTCAGTGAGGGGTGCTAGCACCACCTCACCCAGGCTGCAGTAGCAGGCCTGTGGTGTCAGATTTAGACTGCCTCCCAGGGGTGGCATAATATATGCTGCAGCCCCTGGTAGGCCTGTGAAGTACCTATGCCCTTGGCACCTAAGGTACCATATACTAGGGACTCATAAGGCACCACAGTATCCAATCACTAGTGCACCTAGAGTGCACTCCATGTCGTTTAGAGAGAACAGAGAGGCTGGGGCCCTGATTGGCAGGGACCCAGCCAGACTATAGCCAGAAACCAGTGCTAACATCAGAAAAAAGTGGGGGCAACATAAGAGGCAGATCCTACTCTCCTACACAACCCCCCCAAACGTAGGGACACTAAACTAACCTTGACCAGTTGAGTCTTCGTGTTCAAAGTGGAAATACCTTGAGAGTCCATCTGCATTGGCATGTTGGGTCCCAGGCCTATGTTCCACTGTATAGTCCATCCCCTGTAGGGAAATGGACCACCTCAAAAGTTTTGGGTTTTCACCTTTCATCTGCTTTAGCCATAGGAGGGGCTTGTGGTCAGTCTGAACTATGAAGTGAGTACCAAACAAGTATGGCCTCAGCTTCTTCAGGGCCCATACCACAGCAAAGGCCTCCCTCTCTATAGCTGACCAACGTTTCTCTCTAGGGGTCAGCCTTCTGCTAATAAAAGCTACTGGCTGGTCTTGACCTTCATCATTCAGTTGAGACAGTACAGCTCCCACACCCAGCTCAGAAGCATCTGTTTGGACAATGAACTTTTTGGTGTAGTCTGGACTCTGTAAGATGGGGGCAGTGCACATGGCCTGCTTTAGGTCTTCAAATGCCTTTTGACAGCTAGCTGTCCACTGAACCTTTTTTGGCATTTTCTTAGAGGTAAGATCATTCAAGGGGGTCACTATAGATCCATATCCCTTGACAAACCTCCTATAGTACCCAGTCAGGCCTAAGAAGGCTCTCACCTGTGTCTGGGTGGTTGGAGCAACCCATTCCAGTATGGTTTGGATTTTGCTCTGCAAAGGCTGAACCTGGCCTCCACCTACAAGGTGGCCCAGGTACACAACCTGACTCTGCCCTATCTGGCACTTGGTGGCCTTGATAGTGAGGCCTGCTTTCTGCAGGGCCTCCAAAACATTTCTGAGGTGGACCAGGTGATCCTGCCAGGAGGAACTAAAGACAGCAATATCATCTAGATAAGCTGAGCAATAAGTTTCCATCCCTGCCAGAACTTTATTCACCAACCTCTGAAAAGTGGCAGGTGCATTTTTCAATCCAAAGGGCATCACCACAAAGTGGTAGTGCCCACCAGGGGTCGAAAATGCTGTTTTGGCTTTTGCATCATCAGCTAATCTGATTTGCCAGTAGCCAGCTGTTAGGTCAAATGTGCTTAGATACTTGGCTGAGGCCAAAGTATCAATCAGCTCATCTGCCCTTGGTATGGGATAGGCATCAGTCCTAGTGACTGCATTGAGGCCTCTGTAGTCTACACAAAACCTCATTTCTTTCTTACCACCCTGGGTATGAGGTTTGGGTACCAGGACTACTGGGCTAGCCCAAGGGCTATCTGAAGGCTCAATCACGCCTAACTCCAACATTTTCTGGACTTCAGTCCTGATACAGTCCCTGACATGGTCAGGTTGCCTGTAGATTTTATTCTTGACAGGCAGACTGTCCCCAGTGTCCACCTCATGGGTGCACCAGGTAGTCTGACTAGGGGTCAGGCTAAACATATGTCTAAACTGTTGCAGAACTTGTCTGCACTCAGTTTGCTGATGGTCAGTGAGGCTGCTTGCCAAAGCAACACCATCTACTGACCCATCATCAGGGTTCTGAGAGAGCAGGTCAGGGAGAGGGTCACTCTCCTCCTCCTGGTCCTCATCAGTTGCCATGAGCAAGCCCATGTCAGCCCTGTCAACATATGGCTTTAATCTGTTGACATGAAGCACCCTTAGGGGGCTCCTGGGAGTTCCAAGATTCACCAGATAGGTGACTTCTCCCTTCTGTTCAACTATTGTATGGGGGCCACTCCACTTGTCCTGGAGGGCTGCTGGGGCCACAGGCTCCAACACCCACACTTTCTGTCCTGGCTGGTATACAGTCAGCACAGCCTTTGGTCATGCCAAGCTTTTTGCAATTCTTGGCTGGCCTCCAGGTTTTTGGTTGCCTTTTTCATGTACTCTGCCATCCGGGAGCGGAGACCAAGTACATAGTCCATCACATCTTGTTTGGGGGGCTTGAGAGGTAACTCCCAGCCCTCTTTACCAAACATAGTGGACCTCTCACAGGATGCCCAAACAGAAGCTCAAATGGGCTGTAACCAACCCCCTTCTGTGGAACCTCTCTGTAGGCAAACAACAGGCAAGGAAGAAGAAGGTCCCATTTCCGCCTAAGCTTCTCTGGGAGTCCTTTAATCATTCCTTTCAAGGTTTTGTTGAAGCGTTCAACTAAACCATTGCATTGTGGGTGATAGGGGGTGGTGAACTTATAAGTTACACCACACTCCTTCCACATTGCTTTCAGATATCCTGACATGAAGTTGGTACCTCTGTCAGAAATGACCTCCTTTGGAAAACCCACTCTGGAGAAAACTCCAATGAGGGCTCTTGCCACCACAGGTGCTGTGGTGGTCCTCAGGGGAATTGCCTCTGGGTACCTGGTGGCATGATCCACTACCACCAGGATAAATCTGTGCCCAGATGCAGTCTGAGGGTCAAGGGGACCAACAATGTCAATCCCTACCCTTTCAAAGGGTACCCCCACCACAGGTAGTGGTATCAGGGGGCCTTTGTTGTGCCACCTGCCTTACCACTGGCTTGGCAAGTGACACAGGAGCGACAAAACTCCTTTGTGTCCTCTGACATATGTGGCCAATGAAAATGTGGAACAAGCCTGTCCCAGGTCTTGTTTTGGCCCAAGTGTCCTGCTAAAGGGATGTCATGTGCTAAGGTCAAGAGGAACCCCCTAAACTTCTGAGGTATTACCAACCTCCTGGTGGCTCCAGGGGCTGGGTCTCTACCCTCAGAATATAGGAGTCCCTCATCCCAATAAACTTTATGGGACCCACTAGCACTCCCAGCAGCCTCAGCAGCAGCCTGCTGTCTGAGGGGTTCAAGAGAGGGGCAGCACTGTTGCTCCTTGCTCAGATCTTCCCTGGAAGGGCCCCCTGCCCCCAAGAACTCAACCTGGTCAGGTTCAAGTCCCTCTGGGGCAGTTCCTTCTTCAGGTTCTGCTTCACCTCCCTCTGGAAGTGAATCCTTGATCTGAGACAGAGGGGAAGGCACTGCCTTAACCCTACTGCTCCTCCTCTTGGGAAGCATCTGGTCCATTGTTCCAGGATCCAGAGCTGGTTCAGTGTCATGCATTCTTGCTTGTGACCTGGTCACAGCAAATACCTCTGCAGGGATGCCCAACATCTCAGCATGAGTCCATAACTCTACTTCAGACAAGGCTGAAGTCTCTAGATCATTGCCCAATAGACATTCTACAGGGAGGTCTGCACTAACTACAACCTTCTTGAGGCCAGTTACCCCTCCCCAGGAGAAATTCACAACTGCCAGACTATGGTTGGTCTGGACATTGCTTGCATTGGTCACCTGGTACATTTCACCCAGGATGATCTGTCCAGGGTCCACTAGGTCCTCTGCCACCATGGTGACACTAGCACCTGTGTCCCTAAATGCCAAAGCCTGTTTGCCATTTATCAAAGGCTGCTGTTTGTACTTGCCCAGATTACTGGGGCTTACTAGGAAGGACATATCAATGTTTCCCTCACAAATCAGCATTGCCTGAGTGGTCACTCTGACTAGGTCAGAATCCACTTCAGAACCCAGGGTCAACCCTACTACACCCTTATTCTGCGTACCACCTCCACCAGTAGCTGAGCTAGGGGGCACAGTTGCCTTAGGGGCAGGAGTGGTGGTGGTTTGGTCTTTGGACTTGGTACAATCAGAAGTCCAGTGCCCTTTCTGTTTACAGAATTTGCACCAGGGCTTCTTTTGGCCTTTTCCCTTGTTGGACTGTGACTCCCCACCAGATGCAGATTTTTGGGGCCCTTGTGAAGACTTCTGGTCTTTTGACTTATCCCCACCTTTCTCAGGGCCTTTAGGATCTTGCTTCTTAGTGTCACCCCCTTGGTTCTGGGTTTTCTGCCTCACCCTGGTTCTGACCCATTTGTCTGCCTTCTTTCCCAATTCTTGGGGAGAGGTCAGATCAGAGTCCACCAGGTACTGATGCAACAACTGGTTCTGGCAATTATTTAGGATCTGTTCTCTCATCATCAGATTATACAATCCCTTGAAATCAGTAACCCTACTGCCAACCAGCCAACCCTCTAGAGCCTTGGTTGCACAATCAACAAAGTCAGTCCAGTCCTGAGTCTGTGCCTTCTGGGTATCTCTGAACTTTAACCTGTACTGCTCAGTGGTTAAGCCAAACCCATCTATCAGTGCACTCTTCAGGACCTCATAATCATCAGCATCCTCCTCTCTAACAGTGAGGAGCTTGTCTCTTCCTTTATCTGAAAAGGAGAGCCACAAGATTGCTGCCCACTGCTTTTGGGGGACCTGCTGTACTCTACAGGCCCTCTCCATAGCAGTTATCCATTTGTGGATATCATCCCCACTCTGGTAGGGAGGAACAACCTTGCTCAGGTTCCTATGGTCAGGGACATATTCTCTGCCTCTAGGGACACTGTTGCTGCCACCAGGGGGTTCTAAACCCTCTTTTCTAGAAGCTCTCTGGATCTCCAGGGCTTCCCTATCCAGTGCCAACTGCTTGGTTCTGAGGGCCACTCTGGCTTCCTCATACTGGAGCAGTTTGCACCTTCTCTCAGAGGAGGTCTCTCTTAAGGGAAAGTATGAGTTCCTCTGCTGGACAAATTCTCTGCCAGAGTGATAAGAGTGGTCAGATTCCCTGGAAGGGGATCTGTGCCTCTCCTCCTCTCTGTCAGTTCTCTTATGGAGAATTCCTCTGTCCTTTTCAGGCCCCTTGGAGCCTGGCCCTTCAATCACAGAGTCTTGGTCATTCTGATTTTCATCATCTGACCCAGATACTATGACTGACCCACCCACTGATTCAAACCCTTTAGCTCCTAGAGCCAATCTAAGGTCATCTGCTGTCAGCAGATCTATCAGGTGGAGTGTTGAGGGACTCTGTCCTAGCCTCAGGTGTCTGTCAACACACATGGCTCTCAAGTCAGAGAAAGCCATGTCCTTATACTGAGGCTGAGTGGATCCACTGGGTCCACCCTTTAAGGACATTCTAGTGTTGTGCAGTGTTGTACTACCTACACTAGTTTGTGGCCTACTGATCCTAGCTTGAGCTGTGGAAAGGGTGTGCTATCCCTTGGCACACAGCTCTAAGTTCAGTAGAACTTATTGATACTAAGCTTGACTTTATATGTACCTTGAGTACCTATAATGGTTTTCAGTTAGTAATTCAAATAGAGATTTTCTGGTAAAACAATGGCAAGCTGGAATCCCACACGCTGCCCACCAATGTGAGAAGTTGGCCTGGTATATGCTGTTCACTAATTAAAGTGGACACCTTGCACCAGGGCAAATCGACTCTTATGGTAGATAGGTTTAAGACAACCTTTTAAAGAAAGCTATCCTAGTGGTAGCTGTGGAGAGCAGCCTTCAGGCTAAGTCTCGGAGGAATGTAAAGCAGCTTGTTTTACCATATAATCTCTTGAATCACCAAATGAAAAGACACCACACAGGTATATATATCAAATATATATGTATTTATTTCTAAATAACTCTCTACTAATCTCTTTATGAGATTAGAAGACAAACATATGCACAAATCAACGTTTCACAATAAGTTAAGCACAAAATATGGCTGGGGCCCTAGGGGCGTACCAGACCATATACTAAGTAAGAGACTTAGAAACAACGACTTGCAAGGAGACAAGGCCTAGGGCCTTCAGAAGTGCTGGGGCCTCACGAAACCACCCAAGGCAGGTAAGTAAAGGACCCACGGGGGACGCGTGCAGTGTGGATACACAGGCGCGAATCGCCGTTAACTTCAATGGGGCAAGTCGCGGTTGGAAATAAAGAGTTTTAGGATACTTCGGGAGAACCTACAAGCAAGTCACTTACAGGGTAAGTAGTTCTAGGGCCCACACCCACAGGAGCACCGTAGTGCTGGAGTTACCTCACCCAGGGAAGCCGTGTGCACAGGTGTCCTTTGGTGTCGGGTCGCGGCGTCGTTTTCAATGGCGAACAAAGAAGACTTGCTGCTTGCGGGAGCTGAAGAAGTGTCCGGTGGAATCCAAGCCTGGATTCTGAAGAAGGATGACCTGAAAGCAGAGGGGACAGTGTTCAAAGTCACTTGGCAGTGACCCGGGGCAAGGAAGATGGATGCCCACCGTCGTCGGTCGCTTCAGGTCGGTTGCAGGTGCCTTGACTCTTCAGCCACGTGGTCCAGGAGGCGTCGACGACAACCAGGAGCTGGATTCGGTGTGTCCCTCGACGTCTGCAGCTGACTGCGGTGTCGGCAACTCGATCGGAGCCAACAAGCCTTGGCAGCCGCAAGTCTCAAGGAGATGAAGAAAAGTCGATGGCGCAGACCAGCAAGGTCTGAGGAACTCACCCAGCGAGGGTAAGTCAGGGCAGGCCTGGAGCAACCAGGGGAGCCCTTTGGTTTCTTTAAGAAGTCTTCTGGGGACCCACAAGCCAGCGGGCAAGGGATCGCGAAGACACCTCGGGCGGAATCACTCAACAGGGGCCCACGGTCACTCAGGACGGTGTAGGCCTCTGATCTTCGGAGGGATTCCTGCTGGAGGTCGGGACCACACGTGGTCCAAAGCACAGGTTCGTAGAACGTTGTGAAGGGGTTGCACTCGACAATAGTGCACGGTACCCAGGGGTCGCGGTTCCTCGTTACTCGTGGGGTCCACTTGCCTCAGCTTCGCTGGGGACTCACGATGGCCTGGGAGAGGTCAGGAAATCCACTTCTTGGGCTGCAGGGACTTCGGACTCCGGCGGGAGCGGCGTAGTTTGCGACCGTCGTTGTCGTTTTTGGTGCCTGCCAAGCAGGGGAGTCACTCCTTGACTCCAAGGAAGATTCTTCTGTCTTCCAAAGGTAGTGGAACGTCGAAGGGCCAGGATTCTTCTGTAGAGCGTCGTCCAGGGGTTATCTGCTTTGCAATGGCAAGGTTCCCCCTCTTATACTAAAAAGAGGGATGGACTAGCTCTATGACCCCACCTATGGGAGGGTCAAGGGAGGGGTGGCTACACCCACTTCCCTTTGTCCAGTTTCGCGCCAGAGCAGGGGCAGGTAGCCCCTGAGCTGGTTTGAACTGGCATATGCACAGAGGAGCCTTCTGCTCCCCCAGTGCAGGACTTCAAAGCACTCTAAGAGTGCACCCACCCAGCCCCAATACACTAAACCCTGTCTGGAAGGTGGTTACACCTCCCTGTGACAGGATGCCTATTGTTGGGCTTCCTCCACTGCGAGTTTCGGTCATCAGCAGGAGGGCAGCCCAGTGTCTGTGACTGGTGGCATCCATTTTGTGATGCCAGGGCTCTTTAGGATTCTACCGCGTTTCCACAGCAGGTACATGTCTTATCCCTCTAGAAGGGTGGAATGCTACCCCCGCCGCCAAGATTGGCGGGGGGTAGTATTCCAAGATGTTTGACACCAAACACGACATGTTTTGATGCAGCCATTCCAAAGTTAGCATTTACCGCGAGGATATAATGCACTTAAATAGTATATGGTTTAACCGCATCCACAAACAGCACCAGAGAATGGACTCTGAGAACTGCAGAGGGGCCCTGCTCATGCAGAGGCACCCCCTCACATAGAAGCCAAGCACCCTGCCCTCAGGATTGATAGGGCCTGCCTTAGGGGTGACTGATAGGTTTATATGTGTGTGCAGGAGAGATATAGGAAACCTATATCTCAGTGAGGGGTGCTAGCACCACCTCACCCAGGCTGCAGTAGCAGGCCTGTGGTGTCAGATTTAGACTGCCTCCCAGGGGTGGCATAATATATGCTGCAGCCCCTGGTAGGCCTGTGAAGTACCTATGCCCTTGGCACCTAAGGTACCATATACTAGGGACTCATAAGGCACCACAGTATCCAATCACTAGTGCACCTAGAGTGCACTCCATGTCGTTTAGAGAGAACAGAGAGGCTGGGGCCCTGATTGGCAGGGACCCAGCCAGACTATAGCCAGAAACCAGTGCTAACATCAGAAAAAAGTGGGGGCAACATAAGAGGCAGATCCTACTCTCCTACACATAGTTTCTGCGTTGTTCAGGCTTATGAATCGTAACGTGACAAATCTTTCTCAATGTCACCCAGTCCATCAGTTTCACGTGTTCGCGAACCCACCCTCAACTTTTTGTTTGTTGTAATAGTTTGGGCGAGGAGCGTAGCACTAGGTGGTGCAGCAGGTGCAGTGGCACCGGTGCCCAGTGACCTAATGAAGTATAACTAGAGATGTTCTCAATGCTGCATTAATTTACCAACCAACAAGGGGTCGGAAGTTCAATTTCCTGGCTTGCACTAGGGCCCCTGGCATGTTTGGCACTGCTTTGGGGCGGTACGTTTATTTTTTTAATGAAGTTTTTGTTGGTGTTTTTTCTCCATAACATGATGATTGTAATGGCATTAAGGCTGGCTATCAGTTGTCTAATCCCAAAACCTACTATATTGATGCAGACACTGAAGACAGATTCAGCTCCCGCGCTCATACAGCCAAAAGGCGAGACCTATTGGCTATGCCAATGCTTGTTAATCTACTCATGGACCCCTTGCTAATGCGCTGAATTCTGCAAACATTCTATATCACCTATACGCGGACGACTCAACTATATATGAAAATCTCCTCACCAGATGACTTCATCTCCCTCAACGCCATTCTTCATAATACCCAAAGTTGGCTCAATGGCAACCACCTCATGCTCAACACCAAGAAAACTGAATTCCTCCTCATCTCCCCTCCCAATCACACACCCAAGATAGACTTATGGCTAAGCATCTAACTTCCTTTGATTGCGCCCCATACATCATTGACTCCGCAAAATCCCTGGGAGTCACCCTGGACAAACATTTAAATATGCAGGCGCAAATCTACAATGCCACCAAGGGAGCCAATCTTCAGTTGAGTATCCTAAGGAAACTGAAACCCTTCCTCCCACAGACTGATATAAAAATGGCGGTACAAGCTCTAGTGTTACCAAGACTGGACTATGGAAGCACCACTCTATGCGGTCTTCCAAAATACAAGCTAGCACCGCTCAGGGCATCGCTTAACGCTGCGGCCAGGCTGGTCTCCGGAATAAAAAGAAATAACCACATCACCCCGGCCTTGAAGGCTCTGAACTGGCTACCCTACGAGGCGAGAATACAACTAAAGATCACCTGCATGACACATAAAGCCCTACATAGCAACACCCCCAGCTATTTAGCACAAAAGCTAGAGCGGTCGGGAGGATGCAGACATTCGCGAAGTTCGAGCTCACTACTACTAAAACCTCAATCCTTCCACAAAAAGAGAACTGGGTGCAGAGCTTTCTCAGGTATCGCACCGAAGATTTGGAACACCCTTCCCCCAGATGTACGCAGAATCTCCTCCTTTACCGCCTTCAAAAAAGAAGCGAAAATGTTTCTAATGAACAAATTAACATCCTAAAACTTTAACTCTCTGATTACTATTTGCCACCGATTATATCCAAACACCAATGTCTACCTCTTTTGTATTGTATGCGATTTCCGATTGTATGTATAATGTGTGATAACAGTGTACTGTAAAGCGCTCTGATACCCACGTGGGTCATGTTTGCGCTATATAAAACTTTATAAATAAATAAAAAATAAAAACTATGAAGATTGGAAACATTCCATTGCAACTGGCCAATGGCCCCATGAGGCAACAAAGATAGGGCAATGGTCCCAGCTGCTAGACATGCTCCATGTGTCATTAACTCCACAAAATCAAAGGAACGCCAGATTGAGCCAAAAGAAGCTCGGTGGCCCCGAACTGTCGAAACAAGAAAGATTATAGAGAGTAAAAAAACGTACAGACAAGCCGCTAAACAACACAGAAAAGAAAGAACTATAGCTACAGAAAGTAAGCTGAAAGAGGCCAGAAAACAACACAAAAAGATTGTGTGGAGCCAAGAAACTCAGGAACAGTGGAAGCACATATTCTCCTTGCTTACACCCAGCAAAGCCAAAGAATTTTGGACATATGTAAACAGTCTAGCGACTACGACATATAGCAAAGAGAACGTTGTACCGGCAACCAAATGGGAGCAGCACGTGGAGAACCTATACGTAGATTTGGACAAACCAAAGACTTTTCATATAGAGCATCTGAAGAACCTTTTAGAAGACATGGAGGACAGCACCATAACACCAACTAGGGTAGAGGTACTAAAGGTACTAAGCATTAGCCGGAGTGACGGGGCATACCGGCGATCATTTTTAAAGACGACCGAACGTTCTGGGCCCCAGTGATGCTCAATCTGGTCATAGAATACCTTGCCACATCCACCATACCGGAAGCATGGAAGGGCTCGATCCTCTACCCAATACATAAAAAGGGAGATCCAACATTGCCGGAAAACTACAGGTTAATTGCCCTCCTCGACATAGATGGTAAATTTTTTGCAAAAATTCTCTTAAAAGAACTAGAGTAATGGATTACAGACAATAAAATCATACCACCCTATCAGACAGGATTCAGGCCCAACGCATCAACTCTTGATAACATCATTGCTCTTGCCTACCTGGGCTCAAAGGCATGTGAAAGAAACACTCCATTATATGCCTGCCTTGTCGACTGCAGTGCGGCCTTTGACCGCATTGACCGTAACATCCTGTGGAAAAAACTGGCAGGATGGGGCATTCCAAAACAACTGCTTGCAGCAATTTCAGCCTTATACATGGATACATGGGTGAGGATCAAGGTAACGCAATCACACGCCACCAGATGGATCTCCACTAACAGAGGTTTAAAGCAGGGGTACGTACTTGCCCCAACCTTATTTAACCTATATACAGCAGATCTAGGGGAAGAGCTACTAGAAGGTAGAACCTTTCCACCATCGTTTGGACGTAAAAAACTTCCAATAATACAGTATGCGGATGACTTGGTCTTGATGGATCAGACACGAATAGGAATGAGGAGGGCCCTGGACATATTACACAAATATTATAATCGCAATGCCCTCCACGCAAATGCGGGAAAAACAAAAGTCCTGATTTTCGGCCGATGCCCTCTAAAACGCGAACTCAAGTGGAAACTCGGACCATTAAAGGTTGACACGGACTCCAAGTACAATTACCTTGGAGTCTGGCTTATGGACTCATGGAAACACACGCTGCAGACAAAGGCAATAGGAGCCAAAGCAGCAAAGACCACGTATGCCCTATCTCGTCTCAACCGCAAGCTAAACAGCCACTCGGCAGAAGCAATACGAAGAGTAATCAGGGCCAAACTCGTACCAACACTAAGTCATGGCCACCTCACCTACCCTGGAAGGCTGAATGAGGTACTAGAGCGCAACCACACATCAACATAGAAAAAGGTATTTGGCATGCCAAAGCACACACAGCGCACTTTAATACACCTGGAATGTCACCTCACAAGCATGGACGTAGCATGCAAAAAAGACATAATTAACTATTACTTCCAGGTGAGCCGGGCAGACCCTGACTCCTTGCGGGGTGCCCACTCACACAGAAGGGGCTACCTAAACCTCTTTTTGCCTTCAAGAGGAATAAAAATTTCAGGAATTTTTTGGTGAGAGCAAAAAGACCTGAATGCAATCCGTTCTGTCAGAAATCGATTACTGGAGGGGAACCCATCAAAGGGAACCATAGATGCGGTTTGTGCCAAGCGTGCCCCAATGCCATTGTCAGTGTTACCATCCGAATAAATGAGAGAACGGTTTTTCTCAAAGAGATGACGAATAGTAGATCCTCCAATGTTGTGTACATTATCTTGTGTCCCTGCAATCTGGCCTATGTAGGCGAAACAGGCAGAGAGTGCAGAAAAAGAATTGGGGAACACAAGTCCAATATACGCCTATCCAAACACGCAGCCCCTCTAGTTAGCCACTGGTTAGAGGCTAACCATGCTGTCAATGATCTCAGATGGACAGTGTTGGAGAAAGTTCTATCACGAGCGGGGAGAGACGTGACAGCCACTCGCAGGAAAAGAGAGGTTTTCTGGATGTTTACCTTCAATACTAAAGACAAAGGACTGAATGAAACCCTCCCATGGGAGAATGCGATTCTGTAACCTTCCGGAAACTTTTCCTCCCTCCTGCAGTAGTCTGCTTTGATCTTGTGCGGCCATCCGGACCTCTTGTGGCCCTTTCTCAGGGCCTTAGCTGTCTGAGCTCCCCCCTTTTTCACGCTCACGTGTATATATCAAGTACACAGTCTGTACGTTTTTAGACCTTTCTCTGCTGACTCCCTTCAGCAGGAACTTCTAATCATTCTAGTCCTTTGCTCTTTAGTGTCCATTTAGACCGGTTTGTTTAGATTATTTTTTTGATTTTTTCTTGACTTCCTTTTCCATTGTTCCCCATCCCCGAGCCTTATTCATTGTTAGTCTGCCGCATAGCAACACCATTGGCAACGCTCCCCCCCTCCAACAAATTATGCATGCTGACAATAAACACACAACACGTTACTTGTTTGGGTAAAATTGCTGCAGGTTTATTACATACACCGTTATGTAATAAGGTGGGTTATCTTACGGGCGATCCAAGGGCAGGCAGCCATCTGGGCCGCCTGCCCGCCTGATGAGCCAAGCAGCACTGGACGAACCCCATCTGTGCTGCCACTTCTGGTGATCCTTCTCCCTGATCACCTGACACATGGTCCCTTCCTACTCACGCCCCTTTCAGGGCGGAGCGTAGCATAGCAAACCCCCAGTTGTTCAGGCCCACAACCGCCCGAAGGACTAACGGGGCGCCGACACGGTTTTCCAGTCACCTCCCATGAGGCTCTTAGGATTTGGCTCTAGCACCCCCTTTGGTGCTGCGCAGGGAGGGGTACCCTTCTGTCCCCCTTTGCTTCCAGATCGCCCCTGTAACTCCGCCTGCAACGAAAAAGACAACATTACAACATTCTCTGCCTCCCATCAGCCCAGAACCACGCCGGGTAAGCGGTAGGGTGGGAGACGGCGTGTCCAGCGCGAGAAGAGGAAGAACAGTGGTGGGGGAGGCTATATACCCTCCCCTATCCTCGCGCTCCCCGGAAGTGACGCTGCCTCGTGCGTCACCACCGGGCTGGGGGACTCCTCCCCGAGGCCCTGCCCCCGAGAGGGGGGTGCCCAGATGTTACTAGAGGGCTGCCCTCCTTAGTGGCCCCCTGCGGGGCCTCGGACAGCCGCATAGCAACACCATTGGCAACACTCCCCCTCCAACAAATTATGCATGCTGACAATAAACACACAACACGTTACTTGTTTGGGTAAAATTGCTGCAGGTTTATTACATACACCGTTATGTAATAAGGTGGGTTATCTTACGGGCGATCCAAGGGCAGGCAGCCATCTGGGCCGCCTGCCCGCCTGATGAGCCAAGCAGCACTGGACGAACCCCATCTGTGCTGCCACTTCTGGTGATCCTTCTCCCTGATCACCTGACACATGGTCCCTTCCTACTCACGCCCCCTTTCAGGGCGGAGCGTAGCATAGCAAACCCCCAGTTGTTCAGGCCCACAACCGCCCGAAGGACTAACGGGGCACCGACACGGTTTTCCAGTCACCTCCCATGAGGCTCTTAGGATTTGGCTCTAGCACCCCCTTTGGTGCTGCGCAGGGAGGGGTACCCTTCTGTCCCCCTTTGCTTCCAGATGGCCCTGTAACTCCGCCTGCAACGAAAAAGACAACATTACAACATTCTCTGCCTCCCATCAGCCCAGAACCACGCCGGGTAAGCGGTAGGGTGGGAGACGGCGTGTCCAGCGCGAGAAGAGGAAGAACAGTGGTGGGGGGAGGCTATATACCCTCCCCTATCCTCGCGCTCCCCGGAAGTGACGCTGCCTCGTGCGTCACCACCGGGCTGGGGGACTCCTCCCCGAGGCCCTGCCCCTCGAGAGGGGGGGTGCCCAGATGTTACTAGAGGGCTGCCCTCCTTAGTGGCCCCCTGCGGGGGCCTCGGACAGCCGCATAGCAACACCATTGGCAACGCTCCCCCTCCAACAAATTATGCATGCTGACAATAAACACACAACACGTTACTTGTTTGGGTAAAATTGCTGCAGGTTTATTACATACACCGTTATGTAATAAGGTGGGTTATCTTACGGGCGATCCAAGGGCAGGCAGCCATCTGGGCCGCCTGCCCGCCTGATGAGCCAAGCAGCACTGGACGAACCCCATCTGTGCTGCAACTTCTGGTGATCCTTCTCCCTGATCACCTGACACATGGTCCCTTCCTACTCACGCCCCCTTTCAGGGCGGAGCGTAGCATAGCAAACCCCCAGTTGTTCAGGCCCACAACCGCCCGAAGGACTAACGGGGCGCCGACACGGTTTTCCAGTCACCTCCCATGAGGCTCTTAGGATTTGGCTCTAGCACCCCCTTTGGTGCTGCGCAGGGAGGGGTACCCTTCTGTCCCCCTTTGCTTCCAGATCGCCCTGTAACTCCGCCACAGCTCTGGAGGTGGCCCCCGTCACCGCCAGGGCCCCCACCCAGCCACTATGGTCCTACCTGCAACCTCTCATTTCCAAGGCCTCCCGCAGGTCTAACAGGAAGAGGTCCATCCCCACTGGCGATAGGTGAACCCCATCCGCCGCAAAGTAACCTTTCACCTTTTCTTGAATCAGCTCATGTCTGATGAATCCCAAGCCCCTCTGGTCCGTGAACTTGCGCATTGCCCCGTTCACTCGCTTACGGGAGTGCTCCACTGCCTCACCAGACTTCGCCCCTTGCCATACTCTGCGTGGAATCATCTCTGACCAACAGACCTCACATTGCCCCATGCGTTTGACGATTTCACCCAAGTCACTTTTCATGGCCTGCAAGAGTAGCCTTCTCCCCATGGCAATGAGGTCATTTCCCCCAGGTGTATCACCAATATTCTTGGCATGGCCCCCTGGGCGGCTAGTCTCTGTTCCAGTCTGTTCCTGAGGGTGCTCCATCTCATTCCAGGGAAACCCATCCACTCAAACTGTGTCTTTGAAAATCCCCGCGTCCAACTCCGGCGCGCCGCCCACTGGGCCACCCTGGTGATGAAAGAATGCCCGATCACCCATACCTGGAAACCTAGTAGAGTAAAGGACACCATTTACACACTCTGTACTTTTAATGTTCAATTTCACACAAGAATTATGACATGTGGTACACTCAAAATCACTGCACACTGTGAATACAAACAAATTGCTTCAAGGACGGACGTACCGTTTGTAGCATTCAGACTCCCAACGCCCCACCTTTTTACCCCCTCTGGCTCCATTCCTGCTTTGAACGCAGCCGTGGCCGCCCCTATTCTGAAGGAATGGCTGGTGTATTTTTTCCCTTGCTGGGCAAGGCCCGCCCGAGATAAGCTCGTCCTCATCAATCGTTCCATCTGGTACTTCGTCAGGGGACCCTGATCAGCATGGATCAGCAGATACCCGGGGGCGTTGGGACGGAGCGCCAGGTACTCCCTGACCTTGGCGACCGGGCAGTACCTGTGGTCCCCCAGCGGCCTTAACTCCACATCTACCCCCCGCCCTGGCTGGTCCGTTTTGGACCTCCTGAGGTGGATGGACAGGGTGCCCACCAGGGTGACATCCTTGATGCTTAAGGCATTGCCCGACCGGTCCGACTTGGACCTGGCCACCAGTTCACTTATCCGAAATGCGCCAAAAACGCTAGGCAGAAGGCGGCCGCAAAGAGCGACGCCTCGTACTGCGAGTAGGTGACCCCTTCTAATACGTCCAGCATGCCCTTGAGGGTGTCAAATTCAATGGGGGCCCTGTTGTCTGGTACTCTGGGTTCCTCTCTGGCCCAACCCTTGAGGGCCGCCCTGATGATGAAGGACTTGGTGGGGTCGCTCCCCCGTGAGTTTGGCGTCGTGGCTCACTGCCGCCAGGTGGCCGCACACCCAGGAATGGCTCTTCCCCTGTTCCTTAGCCCACACTACGAAAGCCTGCACTGTGCCCTCCCTCGGGAGCGGGGAAAGTCCCAGGGATTGTGACACTTTCTTGAAGGTGGCCAGGTGGGCCCTGTATCGTGTCCTGGTACCTGGGGCCAATGAGCATTCGCCCAGTGCTCTCAATCGTTGCTCCACTGTAGGATTCTCCAGAGGTGCGCCGGGAAGGGGTCATCTCCGCTCTCGCTCGCGGCCAGGCCTCCCGGAAACGGAGCCACTGAAAACGAGAAAGAGCGTCAGCTGCCACGTTCTTGACCCCCTCAATATGCCTCGCCCTGAATTCAACATTGCAGCGCAGGCATGCCCTGACTAACTCTCTGAGAAGACAGAGGACCAACGGGCACTTGGCTGTTTGCCCGTTGATGGCCTGCACCACTGCCATGTTGTCAGACCAGAATAGCACCTTTCTGTCTGACAGCGACCCCGGCCACAGGTGTAGTGCAATGACGATTGGGAATAGCTCCAGGACCGAGATGTTGGCTGTGATGTTGCGCCTGCGCCAGGCGTTGGGCCACTCCTGGGCGCACCATTCTGCCCCCAAGATTGCCTCAAAGCCCTCCCTACCTGATGCGTCCGTGAAGAGGCAGAGCTCAGGACTGTCTGCCCAAGGTGCCCTCCAAATCACCGTCCCATTGAACTGCGTGAGGAACTCGCACCACATGGCAAGGTCTTTCTTCAAGCCCCTTGCCAGCCTAACCAGGTGGTGTTTCTTTTTGACGTTAGCTGTTGCCCTAGCTAACCTCCTGGCGAAGACTCTCCCCGCAGGGATGACTCTGACTGCGAAATTGAGCTTTCCCAGGAGGCATTGTATGGCACCCAGGGGGCTTTGTCTTTCCCCAGCAATGCTTGAATGTCCTGACGCAGCGCCTGTACCTTGTCCGCAGGGAGCCTGGACTCGCCCTTAACAGTGTCCAGTTCGATGCCTAAAAAAGTCAAGACTTGCGCCGGACCCTCAGTCTTGCCAGGTGCTAACGGAACCCCTAGGTGCCTGGCCATGTCCTGGAAGCACTGCAAGCCTCTGCTGCACTCACGCGTGCCCGCCACCCCGATGAACAAGAAGTCATCCAGGTAGTGCGTCACCCCTTCCACCTTGAACCTGTGCGCGAGCACCCACTGCAGGAAAGAGCTAAAAGCCTCAAAGTAGGCACAGGACACGGAGCATCCCATGGGCATGCATTTATCGAAGAAGAATTCTCCCTGCCACTTGAACCCCAGGAGATGCTGGCTATCCGGGTGGACCGGCAGCAGGCGGAAAGCAGCCTCTATGTCTGATTTTGCCAACCAAGCTCCCTTGCCCGCCCTCCTGACCATGTCCACCGCCATGTCCAGGGAGCAGTAAGACACCGAGCACGTTCCCTCTTCTAACCAGGAGTTCACTGAGTCACCGTCTGGGTAAGACAGGTGCTGGATCAACCTGAAGGCCCCTGGCTCTTTCTTGGGTACTACCCCCAGAGGGGATACAACAAAGTTCGTTAGTGGTGGCTGGTTGAAGGGGCCCGCCACCCTACCCAGGGCCGATTCCTTATTTATCTTCCCCTGCACAACTTCAGGTTGCTCCCTGGTCGATTTGAGGTTGCCCGCGTCCCTGCTTGCTAGTGGGCCCCGGTAAGGTATTCTGAATCCTTCCATGAACCCCTCCGCTAGGAGCAGTCCATCCTTGGTGTTCGGATACTCGCGGATGAGGGGGAGGAGGTTTGAAATGATGATGGGGGACGGACCCTTGGCCATGTGTAGGTTGGAAGATCTGCCCCTGGAAGGCGACCCGGGGACAACACTGCTGGGAGGGGGTGGGGGGCGGAAAGGGGGGCAGGACGGCGGAAATTGTCTATTTATCTTGCCTTCCCGGCGGGGGTGCGGGGCCCTCCCGCTTGTTACAAGAGGGGGCAGGATGGGTGGCCCCGCATTTGCTACAGGTGTGGGAGAACCTGCATGCTTTGCCCCAGGAGCAGGACCCTGCGTTATATAACCTGCAGGTTCCAGTGTACACTGTTTTACCTCCATTCTTTCGGCCACCTCCTCGACCACCCCGAAAAGACTTGTTGAACTGACCCTTCGACTCCTGCTTCTGACCCTTGGGCTTATCACCCCCACTGTTGTTTGTGTTGGTCTTCTCCTTCCCTTCAACTGTGCGCTTTCCCATGTGCTTAACCCAGAGCCTCACCTCCATTTGGTCCCACTCCAGTTCGGGACACATGGCCATCTTTTTCGAAATTCGCAGTCATAGTGGTACCATCCCATCCCCCGCTTGTCCCAGCCTCGTTGGTGATGATGCTGGCATACTGAAACAACCCCGGCCCCTGTTCTGGGAATTTTTCCATTATCACTGCAGCCAGGATGGCGAAAGCTTGTCCCCATGTTACAATGTTCTTCTCCGGCCAAGCTTGGAATCGTACCTTTTGTCCTCCTCCTTACCCCCATCTTTCTTGTGTCAACGCCCTCCGCCCCGTGCATGAGCAGGGTAAATATATCTATAAACTCCGCCTCCAGATCCCCTCTTTGGCCGCTGTGGGAACCTCCCACCCCAATGAGCACCGCCCGAGACCATGGGCGCCATTGTGACTAGTGGCTTGGACACCCCGGCTGCGTTGGGCAGCTCCGGGGAACGTGTGGGAGTGCTGACTGCCTGAGGTGCGGCGGGCGGGATCACCACCGGGAGTGGTACCGTGCTGGCGGGGGACTTGCTGGAGACGGAGTGGCACCCACCGCCGGGTGCTGCCCAGCTGGGTCTGCTGGGCTGCTGGTTGACGCTTTGTCGCCCTGGGGAAGAGCTGCGCTTGCCGTGCTGGCGCCCCTCCCCAAACCTGCGTGATGGACGGGACCCCAAGCGCACCCCCGGAGGAGCCGGCACCGCCCTCCACCCCCACTGTTCGAGCTGGCCCCCGCAAGGCCTGCTCTGACCTCGGCCATAAAGCTCCTCAAAGAGTCTGTGAGCTTACCCAAGTCCTCAGTAGTTGCGTAGCTCGCAGGGAGCGGGATGCTGGCCGGGGGAATGGCTGGCCCAGGTGCCGGGGTGGAGGGAGGGGCAGCGGGGTGGCAGGGATCCGGGGGTGGTCGTGGCCCGACTCCTGGTTGGCAGCGGGTCTGCCGGAAAGTCCTTTACTGTGGGCCTGCGTGTCCTCTTGGACCTAGTGGGGCCTGCCTCTTCGATGTGCTCCTGCTCTGTGGTCAAGGACGCACTGGCGAATCCAGAGTCCTCCGGGTTATTGGCCTTCAGAAGTTCTGTGGCCCAAGCCAATCCCTTGGTCTTGGCCATGTCGAGGAAAGCTGCGATCTGCGCTTCTTGTGAGGTGCCTGGCTGTGTTTCGTCGACTTGGGACATCTGCGAGAATAGACGGGGGGAACCCTGGCTATCCATCCTGCCTCCTGCGACTGACGGCTCAATCTGGAAGAAAATTTCACATTTTAAGACACTCTGCCCAACTCTGGTTGCCAGGCCTGTCCTGCCTCCATGCAGATGCGCAGCCACTGCGTCCCCCCCTCGGTATCGTACTTACTTCAACCCGGTAGGCTATCAATCTTTTGGTGGCGACGCTCGGATGGGTGCCGCACTGGACTCTGTGAGTGGAGATGAAGGTAGAGGTAAGTAAATCTCCCCTGGGCACCCCCGTGGCCCTGTCCTCAGGGCCCCGGCACCCTCCCCAGCTCCGTGGAGCGGGGAAGCACCCACTTCTCGCAGCCGCTAGCCCTGATCAATGGTCCGCCATCCTACTGGTTGTACCTAACTTACGCTGCTGCTTGCTCCTCCTGGGTCCCCCCATGCACCCATACCTGCTACGTGATCGTTTCCCCTGGTCAATCGCTTCCTGGCTGCGCCGAACGTCAAATTCTGTCCTGCTTGTGGAAACAAGAAAACATAGGGTGAGGAGTGTTCGGTCGCCTTGCTGACCTTCCCTGTTGTCAGTTGCCAGTGCCAACTCCCTGACATAGGGCACTAGAGGCACCCAACCCCTCAGGCCCTCCTGTTGTGGACTCCCTCCCAAAACGCCCCCTCGTGCCCCTGGTGGTCCAGATCTTTGTTACCTTTAGCCCACGTCGTCCGACTGCGCGGGCCGCTTGTCCCTAGTGTGGGCAGTGCCTCTGAAAAACAAAGGGCGCGGAGTGAGGCATGGCAGGCAAGCACTACACAATACTAAGCGGGGGGGAGGCCCATCGGTGTTACGGCCGTGGGCCCCGCACAGTTTGGTGCCCTAGGGAAGCTCCACCTGGGGCCACTTCTCCTGCCTTGCTGGCTCTCGTCCCTCACCTGTTGGCGCTTGCATGCACACCAGTTTTGTCGGACGACCCCCTACCTATTTCGGCTACCAGCGGGCGTAGCGAGGCGATGTTGAGCCTCGCCGGGACTCGAACTGGGTTCTCCAGCTCCGGAGTCGGCCGCTCTACCCATTAGGCCCAGTCCTCTACTAGTTACGGGCACGCCACCACTGTACACCTCAATTGTACTAGCTTCCACAGCTTGTCCCTCCATGCTGGCACATGGCGTGACCGGCCGCGGCGCCGCTGGGTCACGAGCGGTGCGGGAAGGCGGCCTGGTGGTGCCCGGACGCAGCAGCACGTCGGATTATCGCGCCCCCGCTAGGCCCCCATGTGCAGGCGAGGCCATCAGTGCTGTGGCCCCGCCGCATCTACTGGAGGGGCCCGGGGGGGCCGGACCCCGCGCCTGCCGTGCACACCGGGCGGAGCGGCGGAGCCACACGGGGACTCGCTGGGCCCCGCCACCTCCCCACCTGCCGGCTGGGGGCCTGCCTTGCCTCCCGTGGGGCAGCAGTAGAACCGCTGCCCTGCGAAGCATAGGGAGCCTGGAGCAGAAACCACTGCCCTGGGGAGCAGGTGCAGCGCCCCTGCCCTGGGTCATGTGGGACAGGGCAGCGCTCACCGCCCTAGAGATCGGGCGAAGGAGGCAGCGCTCAGGGCCCTGGTGCAACAGGGAGGCTGGGCAGCACTGGCAGGATCCGGAGCCTTGTCCTGCCGGATCCTATGGCAGGCAAGGCGCAGGAGATATCACTACAAATCTCCCTGCTGGTGGCGGTGGGGTGGGGGCGACATGTGGTATGAGGGATGCGAGGCCAGGCAGCAGGCGCTTGTCAGTGGGCCCTGCCCCACAGGTACTCGCGGTGCCTGAAGCGCCATGGCCGGAGGCCCTCCTGCCACTGATGGTGACTCCCCCGGCGCCGGTGGCACTGCTGCCCCCGCCGCCTCCCTCAGCGGCCCGCCGGAGCAGGCCGGGCTGGCCCCCCGAGGGGGAGAGTGGCGTGATACGCCCGAAACAGATCTCACTCCTACTTGGAGGCCGCAGCCTCGAAGACAAAGGACGGGGTGCTCCGTCGACAGCGGCGAGGCATGGGCTGTCGGCGGGAGTGCGTGGTGCTCCTGGCTCGCTGAAAACAGGATGTCGAGTGGACGTGAGACTCGAAACCTGGTTTCCCAGTTCCATAGTCTGCAGCTGTATGGGTGACGCCACATTCTTTCCCCAGTCTTTAATCGGAAAGAGTGGATTGTTTTTCCTGAAGCGCTGGGGACAGCCGGACGCCTCGGAGGCGAGCACTTCTCCCATTGCTGTAGCGGGAGACCCCCCCCTGCCCCGGGGACGGGCCCCAGCATGCCGCGCGCCACCTGCCTCGCCAACCGGCCCTCGGCGGCCCAGTGAGCTGGGAGGGGGAGGCTGTGCATCTCGGCGTGGCCCCGCAAGACCAGGCGCCCGGGAGGCTAATGCCGGAGATCTGCAGCCCGCAGGCCCGGTGAGTCCCGGACCCCGTGCACCGCGCTGTGCCCTGCGTGGCCAGCAGTCAGAGGCCCCCTCCCGCCCCCCTTCCAGCGGGCAGCCCAGAGGGGGAGGGGAAGACGCATGGAGATCTCCCGGCCCGTGGATAGGCCGTGCGACCCCGCCGTTGGTGACTGGGCGGGGACCGCGGACCGAGCACGCTGTGTCGTGCCCAGGGACAGCAGACCCTGCGGCCCCAAGCGCCCCATCGTTGCCTGAGCCCTCGAGGAGCTGTCCTCCCCCCCCTAGAGCGGGTGCCGGAGCCGGGATGGCCTGGCGCCCTGCATAGGGGGACTGGGGGAGGATTAAACTCACCGGGAGTGCTCAAAGGGCGACAGGCAGCAGGACGGGCAGCAAGACGGGCAGCAAGACGGGCAGCGGTCCAGGGAGACGGCGTGTCCAGCGCGAGAAGAGGAAGAACAGTGGTGGGGGGAGGCTATATACCCTCCCCTATCCTCGCGCTCCCCGGAAGTGACGCTGCCTCGTGCGTCACCACCGGGCTGGGGGACTCTCCCCCGAGGCCCTGCCCCCCCGAGAGGGGGGGGGGTGCCCAGATGTTACTAGAGGGCTGCCCTCCTTAGTGGCCCCCTGCGGGGGCCTCGGACAGCCGCATTCTTAAGACCATTCCAATATGGCGCCTTCTTTCGATCCCATTCCCGTCCCCGCTGTCCTCTTTCTACCTTCACTGCACCTAAAGGGAGAAGGTCTTCTATGGCTTTACCCCAGCTGGTTGTGCCGCTCCTTTCTCACTATTTAAACGAGCGTCTCCTCCCAGTAACCCTCCTGGGATCCCTTGGACGCCGCTGTAATCCCCGCGTTCCCCGGACATCGATATCCATGAGTCTGCGGACGTCTCCTTTCCGCTACCTTCATTCCTTTACCAGGTGAGCCCACCATGCCTTTGTTGGCGCCACTCCGCATTCCTTGCCTTATGTCTCATCCCCCAGCACAGCAGCCTCTATACTGTCCCGTGTTTACATCTCATGGTGCGGTCTTTCACCTTCGCCGCCACACCAGTCCTCTGTTAAGTTGGAGTGGGAAGTTCTATTTTACTAATGGGGGACGCTTGCGTGAGACGGTATTGCATTATCTTCTCTGACCCCATGTACCCTACACGTCAAAGGCTCGTTTTACGATGTTATTAGTTAGGAGAGTCTTTGGCGCTTGATATGTCCCCTCTCTCCATTAGCGCCGAGACCTCGTATACCTCAGCCTTTGCGCCGTGTAGTCCCCCCTTTCATTATTTATTCCCCGTATTGTTGATCATTTATGAGTACGAGGTACCTTTGGCTTCCATTTTCCTTTCTTTCCCCTTTCCGAAGCCCTGTGGTTCATCAGACCATTGCTCTTTATGTGATCTGTTCCGCTTTCTTCTTCATCTCATTATTTCTGTCAAATTTGGTCTTAGTGTGTGTCTATTTGTCTCCTTAGGTCTTGGTATTGTACTGTCTGTACTTGTACGAATCTGATGACCCCATTCTGGGCCGCTGTGCTGAAGTAACCTCTTGGTCCGTGGTGCAGACTGCACTGTATTTACGTATTTCCTATCCTGTCTGTTATCTGCTATCATCTATAGAAGTCTCTATAGATCAGAGAACCCAGCGGATATATAATCTTTTCCAATCGACTTGGTAAGATGCGGCATTCATTTGTTTTCCATCGCCCACTTTCCCTAGTCTATTAGACTTTTTGTATTGCTTTTTGACATCCCACTCTTGTGTACCCTTCCTTTAGGTACCTTTTTAGGAGCTCTTATTTTTTGAGGACCCATAGCGCTATAGTATCCTGTGATTCTTTTTCTTCATCGTGTTCCAGGTACCCTTGTGTATGGACTTTGTAAACTCACCTGCATCTATTTAGGCTCTAGATCACTCAGGGGATAGCTCATTGGTTCACGCTACTTTCATGTGCACTATCTTTATATATTTCTACATATCTTTATATATATCTCCCTTTATGGCACGTTCTTATATTTTGGTGTCTTTCTTGGAGTTGGCTCTTAGGACTATCGACTCTACTTTTTCTTCATATATCTTTTGGTTTCTCCTTCAGTGTGCACGAGCCTTCGGCTTATCACCGTTTATTTATTCAACCATTGCTCTCAACCTGTGCCTTCCATTTTAGCATGTGGTACTATAGGGGATGTATGTATATAGTCAGCCCTATATAATTAAACGAATTTATATGAATCATGTTCAATGAGTGTATTTT
This sequence comes from Calotriton arnoldi, assembly GCA_963921515.1. Lineage (NCBI taxonomy): Eukaryota > Metazoa > Chordata > Amphibia > Caudata > Salamandridae > Calotriton > Calotriton arnoldi. The sequence goes on along the minus strand of CAWUFW010014378.1, from coordinate 69,785 downwards.
AAAATATATTGTTTTTTCCAGGCGCATCACTCGTGTTTTCGCACACGTCCCCTGCGCCCCGAAGAAGGTGAGACCCCCAGTGGGGTTGGACACCGAAACGCGCGTCGGCGCTGGAGTTGTTTCTTTCTATCACACCCTCCTGTTGGAAAAAATGGACTAACAACTATATTACTAATTGACCTTTTGGTCTTGTGTTGAATTGATTCATTTATTACAGAACTGTATATATCCCTTTGCATCCTAGGAGGGCTGTACAACCTTTTTCAAATAGATTTGTGTGTTTATTGAATAAATCTGTATTTGTCAGGATGTTTGTGTATGTTCGGGTATGTGTTTGCGTGGATTGGTTGAGAGGTTGTGTGCGTGTGTTGATGTAGGCTGCGCCTGAATGTTTTTGATTTTTATTCTATCATGTTTGCTAACAAGTTGATAAAATAAAACCAATAAATGTGACTTTGTCAGCACTTTATATGTTTTTTGCATCATTTTTGGAAGGCCAGTGTTGTAGGGCTGTTTTAATGTATCAGTGACTTTTCAGCACTTTCTTTATCAGCCTACAGGCAGAGGGATCTCTGTTTGAGTATAGCATAGCCTTTCCTTGCGGGGTGCCCTCATGGCATTGTTCCCAGACAAGTCAAGTGGCTGGGCGAAGTACTTGGACGTAGCCGCTTCAACATTAAATCTGGATCTAACATCACTGACGGCTCTCCAAATTAGCAAAGCACAGCTAAAAAGCAAAGTAAAGATACAAGCTAAGAAGACCTCGAGGGATCTGGATTTAATCAAGGCAAGAAGCATTAGAGGTGCTGAGGAGCTTGTAACATCCCACGAAACCTTGCTTTGCCAACCATACCTGAGAGCAGCAATGGGAAAGCATGCATTTAAGAACATTTTATCATTTAGGCTACTGACAATACCCATTAGGGAGAACAGGACACACTGGAACAACTGTGCAGTGACACAGGAACAATGCAGGCTGTGCAATTACCACTCCGAAACAGCCGCTCACATCGTATGCTGCTGTGCAAGCTTATCACAACAGAGACGCAGGTATCTGAGGTCTATCCTTATGCACACAAGATAAGATCATGCAAGGAAGCAATACTATTCATATATACATCTGTCACTCCAAAAGACCTAGCACAGGTCGGCAAATTCTTTGCGGAAGCGGGCAGAATACTACCAAAGTCTGGATCACCTTCAGGGGAGTTAGACCTGGCATCCTTGGCGTGGTTTTCCCTGACTTTGTGCCTCTACCTCCTGTGTTTTTGATGCTGTGCTGGATTTCGTTTTTGCTGGCTTAGATTCTCTGGGCACTTTGCCACTGCTGATCAGTGTCAAAGTGCAAGTGCTCCCTGTGTAAATTGATACTGTGATTGGTTCTCCCTGATTGGCATATTTGATTTACCAGTATGTCCCTAGTAAAGTGCACTGAGTGTGCCAGGGCTGGTAAATCAAATGCTACTGGTGGGCCTGCAGCATTGATTGTGCCACCCACATGAGTAGCCCTGAAAAGATCGCAGGCCTGCCACCGCGGTGCGTGTGACAGTTTGTTAACTGCCATGTCAACTTGGTAAGTGCACCCACTTGCCAGGCCCTAACCTTCCCTTTTTTTACATATAGGGCACCCCTATGGTGGGTATCACCCTGGGCAGTGTGCAGTGTATGTGAAAGGTAGGATGTGTACTGGAGTGTGTAACATGTCCTGATAGTGAAATACTGCCAATTTCGTTTTTCACTATTGAAAGGTTAATCTTGCCCCATAGGACAGAATGGGGAATGCCTTGTAACATTTTACAAGCATATCTTCCCATAGGGATAAGATCGAAAAACTGAGTTTGGTATCCCTGAACTCAGGATTTAATAACACACCTTTTAGTAAAGATGGTTTTTAAATTGTTTGTTTGAAAATATCACTTTTAGAAAGTGGCAATTTTCTTGTTCAACCATCCTTTGTGCCTCTTCTGTTTGTGGATTTACTGTCTGGCTTTGGAGTGACAGGGGCTGGGGATGTGGAGTGGCTCCAGGAGTCTGGATGAGTCAGCACTAGGCTGAATAGGCCTGATCTGCATTTTGAGTGGTGGGAGGAGTAGCACCTGTACCCGAATAGGGCTGTGCCTACCTTCCACAATGCTGGCTCCGCCGCCCTGTGGTGTGTCTGGAGCCAAGGCTCACACTGACAATGGATGTTGTTGTGCACTTGCAGAGTGCCCCCCAGAACTGGTTTGAACTGGGCTCAGAGCCCCTTGCACAAAGAGAACAAAGACATTTTGGGGTATAAGTATCAGACCCAAAACCCCAGACTTTAGATCATTCCTGGAATTCAAGAGGAACTTTTGCCAAGGAGAAGAGCTGGAGAGACTGACGAGAAGTACTGCCCTTGCTGTGTGTCTGGGGTTGGCCTGCAGTTGCTATTTCTGCCAAGGAAAGGAGAAGGACTTTGCTGTGTGCTGTGTCCCCTGCTTGAAGGAGATCTCCAAGAGCCTAAAGTGAGCTGGCCTCCTGTTCAGAAGTCTCAGGGACACAAAGACTTCATCCCCAGCTCCCCTGAACTCTCCTGCTGTGAGTTCTAGCCTGCCAAGAGGTGCCTGTGCCAGTTTTGGGCCTCTGGAGGTTGTTGCTGCTGTGTGGGAGCTGGAAGAAAGAAGAAACATGAAAAACTGCTAAAATCGACGCATCGCTCTTCTTGCGGCTGTTATCTCGCTGCATCTCCACGGCGCGTTAAGAATTTCCACGCACCGCCGTGTCACTGCAAAAACCGTCACAGCGCCGGTCGCCGCTGCCAGAATCGACGCATCGAGGGATCGCGGCTGAAGAGGACCGACGCAGCGCCACTCAACGCCGCCGCATCGATCGCTCCGCATCCCGGATTTCCACGCATGGTACCTGTACGGCACGCTTTCCCGACGCATCACCTGCGAACCGGAACCATCACGAAGAATCAACGCATCACTCCCCATACAGACCGGATTCGACGCAACTCGTCCTCTGCGTGTCGCAGAACTGTTGCATCGCCTCTCCAAGGTCTCAGGAGTGTCGCATCTCTTTGTTTTCTGACTCTGCGGCTGTTTGGCTTTTGGGACTTTGACGCATCTGCAGGTACTTTAGTGAAAAGTCACGTATCCATAGTTTTCTATGGTACAAGTTCTTGAAACCTTTTGAAAGTCATATTTTAAACTGTGTATGTTGGATTTTTGTCGTTTTGGTCTTGTTTAGTCTAGATAAAGATATTTTATTTTTCTAAACTGGTGTGGTCTCCATTTGTGGTGTTTTCACTGTGTTACTGTGAGTGTTGGTACAAATACTTTACACATTGCCTTTGGGATAAGCCTGTCTGCTCGTGCCAAGCTACCAAGTGGGTGAGCAGGGGTTATCTAAAGTGTGTATCCCCCTTACCCTGACTAGAAGCAAGGGTCCCTATTTGGACAAAGGTACCTACCTCTGCCAATTAGAGACCCCTATTTCTAACATTGGTGGTCAGCAGTGAGGATTTGAACCTGTATTTGTACTTGACCCACAGTGATTGGTGTACATCACTAGTTTAGTGCAGATCACTACGCAACCACATACTGTGTTTTGTTTTTGGTTCTATTTTTGATTGACCCTTAAAGTATCCACGCATCATGTCTCAGAAGGGTAAACCAGCAAGTGAGATGGCAGAATTGGAGTTTGATAGAGGTTTTGCATACCTACAGAGTAGATCAGCTCAAGCAATTTTGCAAAGATTTTCGATGTCCCATGAAGAGCAGCTCCAGGAAGGAGGAGCTACAGAAGGCCTTAAGGGCCTGGTGGGAGGCCAAAGAGGCTGGGGAGACAGGTGATGCAGAGGTGGATGAGGATGCACAAAGGAATGGTTTCAGGTCACAGGATCTGCCTGTGTCAAGAGCAGCCTCCAGGGCTGGCAGCCACCATTCCGCTAGGAGCTTTTCCCCATAGAAGCTGGAGGAAAACCAAAGGGTCAGAGATCATGAAGTTCAGCTCTTAAGCTTAAAAATGAAGCAATTAGAAATGGAGAACCAAAAGGCTGCCATAGAGAAAGAGAAGATGGCAGAGGAGAGAAAGAACGCTCTCGCTTTGGAGGAAAAGAAATTGCTCTAGGCTCATGAGTTGAGCATGAGGGAACTGGACATTAAGGCCAAGCAAGTGGAGTCCAGTTCAAATGGTGGCAGCGTGCAGCCAGTGCATGGGGGTAAGGTTTACATACCCAAGGACCTAGTGCAGAATTACCAGAGGGGTGATGATATTTATGCATGGTTTACGGCGTATGAGATAGCCTTGAGAATGAATGAGGTTCCTGAGAAGCATTGGGGGGCGGGCCTGTGGAAACACTTTGAGGTCTCTGGGAGGGACACCCTACCACCTTTAGAGCAGGCAGGTACCCTGACCTATGCCCATGTGAAGGAGGCTTTATGACTCAGGTATGGGCTCACCCCAGAGCAATACAGAGAGAAGTTCAGGAACTTTAAGAAGCTTGATTCGCATACTTGGGTTGAATGTGTGAACATGTATAACTGTGAACTGGAAGGTTGGATGAAGGGCAGCAAGGTAACTGATTACCAGGGGTTGTACAACCTAATTAGTTGGGAGCACATGAGTAGTCTGTGTGTTCCAGAGCTGCACCAGCATCTATTGGATAGTAAGCTAACTGATCCCAGGGAGCTTGCTAAGGAGGCGGACCGCTGGACTAGCACCAGGGTCCACAAGGGGATTGTGGCTAACCCAGCCAAGGGTGGGCAGGGTCCCCAGCAGAAGAGTGGGGGGGACAAGGGTAACCAAAAGGATTTCTCTAAAGGGTCCCAAAACAGTTCCCAGGGTAAGGAGTCCCAGCCCCCCAAGCCTAAGGTGTCCTGGCCCCCTAAGGGCAGGCTCGACAACCGGGGTCTCCCCAGGCGTTATTCATGTGGTCAGGTGGGCCACATTGCAAGAGATCCCAAGTGCCCCAACGCACCCCCAGCACCCACTGGCGCACCGTCACCGGGGTTAGTAAGTGTAGCGCTGGGGGAGGAATTGGTTCCTAGTGAAGGGGGGGAGCAAGCAGTTATGACCCTTGTCTCATTAGGAGACTGAGAGATGGTCCAGGGATCCTATCTACCTGAGAACACTAAAAAATACAGGCAGTGGGTGACCATCAATGGGAGGAGGTTCGAGGCTCTGGGAGACACAGGAGCCAGTGTGACCTCTGTCAGGTGTCAATGGGTGTCTGAAGAGCAGATTATTCCCAATTTGCTTCACCCTGTAGTTGCAGCAGACAACTCTGAGCACTTATGTAAGGTGGCGCTAGTTCCCTTCGAGTGGGGGGGTCTCAGGTTCCTTGAAGGTCGTTGTTAGTCCGCCCATGCCTGTAGACTGTCTACTTGGAAATTACCTGGAGAGTTCCCCATGGAAGGAGGTGGAACGCCAGGCTCTATGGAGATGTTGGGTCTGCCTGAGTGGGTCTGTGTGACCACTCGGTCAATGGCAGCCAGTAGGGGTAATCAAGAGGACCTGGAGCCTGAAACAGTGGTCCAGGTGCCTGCCAGGAAGAGGAGGGGCAGGGGGCATGGGAAACCAGCCCGAGAAGTTCCCATGGTCCAGGAAGAAGCAGACCCTGAGGGGGATGCACTGGAGCCCACAGGGGAGCAGGTAGCAGAATTGGGAGACCTACCGGAGCTGACCCATTGGCAGCAAGAAGGGGGGTCCCTCTAAGGAGGAGTTCTGCAGAGCGCAGATGGAGTGCCCTACTCTTATTGGTTTGCGGCAACAGGCTGCAAACCAGGCAGCTGGTGTTCTGTCTGGATCACATCTGATTTACTGGGAAGATGGATTATTGTATAGTGAGCCTAAGGTCACTGAGCCCGGTGCAGCCCGTGTGCTGGTAGTACCCGAGCGCTTCAGGACCTTCCTACTGGGTCTGGCTCATGACGTGCCTCTGGCAGTACATTTGGGGTGTGACAAGACCTTTCAGAGGCTTGTCATCAACTTTTACTGGCCCCAAATGAGAAGGCACGTTGGCACCCACTGTAGATCTTGCACAACTTGCCAGGCAAGTGGCAAGAGTGGAGGGAAATGTAAGGCTCCCCTCCAACCCTTTCCTGTGGTGAGCACCCCTTTTGAGCGGGTGGGCATTGACATTATGGGGCCACTGGAACCCAAGACAGCCTTAGGTAACAAGTTTATCATGGTCTTGGTGGACCATACAACAAGAAGAAGGGGGGACTAAGGGCTTTCTTGAGGTCCAGCATACATGCCCAAATGAAGTCAAACAAAATAGGCATGCAGTTCCTGAAAATGCCAACCCAAGTTAGATTGGTGACTCACACCATCGACTCCGCGTAGGTAGAGACACCTGGTGGACCTACCTGAACGCTCCCGGCAGCGTTCGGGCAGGTCCACTGACAACCTTGCGGTTGGCCACACGACACTGGAATTACCAGGTGTCTCTACCTGCCGGGAGTCGATGGTGTGAGTCACCAATCTAACTTGGGTTGGCCATCATACTCACAGGTACCACATTTAGGGTGCTGCTTGTGGTCTAGCACGGTTATTTAACTAGAAAACCACAACTAGTGTAGATAGACTGTTTTTAGGTCCTGATGAATTGCCGTCAGATCTTATGACACTAAGGCAAGAAACATGTCAACCACAATGTAGAGCGCGGTATCCTGATGCATCATATCAGGAGTGCGCCACATCTATATTTTTTAACCAGGTTGGAAGCCATATTCAGTAAAATTGTTCTGGTTGGACTTCCATTTCCTGTTTTAACCCTTGCACGGTCCATTGACCCACACTTCACACATCTACACCTTTAGGTCCCTCACACCCACTGCACCAAACGGCATGGAATAAAATATCTCCGCCAAAGAGCCCCTCATAGGGTGCCCGTCAGGTATTGCAGTGCCGACCTGACGAGAAGCAAGCCCTATGATGAAGCATGACACACAGCTGGCTGGGTGTGTGAGGGCCCTAATTCCGAAAGGAGGAATCCCCCTTTCCTCCTGCTAGTAAGTGAGGACATTTCCACACTTGGTGGACCATGCCACACGGAAGCTGTCCCTCTCGGGACAATCACAGCCCCCGTGATGGGCCGTAAATTGATGGGGATATTTTCCCATGTGGGGTTCCCCAGAGAGGTGGTCTCTGACCATGATACAAACTTCATTTTGAAGTACATGACATCTTTGTGGGAGGAGTGCGGTGTGACAAACAAGTTCACCACTCCTTACCATCCTCAAGGGAATGGGTTGGTTAAGAGATTCAACCGAACCCTGAAAGGCATGATAAAGGGTCTTGCAGAACCCATGAGATGGAAGTGGGACGTCTTTTTGCCATGCCTGTTGTTTACATACAGGGAGGTACCGCAAAAGTCCTTAGGATTCAGTCCCTTTGAACTGCTGTATGGTCACCCTGTGAGAGGACCTCCGAGTCCGGTGAAGGGCGGTTGGGAGAGAACTCCTGGCAAGACCCCACAAGATGTGTTCATCTATGTGCTGGCCTTCAGAAACCAGACTCAACGCTTCAGGAAACTCGCTCAGGCAAACCTGGAAGTTAGCCAGGAAGAAATGAAAAGATGGTACGACCAGAATGCCACTCTGGTCGAATTTCAGCCTGGCCAGAAAGTGTGGGTGATGGCACCAGTGAAGCCTTGTGCGCTCCAAGATAAGTGGACTGGTCCATAGGAGGTGGTGGAGTGCAAGAGTGAGGTGACCTATTTGGTTGACTTGCAGACTCCTAGGAACCCTTTGAGGGTCCTGCATGTAAACCGCCTCAAGCCGCACTTTGAGAGGTCTGAAGTAACTATGCTCCTTGCAACAGATGATGGAATGGAGGAGGAGAGTGAGTTTCTTCCTGACCGCCTGTCAGCGAAGGTACATGATGGGTCAGTGGATGGGGTAAACCTCTCTCCTACCCTGACCCCAGAGCAGCAGAGGGACTGTCGCCAGGTGCTGGGACAGTTTGCCACCCTGTTCTCCCTGACACCAGGAGTCACCAATTGGTGTGTCCATGATGTGGACACTGGAGACAGTCTACCTGTGAAGCAGACATTTTACAGGGTAGCTGACAAAGTCAGGGCCAGCATCAAGGAAGAAGTTTCCAAGATGTTGGCGTTAGGGGGGATAGAGCCCTCAAGCAGCCCCTGGGCTAGCCCAGTGGTCTTAGTGCCAAAAGCTGCTGCGCCCGGTGCCACTCCAGAACTCCGGTTCTGTGTGGACTACCGTGGGCTCAACGCGGTCACCAAGACTGACGGGCACCCCATCCCCAGAGCTGATGAGCTCGTTGATCGGTTAGGAGCTGCCCAGTACCTCAGTACATTTGATGTAACGTCTGGGTACTGGCAGATTGCCTTAACCGATGGGGCCAAGGAAAGGTCTGCATTCTCAATGCCAGAGGGGAACTACTAGTTCCGGGTTATGCCCTTTGGGTTAAAGAACGCCCCGCCACCTTCCAGAGACTGGTCAACCTGGTACTGTCCGGGCTGGAGGAATTCAGCGCCGCTTACCTGGATGACATTGCTGTGTTCAGCTCCAGTTAGGAGGAACATTTGCAACACCTCTGTGAAGTGTTGAAGGCTCTGCAAAGGGCAGGCCTCACTATCAAGGCTAGTAAATGCCAGATAGGGCAGGGGTCTGTAGTGTACTTGGGACACCAGGTAGGGAGCGGCTAGGTGGCGCCCCTACAGGCAAAGATTGACACCATTCTGGCTTGGGAGCCCCCCAAGACCCAGACAGAGGTGAGAGCCATTTTAGGTCTCACTGGGTACTACCGACGGTTTGTCAAGGGGTATGGCACCATTGTTGCCCCCTTGACAGAGCTGACTTCAAGGAAGCAGCCCAGGAAGGTGATCTGGACTGATGCCTGCCAGACTGCTTTTGATGCCCTGAAATATGCCAAGTGTACAGCGCCCGTGCTTAAGGCACCTGATTTCTCCAAAGAATTTGTTGTGCAGACAGATGCTTCAGAGCATGGTGTGGGAGCAGTATTCTCACAATTGAATGACGAGGGCTTGGCCAACCTATAGCTTTCATCAGTAGGAGGTTACTTCCCAGGGAACAGAGGTGGAGTGCAATTGAAAGGGAAGCTTTTGCTGTGGTCTGGGCGCTGAAGAAGCTAAGGCCCTACTTGATTAGGACTCACTTCCTGGTTCAGACGGATCACAGGCCCCTCAGATGGTTGATGCAGATGAGGGGCGAGAGTCCAAAACTGTTGAGGTGGTCCATCTCCCTACAGGGAATGGACTTTACGGTGGAACACCGCCCTGGTACAGAACACGTCAATGCTGATGGTCTGTCCAGATTCTTCCGCCTTAGTGATGAGAACTCCAAAGAGGGTGGGTAGTTCTCCCCACTTTTCAGCTGGAGGGGACACGTGTTAGACCTGGCATCCTTGGCGTGGTTTTCCCTGACTTTTTGCCTCTACCTCCTGTGTTTTTGATGCTGTGCTGGATTTCGTTTTTGCTGGCTAAGATGCTTTGGGCACTTTGCCACTGCTGATCAGTGTCAAAGTGCAAGTGTTCCCTGTGTAAATTGATACTGTGATTGGTTCTCCCTGATTGGCATATTTGATTTACCAGTAGGTCCCCAGTACAGTGCACTGAGTGTGCCAGGGCTGGTAAATAAAATGCTACTGGTGGGCCTGCAGCACTGATTGTGCCACCCACATGAGTAGCCCTGAAAAGATGTCTCAGGCCTGCCACCGCGATGCCTGTGCGCAGTTTGTTAACTCCCATGTCAACTTGGTAAGTGCACCCACTTGCCAGGCCCTAACCTTCCGATTTCTTACATATAGAGCACCCCTATGGAAGGCCCAAGGTACCCCCTTGGGCAGGGTGCAGTGTATGTGAAAGGTAGGACATGTACTGGAGTGTGTAACATGTCCTGATAGTGAAATACTGCCAATTTCATTTTTCACTATTGAAAGGCTATCTTGCCCCATAGGACAGAATGGGGAATGCTTTGTAACATTTTACAAGCATATCTTCCTATAGGGATAAGATAGAAAAATGGAGTTTGGTATCCTTGAACACAGGATTTAATAACACATCTTTTAGTAAAGATGGTTTTTAAATTGTGTGTTTGAAAATACCACTTTTAGAAAGTGGCTATTTTCTTGTTCAACCAACCTGTGTGCCTCTGCCTGTTTGTGGATTGACTGTCTGGCTTTGGAGTGACAGGGGCTGGGGAGGTGCAGTGGCTCCAGGAGTCTGGATGAGTCAGCACTAGGCTGAATAGGCCTGATCTGCATTTGGAGTGGTGTGAGAAGTAGCACCTGTACCTGAATAGGGCTGTGCCTGCCTTCCACAATGCTGGCTCCACCCCCTGTGGTGTGTCTGGAGCCAAGGCTCACACTGAAAATGGATGCTGTTGTGCACTTGCAGAGTGCCCCCAGAACTGGTCTGAACTGGGCTCAGAGCCCCTTGCACAAAGAGAACAAAAACATTTTGGGGTATAAGTATCAGACCCAAAACCCCAGACTTTAGATCATTCCTGGAATTCAAGAGGAACCTTTGCCAAGGAGAGGAGCTGGAGAGACTGAGGAGAAGTACTGCCCTTGCTGTGTGTCTGGGGTTGGCCTGAAGTTGCTATTTCTGCCAAGAAAGGAGAAGGACTTTGCTGTGTGCTGCGTCCCCTGCTTGAAGGAGATCTCCAAGGGCCTGAAGTGAGCTGGCCTCCTGTTCAGAAGTCTCAGGGACACAAAGACTTCATCCCCAGCTCCCCTGAACTCTCCTGCTGTGAGTTCTAGCCTGCCAAGAGGTGTCTGTGCCAGTTTTGGGCCTCTGGAGGTTGTTGCTGCTGTTTGGGAGCTGGAAGAAAGAAGAAACGTGAAGAACTGCTAAAATCCACGCATCGCTCTTCTTGCGGCTGTTTTCTCGACGCATCTCCACGGCGCGAGAAGAATTTCCATGCATCGCGTGCCGCTGCGAAAATCGTCGCAGCGCCTCTTGCCGCTGCAAGAATGGACGCATCGAGGGATCGCGGCTGAAGAGGACCGACGCAGCGCCGCTCGACGCCGCCGCATCGATCGCCGCCGCATCCCGGATTTATACGCATCGTACCTGTGCGGCACGCTTTCCCGACGCTTCACCTGCGAACCGGAACCATCGCGAAGAATCGACGCATCACTCCCCATACAGACCGGATTCGACGCAACTCATCCTCTGCGTGTCGCAGAACTGTCACATCGCCTCCCCAAGGTCTCAGGAGTGTCTCATCTCTTTGTTTTCTGACTCTGCGGCAGTTTGGCTTTTGGAACTTTGACGCATCTACAGGTACTTTGGTGAAAAGTCGTGCATCCATAGTTTTCTATGGTCCAAGTTCTTGAAACATTTTGAAAGTCATATTTTTAACTGTGTATGTTGGATTTTTGTCGTTTTGGTCTTGTTTAGTTTAGATAAATATATTTTATTTTTCCAAACTGGTGTGGTCTCCATTTGTGGTGTTTTCACTGTGTTACTGTGAGTGTTGGTACAAATACTTTACACATTGCCTTTGGGATAAGCCTGTCTGCTCGTGCCAAGCTACCAAGGGGGTGAGCAGGGGTTAGCTAAAGTGTGTATCCCCCTTACCCTGACTAGAAGCAAGGGTCCCTATTTGGACAAAGGTACCTACCTCTGCCAACTAGAGACCTCCATTTCTAACAAGGGGGAGACGATAATCTGCTCGAAATCCTCCATGGAGCCGCCGCGGTCCCGCATGACTGTATCCTGTAGAATTGCAACACTTGGAGTTGACACTTTTATAAACCTGCCTGTTCAAACGAGCTTGCACATGCCGACTGCGGGAAACGACGACCCCAACACCGCAGCCCGAACCCTGCACAGATGGATCTCCGACAGCGCCAACACCATAGCCCCCCTCAAGAAAAACAACAACACCCACGCCAAGAAAGCCAGATGGTTTACCAACGAACTTCGAGAGTCCAGACGCACTTGCCACCGCCTCGAAAAGGCCTGGAGAAACACCAAATCCACAGAAGCACACAACAACTTCAGAGCCGCTACCAACGCCCACCACCAACTCATCAGAAAACAAGAAAAAAAGTGATTGAAGACAGAATCTCCACACACGCACACAACAGCAAAGAACTCTTCAACATCATCAAGGAGTTTGCCCAACCCACCAGCGAATCCACAGACATTCCTCCCTCACAAGACCTCTGCGACAAACTCAGCACCTTCTTTCACCACAAAATCAAGAGCATCTACGACAACTTCGACGAATACAACCAACATACTGAACCCCCGCCAACCACCCCCGACACCCTGAAGCCAGTGATTGACAACTGCCCAGCCCTCGCCACCGAAGACACACTGAAGACAATGAAGTCAATCCACTCCAGGGCCCCCACGGACCCCTGCCCCCACCACATCTTCAACAGAGCCGCCGACACCATCGCACCCATACTCCGCCAGACCATCAACCGCTCCCTAGAGACCGCCTCGTTCCCCGACGACTGGAAACACGCCGAGGTCAACCCCCTCCTGAAGAAACCCTCGGCGGACCCCACCGACCTCAAAAACTACAGACCCATCTCCCTGCTCCCGTTCCCAGCGAAAGTCATTGAGAAAGCCATCAAGAGCCAACTCGCCACATTCATCGAAGAGCACAACATCCTCGACTCCTCCCAATCCGGCTTCAGAAAAAACCACAGTACGGAAACCGCCCTCCTCGCCGCAACAGACGACATCCGCACCCTACTGGAAAAGGTGAAACAGTAGCCCTCATCCTCCTCGACCTCTCAGCGGCGTTCGACACAGTCTCTCACCACACCCTAATACGCAGACTCCTCGACGCAGGGATCCAGGACAAGGCCCTCGAATGGATCCGCTCCTTCCTCTCCGGCAGAATGCAGCGGGTCAGACTCCCCCCTTTCCTCTCTGACCCTACACCAACCACCTGCGGAGTCCCTCAGGGGTCCTCCCTCAGCCCTACACTCTTCAACGTCTACATGGCTCCACTCGCCCCCATCGTCAGAACCTACGGACTCAACATCGTGTCATACGCAGACGACACCCAACTCATCCTCTCCCTATCCAATGAACCCAACACCATGGCAGCCGTCGCCAAATGGATGAAAAACAGCTGCCTACAACTAAACACCAACAAGACAGAAGTACTCATCATGGGCCCAAACCCCGACGCCTGGAACGACACCTGGTGGCCCGCCGCCCTCGGAAACCCGCCCACCCCCACGGACCACGCACGCAACCTGGGAATCATCCTGGACTCTGAGCTCAAAATGGACCGCCAGATCAACTCCGTCTCGTCCTCTTGCTTCCACACCCTCCGCCTTCTACGTAAGACCTTCAAATGGATCCCCCTTGAACACAGAAAGACCGTCACTCACGCCCTGGTCACCAGCAGACTCGACTACGGCAACGCACTCTACGCCGGAATAAACAAAAACCTCACCTGCAAGCTACAGAACATCAAGAACGCCGCCGCAAGACTGGTCCTCAACCTGCCAAGACACTGCCACATCTCCCAGCACCTGTGCACACTCCACTGGCTCCCCATCGAGGCCAGAGTCACCTTCAAGATGCTCACCTACGCACACAAGGCCCTCCACGACACCGGACCAGCATACCTGAACAGCCGACTCAATTTCCACGCACCCCAAAGGACGCTACGATCAGCCCAGCTCTCCTACGCCGTGATCCCCTGCACCAGAAAGACCAGATCGGGAGGCCGCTCCTTCCTCATGGCCAGAGCCTGGAACGCCCTTCCGCTCCACCTCCGACAGACAACATCGCTTCCCATCTTCGCAAGAAACCTCAAAACCTGGCTCTTCGACAGACCCCCTCCTTGATGGACTGGAACCTGCACCCCCCCCACCCCAGCGCCTTGAGACCTTTACAGGTGAGTAGTCGCGCTTAACAAACGCCTGATTGATTGATTGATTGACGGCAAACAATTAAAATACTTAGGTTCCATCCAGTTTCAAACACTGAGGAACTTGCTTAGATTTTGCACAGATTTTAAATGTATCATGTCTGCACGAGCTACTTGGAGGTTCAGAACAACTAGACACTCGGAGGGACATAACAACTAGACTGGCTAATCAAATAACCATATCATCCTCCTCGCCACAAGGATCTGACAAAGAGACATTCAAAAAAGGAACTAATCCGAGATGACACTATTAATTTCCTGTTTAAAGCTTTATTTATTGCTGATAATGAAGGTGGTTGCTTTAACTACTATCAGCTTCATGGTTCTAACACTGCCAATCTTCTCTCGACAATTAACTCTTTTTATTGTGTTTTGTGTTTTATTGTGATAATGATTGTTATGGTTTTAATTAACTAAACAATACATTTTGATGATGAACTTATGCCAAGACTTCGGAAATGGGATATTAAATATGGTCTTTTAGAACCTGCTACATTGTGGATCACAATAGATGGGAAATCAAGGGATTACACAAAGCCCGAGGATCTGGTACGCTTCCTGGACAGTTTAGAGGACCAACACATGGACTTAACACCACCAACCCTGACCGAAACAACTATGAACAGTCAACTTCAATTATAGAATGATCCTCAAAGCCACCGTACTGGTAGATTACACGTCCGTACCTTAAAGAAACAGTCTGACAGAGATAAAGTGGTCCGCTGTGTAGAAGTACTCACACAGGAAAACACCAGAGACAAATCGAGATCACCTCTGAAGTCATCCACGTCTTTTGATAAAGTAACTGATGATAAACCTTTCACTGTTGCTTCTTCCAGCTAGATGAGTATATATGCATGCTATGTGTTAAAATAATTTTATTTCTGTCTTACTGCAGTTATTACCTCTGATGGATATGATTAATTTCCTTTTCTCTTACATTGTTGTTCAATACACCATGTATATCTCATACTGTATTTATACATGCAAATCTCCTGGATGGACTTCATAACTCCATGGCGTGGTTCTTCTCATAATCTGTTTCCCACGAGTGTTTTTCTTTTCTACCCTGCAGAGTCAGCATCTCGCATTTAGGTTTAGACCCACTGACGAAAGATGTACATTCTTTGATCTGTAGTGTTGTTTTCCTTTATAGCAGTTAGAATGGTGTACTTACACCATTTAGAGTTTAGTATTAACAATATTTTGTGATTAATTTTGCACATATTGGTTTCAGGTTTATTAAACTCTGGATAGTTTTTCGCTTCAGTAATTTTTTATTAGCACATTCCCACATCATTTATCAACCTTCCTTTCCCTTTTTACCCTTTTGATCCATTCTCACACAATATAAACATACTCTAACATTTCCAGTCAGCATCATGACAACTAGTCCTATGGACATTGTATCCATCAATGTCAATGGCTTTACTAATTACATTAAAAGGAAGAAAATTCTTTCCTATTTAGCCTCCAAACATACAGATATTGCTCTCATTCAAGTGACACATCTATCCGGTATAGAATCAGAAAAATTGAAACGAGATTGGGTAGGCCAGATTCTTTACAGCTGAAAACCCCTTCTCACGTCAGGAGATCCTATATCCCATACTACTACTTTAAAATATGATGTAGCCATTCTGATACGGAAAACACTGCAATGTCAAATACTATCGTCCTGGTCAGATGAAGATGGTCAGTTTGTTTTACCCAAGCTTAAAATCAGTGATAACATATTAGGAGTGGGTTCTATTTTTGCCCGGGAACAAAGTTAATTTTTTCCTTCATCTAAACAGAATTCTAACAAAGATGGGAATTTCCAAAATAGCTCTGGGGGGTGACTGTAATCTTGCCCCGGATGTGATCTGAGACAGAACGGGCCCCCTAAACACGACACACAGCAAAGATAGGGCGATACTGGGAGACATCCATGAAGATCATGGATTGACTGACATCTGGCGTTTACTACATCCTTTAGATAAGGGGTTTATATATCACTCTGCAGTATGATTCCTATTCTAGAATAGACTATTTCTTTATTCCACATTCTATCGTACCACAAGTACTTGATTGTGACATTTTAGAAATTGCACTTTCAGATCATGCTCCTATCAGTCTACAGCTTGATTGGGGTCTGAAACACCCTTGTAGTAAACCATGGCGTTTAAACATATCCCAATATAAACTACCAACAGAAAAATCACTATTACAATCACATTTGACTACTTATATGAAAGACAACAAAGGTTCAGTTTCTTCTCCACAAATTTTATGGGCAGCTGCAAAAGCCACCATTAGGGAGCAAATTATGAGAGATTCTGCCATAGCCAATAAACGTAGAACAGAACAACAGACCGTTTTAGAAAATGATATCAAAACCCTGACACATGCTCATTTTACGAATCCAACTGAAGCTTCCAGATGTAGATTGGAAAAGGCTAAAATGGAGCTTAATACACTATATACTTCGAAAGCAGAATATATGTTATATAGACTTAAGGCTCGAAATTACGAACAAGGAGAAAAAGTTCGGCGTTATTAGCAGCACAATTAAAACAGAGAGAAGTTATGACAGCTATTCCAGCTATTTATAACTCTGAAGGTAAGCTAATAACTGAGACTCAGGGAATAGCTAATACATTTGCAGATTATTATGAGAAGTTATATAGCTCAGAGGTTGATGATGACCACCACAAAGATCAGGAATTTTTTGAAAAAATAATGCTCCCCGCCTCAATGAACAGGATCAGCTTATACTGGCAGGCAAAATAACAAAGGATGAAATTGTCCAAGCAATCTCCAATCTTCCATACAATAAAGCACTGGGAGAAGATGGTTTTCCTGGGGAATTTTACAGCTGGGTAAAACCAGAAGCAATATATGCCCTTTATGATGCCTATAAAGAAGCAGAGGAAACTGGTAGCCTCTCCTCACTCTCAAATTAAGCTATCATAACAGTCCTTCCCAAACCTGAGAAAGATCCATTATACTGCAGTAGCTATCATTCAGTTTCCCTTCTGAATACAGATTCAAAGATATTAGCCACTATTCTCACCAAAAGACTCAAACAAGTTTTCTCTAACCTCATACATAATTCTCAAGTGGGATTTATGCCAGGCAGAAACTCTCGTAACCATCTATGCACTTTGGCTCACATACTCTGGCTTTCCAAGGATGCTGGAGAAGACAGATTAGCCTTGAATGGAGCTATATGTTCCGTACACTACATAGGTTGGGATTAGGCAATGACTATATCTCTAAGGTCAAATGGTTATGTGAGACACCATCCACACAAGTGAATTGTGGGGGTTTCCTTTCAAAATCTTTTTCAGTGTAAAGAGGAACCCGCCAGGGTTGCCATTTATCGTCCCTTTTATTCCTTCTTGCACTTGAACTGCTGACTGCGGCAATAAGACAGTGTTCACAAATAGCAGGCATTCCTACACCAGCAGTGATCTCAAAAATGCTTCTATATACAGAAGAAATATTGCTCACACTTACTGATCAGCCTATTTCACTCCCGGCACTCATGTTTACCATTTCTCGCTTCTCGATCATTTCTGGCTACAAAGCTCCCATTGTCCAGGGGTACAACGAAAGCAGCTATTTTGGGCTATAATTTTCAATGGAAAGTGGACCGCCTGAAGTAGCTAGGTATTTATATCAACATAGGTTTAGAACGTATGATTCAAGATAACTTAGATCCGCTTATTGCCAAAACAAAGTCAGAGTATGAAAAATGGTTCCATCTTAACCTGTCCTTTTGGGGCAGAGTACAGGCAGTGAAAATGATTATAGTGCCCCATTTCACTTATGTTTTAGGTATGTTGCCTTTGACAGTTAAAATATCAATATTGCAAGATATCGACAAAGGTATTAAAACCTTTATTTGGGGATCTCTGAGACCTAGACTTAAAATCTTAAAATTCATTGCTCTGAGGCGACATGAGGGCCTTAGTTTACCGTGCATTGAGCATTAGTACACAGCCCTCTGTTTATCTCACTTGGTTTATCTTTGGCCCAGACAGGATGATCCCCCACTATGGGTTCTCATTGAAAAACAACCTGTACAGGCAACTTCAGGTTTACAAATGTTTTACACTCATAAATCACCTGCTTTACCAACTCCCAACCCTATTATTCAATCTATGCTTAAGATTTGGATACATGCCCACAAACTCCTTAAGAGTAACCCAAGACTACATGGAAAGGCCCCCATATGGCATAACGCTGATATTAGAATAGGTAAACAGACTATTTCCTGGGATATATGGGAGAGAGCAGGTATTCTTATGTTGGATCACTTACTCACTTTAGAAGGTGAGCTTAAAACCTTTGAAATGCTTCAGATAGAATTTTAACTCCCTAGCTCCCAAGAGGGGAAATACTTACAACTAAAACATGCTCTATTTCGTAGACTAGGACCATATCCGTGGATAGTTGAGGATTCCCCAGTATTACAATACTTAAAAATTTGGGGAAATTCAAAGGCGCATTCTCTGGATTTTATAATCTCATAGTGCATAAATTACACTCATACCCATTACTAGCACATCTTCACGTCAAATGGCAAGGGTTAATTACTGTAGCTTATTCCTATGAGGAAGGGGCGTGTTAGAATAGAAATGTTCATGTTTGCGCATTGCCCTATGTAAGTTAGCATTCGCTGCACCATTTTCTATTCAGGCGCCATTTTGAATCATGATCAAAACTAATCCTCTGCTGTTTCTGAGAAAAAGCCTCTGTTACATTTCGTTTCTGCAATGTTAGGTTTTGCTTCACTAATGAATAGACTGTTCATATTAGTGCATACCTTTCTCATTAGATAGAGGCCCTCTCCCACTTGTCTGGTGACGGGCCCGACTGGAACAACCTTGGACTTTGTAACTTTGTGTAAGATATAAGCACTAAAACTGTTTTTTTCTGTATTCCACTGCTTAGCTGCACCTGCCTGGAAAATTCCACTATGGGCGTGTTTCAGCCCAGTTACGAAATGTACATAATGTATCTTTTTGCTTGCCGATTTCAGTCTCTCTGCAGCACTCCTAGCGACTGGGCAGACTGGGCTCCGCTCTGAGTGTATATGAATAAACAGTTATTGGTTTGTATTGTCTACTGTCTGACCGACTCTTCATTTGGTATGGAAGGCTGAGAGGTGGTCATTTGTGACCCAGGTGACCCTAAACGGGCCACCTCCTTCAGTTGGCGCCCGAACAGAGACTCCTTAGGTTGATTGATCCATCCCCTTTCCGCAGATGGGGGGAGGCCGAGGACATCTGACGGTTCAGGGATCCCTACACGAAGAGTTTCTGTTACTCGCAGCTGCCCCTTCTGTCCCGCCGGATGGTGCCTCGCCCAGTGGTCATCCCGACTGGAGTCCTGAAGCGCGAAACCCTCGGATCTGACCATTTGGTCTGAAGAGTCGGCAGTGGAGAACTGGTCCGTTTGTGCTACTGATATCAGGTGAGTTTGTTTTGGTTCTTTGTGGATATGGTACCATTGTGGTTTGAGTTTGGTAGGGTCACAGGACCGTCTTTGATAAAAGTATTTGCAATTACTTTGCTAGGTAAAAACAACGAACTTGCTTTCCTTTTAAAGTGTCTAGTCTCAGTAAAATCTTGTATTCGTGTGGTCATTGTTGTTCTGCAGGTGCTCTATTGGAGGCTGCCCTAATTTTGATATGTATGTGAAGCATGGTCATGGCCCTATTATGTTTAGTACATTATGGCACAAATATATGAGGGACAATGCCGAGTTGCAGTGGCCGTTGACGGGCACTTTGATGAACAAAAAATTGGGTTTTTACAGGAGCAATTATTTTAAGAAAAGAAGTAGACAGTCCATGTTTGACTCCCTCAGGGCCTGGCAAATGGAGGCTAGACAGAGACGGTTAAAGATGGAAAGAGATGCACGGAAGGGGAAAATGCAAACATTGACACAGAAAGCTGTGGCGTATGATAGAGAAAAACAAGAGTCTGGAATTGAATGTGAAGATAGGAGATTTCAGTTGCATATTGATAAGTCTTATTTAACCAAAGAAGAAGACAATACTTTTATAGAGGAGTTGCTAGATACTCTACCCCCGCCTCATTATGCCCCGCAGAGAATATATCCCGCCGTTTCCTTACAGTCACAGCAGCCTGTTACGTCTGCTTCGGCTGTTCCCGCATCTACAGCTGTTGTTTCGACAGTTTTGGCTACGGCACCTCCCGCTTCTTCTTTGTCCTCGCCCTCTTTGGCAACTGTGACTCTCAGCACATCTACTGTTTCGACTCCTGTCTCCTCCGTTCTTTCTCCTCCGGTGCAAGCGCCAGCAACGATTGCACCGGTCACTTCTGTTGTTTCTCCTTCCATGGTTTTTCATCCCCGATACCTTTGAATGTTGAGACGCCAGTACGTGGATTCAAGGATAGAGACTGGAGGAAATCCAAGGAGCGAATAGGCCCGTTAGTGCGATCTGGGGTGGGGGATGAAGAGAAACAAGTAATAGCTGACCAGGCTGCACGGTGGGCTCGTAATGCGATCTATAGTGTGGAGGATGTTTGGGAAGTCATGCGAGATTTTGAACCTTTGATACAGCAACATGCCCTTAAGCATATGTCTGCTACATTGATTAGTCTTTGGTAAAAACACATTGGGACAGAAGCACCTAAAATTTTATTTGATATTAGAGATCGTGTGTATGCTACTGACTTGGAGCCAGGCCAAGTATTTGGGAATGTTACAACTCTAGTTGCCTACAGGGGTAGACTACATGAGAGGAGCCCTACTCAGATAACTCAGTTTCCGATGCGAGAGGTCCATCCCATATCTCACCCAGAAATACCTGAGATAACGGATCAGAGCGGTAATGTCACTAGACCGGCTGTAGCGGCCCATTTTCAGGATCAATGGGTTTATACTCCATGGAAAAGGAGTGAGGTTCTAGCCCATAAGACTCATTTGCCTAATCCTAGGAAAAATCCTACAGTTTATTATAAAGAATTAACAGAGGCTGCCTCCTCTACTGTAATGACTCTTGCTGATATTGAAATGTTTTTTGGTCTCCTTGTTCCGGTTGATGTTTGGAGACAGGTTCATACTCAAGACCATGTTGCAGAGTTGGGTGGTACGTGGGATGTGATTAAAGGATGGGATCAGGAAAGGAAGCCAGGTGATAAACCTCGAGCTGAGATACTTGCTTTGCCAGGTCGTATTATTACATATATGCATTCCCTTATTCCGCCTAAGAAGGTAAGCTGGGACAAATTGATGGCTTGTCGACAGAAGAAGGATGAAAGTGTGTCTGATTTCTTTACCCGGTTTGAAGATACGTTTTTGGACTATAGTGGGCAGGATAGGTCTATTGAAGAAGGAGTTCGATTGTTTGTTGATAGATTTGTTTCTAATCTTCTTCCTGAAATTACGACTCGTTTACAGGCGTCTGAGAGTACTTGGTCCACCTCTTCCCCCTCGGTTATTTTGAATATGGCCCAGTACTATGAACACTGAGATCAGGAGGAAAAGGATAGGACTGATAAGAAACACAAGGATTTAAAAGCGAAGGTGTTGTTGCAGTAGGCGTTTAGGGGAAATAGTAGGGGACGGGGTGGTCCTTCTAGACAGCTTCCACGTACCAACAGGCAGCCTTCAACGGCACCTGTAGGGCCGAATCAGTGTGATTGTAGGGAGGAAGGTCATTGGTGTAGCCAGTGCCCTGTGCTTTTACAGAAAGTTGCAGCTCCTAGAGGGCAAGGTTCTGGTGGGAGAGGTCATGGGACAGAGAGAGCTCAGGATGCTACGGTTTTACTGGGTCGTTCTGATAATAATTACTTTGATGACCCTCGTGATGGCCAGTATTATCATGATGATTACGATATGGATGAGGTGACAGGTATGTCATATAGCTAGGACAGCCAGGGAGAGGGACCAGTTCAGATACCTGTAGATCAGCGTGGTCCTTATGTCACAGCGGATTTGCAAGGCTCGACTAAGGAATTTTTGGTGGACACAGGTGCGACAAAGAGTTCTGTTTCTCGACATATGGTCCCTGGGGCAGCCCTGTCTGACCACAATAATACTTTGGTAGGTTTTTCAGGTGTGGTTGTAAGCCCCATTTCATGTCCCCTTGCATTGACTGTTGGTCCTTTTACTGTGGAATCTCCGTTTTTTAGGTCTCGCCTACGCAGCGTGCATGCGCTACATAGGCAAAAAGACCTTTGCCATCGATTCGGCTTTTCAGCCTAGAAACGTGCACGCGTTCCATTGCCTTCAATGGCAACGCGTGCACGTTTGGTGATTCACTTGCGGGAGCGAGCGGCGCCATATGGTAGCAATTATCGCTCCTGGCGCCGCTCGCTCCCGCAAGTGAATCGTGCAGGCTCCCTCCTCTCCCCTCCCCCCTGCTGCCGTGCGCGCTTGTTAGTGCTTGCTTCCTCATGTATTCTTTGCATTTAAATGTTGTGTTTATTGCTGGCTCATTGTGACGTATTATTACTTAAATAAAGCTTATTAAACGCATTTTTTTTTAAACGCTCGGGTAACCTGCCCTCAGATGGGGGGAGTAGAGGTGCCCAGTCCTTCTGCATATTTTTACCACTTTACTCTGGCTCCATATTTTACCACTTTACTCTGGCTCCATATAGCGCATAGAAGCCATGCTTCGTTAAGTACAATAAAAGAAACCTGCACTACTGACAAATGAGGAAATGTCAAGAAACAAAGTCATGCATATTCAGCCTTTTTCATAGCAGTTGTGTTGTGGTCAGCTCATGCTCGAGGACACAAACGTCATATATTTGAAAGTTTTAAGTTTGCCACTAAATGTATTTATACAGCTATTGTGCTCTGCAAACCCCTTTTCTTCGAAATCTTTAACGTAACCCACATGAAGTAGGATCTTTAGCTAGGCCTGAGAAGACAGAGCCCTATTTCACAGCTGGTGACGTCAAAGTGAGCAATCAGCAACAGATGGGCAAACCAGTGGCCTCTCAGGGCACAGGAGGAACACTCACCACAGACTTCACCAGAAGCACCACTACAAACACCGGAAACCACATCTCCAGAAGTACAAAGAGCTATTGCAAGGTTTGAAGTAGAGACCTCCCGAAGGGAGATTGAAAGACCGCGTGGATAGTAGATTAAATAATCTCAGTTTGGGACGCTGCGCATACATCCTCACCCACGCCAGCACACCCCATCGAGATCTAGACACTAGTGGTATGAGCACTACTTGAAAGAAGGAATGAGGAAGATTACTGGAGGACAGA
The DNA here is from genome assembly GCA_963921515.1 of Calotriton arnoldi. Lineage (NCBI taxonomy): Eukaryota > Metazoa > Chordata > Amphibia > Caudata > Salamandridae > Calotriton > Calotriton arnoldi. The sequence goes on along the minus strand of CAWUFW010014378.1, from coordinate 46,669 downwards.
GGAGCGAGTTGCACACGGGGATGTGGGTGTGGCCACTTAGAACACTTTTACATAAACACATGTGGACCGCCAAATTGTGAGGATGAGTAAGTATTATTTTTAAATGGCATTTTTTTTAACAAAGGCTGAGAAAAATGTAGATTCTAGCATTGATTTGAAACCGCACGACCCTTCACAGCAGCACCAGAAGCAGAACTCTGAACGGAACATTTAGAATGTCATAGGCGCTCGGTGTGACATCACGAGACCCAGGGTACATGAATACAAAGGGACCTTGCACGGGGGAGGCCGCGACTGCAGCAGAGAGAAAATTAGAGGCATTAAACGGTGGCATTTGGAGGGGGGGTAGTTTTACTGACATGTAACTGGATCAGTTTTAGTGACGTGATAGTTAATCATTCCAAAAAATTGGATATTGTCCATATTCTTCAACCCTTCTCCCCCCCCCCCCACCCCCCCGTAGTCCGGGAGTGCATGGATTCACCCACGGATTAGTGATGTCATGGTGACATGTTGAAAGGTCTTCATTGTGACGTGTCCTTTGTATAAACAGGCTTGTAACCTGGGCGCTGCAGCATTCAGCGCGAGGACACATACTAGGCAGGAAGGATAACGGCTGGGGGCTAGAGATGGTGACACAGAGAGGCTAAAAGCCCATGGGCGGACCGGGCCGCAAAAAGGAAATCGTCAAGGGGTGGGAACAAGGTGAGTGAATAGATCTAATGAAAACTGACATGAAACTCAAACTGAAGACGGACCTGAAACTCACTTAAAAATCCCAAACTGCCCTGACCCTTCATTTCTTCACGTAGCCCACCCCGAGGATCCTCCCAGCTCCATACACCCCTCCGCCAACCAATTCCTCCCTTAACTCCCCACTTCCCCTCTATTCCATTCCCTCCCTCCCCTCCCTTTCATTCCTAACCCTCTCCCCGCAATTCCGTTTGATTCCTTTCTTTACACCCTCTATTTTCCCATCACCTCTTTCCTCTCACCTCCACAGTCTTTCTCTGCCTTATCCATCTCTTCCTCTCACTTTATATAATTTCCCTCTGCTATTTTTTCCTCCCATTACTTATTTTCACCTATCTCTTTCCTTGCCTGTTATCCACCCTCTGTTCTTCTAGCCTTCCCTCTACTACCCTTCCCTAAACTTCCTGCTTCCTTTTATTTCTATTTCTATCTCTTCTGTTCTAGTCCTCCTATATTCTCCTATACCTCTGAGCCATTCACCTTCCATTCCATCTGTCAACTTTACTCTAACCTTTCAAGTGACTGCCGCTTTTGAAAGTATTGGTAGGACATGGGGAAGGGGGGGGGGGGCTCGATTAAAACAAAACAAAAAGTTTGCTTACCTGAAGGGCCGCTGTCTCTCCTCCATCCGACGCAGGAAACAGGAAGCACACAGGTCCCTAAGACTCCCCTAAGCACACAGGCCCCCAGACTCCCCTAAGCCAATCATGACGCTACTGTCACCAGCATGACAGCAGCGTTATGATTGGCCTAAGCGCCGTAGTTCGGCGATCGGACAAGTACTGGGAGCCTGTGAGCCTGTGCATGTTCTCCACCCAGGCTGTGCAACACAGCCGGATGGAGAACATGCTAAGTGAGCATGACGGTTTAGCTGGCTCAAGACAGCCAGCCAAACCGTCATGCGCCCTCACATTATACCACTCCTCCTCCATCTCCCTGTGACACAGCCCAGCCCTGCCCTGCCCTAACCTGGCTCGGGCTCCATAGAGACAAATACAATGATAATAACATAACGCTATTGACATTTTGTTTTTCCTTTTACACTCAGTGGGGTGACGCTCCTCCGCCTTAGCTGAGGAGCCGCCCCTGATCCTTCCACCCACACTTCTTCCCTTCTGTATTCTTCACCCTCTTCAATGCCTTCAGTTCATTTCCCCTAAATTTCCCCAACTCTTCCCCATTGCTTCCATTCCCCTTCCATATCCTTCACATCCTTCCTTTTTTGATGACCCTTTTCTCTATTCCCACTGCTTCTAATTTTCATGAAAACGAATGAGATAGAAGAGATCCCCTTCACTTAAATTTCCTTTTTTGCCCCTTTTCATTTAGTTTCCTCATCTCCTATCTCAACAATTTCTTTAGTGTTACCTTTCTCTTTTTTACCCTTTAATCTCCCTCTCTTGCCCTGCCAACCCTGTCCTTTATTGCCATAAACATTCTTCTGCTATGCTTCCATCTCATCTCTCATCTCCTCTCCTCCCCTCCCCTCCCCTCTCCTCTCCTCTACTCTCCTCACCTCTCCTCACCTCTCCTCTCCTCTCCTCTCCTCTCATCTCATCTCTTTTCCTTTCCTTTCCTTTCCTTTCCTTTCACATTCCTATCCATTCAGTCCCCTTCCCTTCCCTTTCGTTCCCTTCCCGTCCACCATCCATTCCTTTTGCTCCCCTTCCACATCTTTCATTTCCCTCCCAATCCTACTCTTACCCCTTTCCTATCCTTTCCCTCTCCATCCTAAACTTTGTATTTCCCCTTCCACTTTTCTCTCATCTGCTTGACCTTTCCCCTTCCTTCTTTTTACTGTCCTTTCCATCATCTTGCTTAGCCTTGCAACAGTTGTTGTTGCACCAAGGATATTGTGCTGCATAACTAAATACTTATAAGGTCCCAAAAGCGAGACCTATTGGCTATGCCAATGCTTGTGTTGACATCCAACTGTGGTGAGAATTTGATGGGTTTGGATTTGCTGAAGAAGTTGCATGCTACTATCTATTGCTCTCCTGCGGGTGTCTATATCACTATGGGTCCGGATGTGAGTACTAAACAGTGTTTGTCTCAGGATGCACCCCTTCCAGCTGACTTTGCTGATGTCCCAGCCATTCTATAGGCCACACAGGTGACACCGATGTAGGGCTGTTGCATATACCACCAGTTTCTATACAAGTTAAAGAGAATGTTGTTCTGCCTCGTATTCCTCAGTATAAGATACCGCAGGCAGGAGAACGGGCTCTTCTTCAGATTATTCAGGATGTGATACAAAAGGGAGTAGTTGAGGAAATGTCTGGCAATATTTGTAATAGTCCTATTCTTCCGATTCTTAAAAGGGCACCCTCAGGCTCTTCTGAGGACGCTGAAACACGCCATGGAAATCTGGAACCTACTCGACTTTCTCTCGCCCGACATCGCCTTCTTCACAGACCAACGCATCCTCCGCCCCCGACATCAGCACTGCCATCCCAGACGGATGCAAGATCCAGAGGAAAGACCGCCCCAACCACCCAGGAGGGGGCCTCGCCATCGCCCACAAGAGCACCCTCCGCCTCACCACCTCCAGCGAAACCTTCCCCTCCGCCGAACACCTGCACTTCCAGATCCAGACCACCCCCAAAGCCACACTCCGAGGAACCCTCGTCTACAGACCCCCCTGCCCCCGAACACCCTTCGCCACCACCATCACCGACTTCATCGCACCCCACGCCATTGCCTCAACAAACTACATACTCATTGGAGACCTGAACTTCCACCTCGACAACCCCAGCGACCCCAACTCCACTATCCTTCGTGACAACCTCGCCAGCATCGGACTTAAACAACTCGTCAACACACCTACCCACAGAGCAGGACACACCCTCGACCCCATCTTCGCGGCAGGAAACAGCGTCCAATTCAGCCACACAATGCAGCCGCCATGGACCGACCACCACTGCGTACACTTCGCCATCAACAAACCCAAGGCATCCAAACCAGCCCCACGCCCACCACAAAGGAACTGGAGCAAGGTTACCGACGAGCAACTTAACTCCACCCTCACCTGATACAACCACACCTGGGCACCCGACACAAACGACGCAAATGACGCAGCCAGAGAACTCCACACCTGGATCTCCAACTGCACAGACGAGCTCGCCCCGCTACGCAACCCTGACAGATAACGCCCCAGGAAAGCCACCTGGTTCACCACCGCTCTCCAAGATGCCAGACACACCTGCAGATGCCTGGAGAAGAACTGGAGAAACACCAAGACAACCAAAAACCACACCACCTACAAGGACGCCATGACGGACTACCACAACCAGATCATAGCCACCAAGAGGAACTTCATCCACAACAAAATCCTGGCCAACTCCAAGGAACTTTTCAGTGTCATTCAAGAATTCACCAACCCACGCAGCGAAGCCACAGACATCAGCCCATCCCAAGACCTCTGTGACAAGCTTGGAACCTATTTCCACCTCAAGATCAAAAACCTCTACGACAACTTCATCGACCATCCACCAAGCGCCACAGATGGCCCCCCGCCCCCCAGAAACACCAGCCAGCCCACTATCTCCAACTGGACACTGATCACGGCCGAAGACACCGCCTCGACCATGAAAAGCATCCACTCGGGGGCCCCCACCGACCCCTGCCCCCCTCACAACTACCACAGAGCCGCGGCCGCAATCGCACCCGAACTACAACGCACCATCAACACCACCTTCAAAACAGGCACCTTCCCAGACAACTGGAAGCGCGCAGAAGTCAGACCCCTGCTCAAGAAGCCCACAGCTGACCCCACCGACCTCAAGAACTATCGGCCCATCTCGCTCCTCCCCTTTGCAGCCAAAGTTGCAGAGAAAACAGTCAACAGGAAACTGACACGATTCATTGAAGAGAACGCCGTCCTCGACCCGTCCCAATCCGGATTCCGAAGCAACCACAGCACAGAGACTGTCCTACTCGCCGCCACAGACGACATCCGCACCCTCCTGGACCAAGGCCGCTCCGCAGCCCTCATCCTACTCGACCTATCAGCGGCCTTCGACACCATCTCCCACCGCACACTAGTCGCCAGACTACACGACGCAGGCATACAAGGAACAGCCCTGGACTGGATCCGATCATTCCTCACCGGAAGAAGCCAAAGAATCAGACTCCCACCCTTCCTCTCCGACCCCATGAAAATCACCTGCGGAGTCCCACAGGGTTCATCACTGAGCCCCACCCTCTTCAACATCTACATGGCCCCCCTCGCAGCCATCGTCCGACAACACGGCCTCAACATCGTATCCTATGCCGACGACACCCAGCTCATCCTCTCCCTCACCAAAGACCCCACCACTGCCAAACTCAACTTCCAGAAAGGAATGCAAGACGTTGCAGTCTGGATGACCAACAGCTGCCTGAAGCTCAACGCCGAGAAGACAGAAGTCCTCGTCCTCGGTACCACCCGTTCTGCATGGGACAGCACCTGGTAGCCGACTGCCCTCGGAAGCCCACCTACCCCCTCAGACCACGCCAAGAACCTCGGCATCGTACTCGACTCATCACTCACCATGAACCGACAGGTCAACGCCGTCACCTCCAGATGCTTCAACACCCTCCGCATCCTCCGCAAGACCTTCAAGTGGATCCCCCTGAGGCAAGGAAGACAGTCACCCACGCACTCATCACCAGCAGACTGGACTATGGAAATGCACTCTACGCCGGCATCAACAAGTCCCTACTCATCAAACTCCAGACAATACAGAACACCGCCGCCAGATTCGTCCTCGGCATCCCCCGACACGAACACATCAGCCAGCACCTACGAAGTCTCCACTGGCTCCCCGTGGAGAAAAGAGTCACTTTCAAAATCCTCACTCACGCCTACAAATGCCTACACAACAACGGACCCAAATACCTCAACGACAGAATCAACTTCCTCGTACCCAAAAGAAACATCCGATCTTCCAACCTCGCACTGGCCGAAACCCCGCGCATCCACAGAGCCAGAGCAGGTGGAAGATCCTTCTCTCACATTGCAGCCAAGACCTGGAACGAGCTACCGGCAGACATCAGACGCGCCCCCTCCCTGAACACCTTCAGGAAGACCCTCAAGACCTGGCTCTTCGGCTAAACAGATCTGCGGACCCCCCCTCAGCACCTTGAGACCCTCACGGGTGAGTAGCGTGCTTACAATTCCCTGATTGATTGATTGATTGACTGATGATGTTTATCGCTTTGTGATTGATCTGCGCGAGGTTAATAAAATAGTGGTTCCACAGTTCCCTGTGGTTCCTGATATTACTGCGCTTTGACGATGATTCCTTCTACCGCCAAATTTTTCTCTGTTATTGATTTGAAAAATGCTTTCTTTAGCATTCCTATCCATCCAGACCGTAGATATTTGTTTGGGTTCACACTGGCTGGTAGGAGTTTTAGATTCTGTCGCACTCCTCAGGGCTATACGGAGAGTCCTAGTATTTATAGTCAAGCATTAAAAGGTCAGTTGGATTCCTTATCACTTCCCTCAGGTAATGTATTGGTGCAGTATGTTGATGATCTACTCATAGCTCCTGATACGGAACAGGGTTGCAGAGATAGTACAGTCAAATTGTTGGTGCATTTGGCCCATCATGGACATAAGGTTTCTCTTTCTAAATTTCAGTATTGTCGACAGGAGGTCACCTATTTAGGTCACCTACTGTCGAAGGAGGGTAGAAGGTTGACCCCTGAGCGCATTAGTAGCATTGTTAAAATGCCCATTCCACAAACTGAGAAAGATGTGTGCGCTTTGATAGGTATCACTTCCTATTGCCGTCAATGGATACCTAACTATTCCCTGCTAATTAAGCCTTTGCTTGCATTAACAACGAAAGAAGTGCATGAGCCTTTGCCTTGGACGTCTGAAAGCCAGAAGTCTTTTGAGCAACTGAAAACTGCACTTTGTTCGGCTCCAGTGCTTGGCACACCTAACTATGGCAAACCGTTTGTGCTCTATGTCCACGAGATGGCTGGCTGCGCGCTTTCTGTCCTAACGCAAAGATTTGGGGATAAGCAACGCCTGTGTGCTTATTTCTCTGCTGTGCTTGATCCTGTCGCAAGGGCCCTCCTGAGTTGTCTGAGAGCGGTCGCGGCTGTGCCACTTCAATCAGACAATCGGCTGGACTCGTGCTTACAACTGACCTCATAGTTATGGTACCCCATGCTGTGGATACACTTTTGAATAACACAAAGACACAGCACCTCACCAGTGCACGGCTTACCGGCTATGAATTGACCCTTTTTGCTAAGCATATTACAATCAAAAGATGTGCTACTCTGAATCCAGCCACGTTACTACCCCTCCCTTCTGAGAACGATGCAGTTGATAAACATGATTGTATCTACCGGACGGAAGAGAGACGAAGGGACGGGTAGACCTGACTGATGTTCCCTTATCTGACCCCCAAGGAGAACTATATGTCGATGGCTCTTGTTTTAAATTACCAGATGGCACCACGACGGCAGCTTATGCTGTCACCACGTTACGCACAGTGGTAGAGACATCACGGGCCCCCTATCAGTTGGCTCAAGCTGCTGAGCTCGCTGCTCTTATTCGAGCTTGCGAAATGAGCGAGGGACTGGTTGTCAACATCTATACTGACAGCCAGTATTCCTTCGAGGTCGCGCATAATTTTGGGCGACTCTGGGCAGAGAGAGGGTTCCTTACTTCCCATGGCACCAAGATTCAGCATGGGCACCTCATATTGAGGCTTTTGTCTGCTTTAGCGCTCCCCAAGAAATTGGCTATTATTAAATGTAGTGCCCACAGGAAGGTTACTGATGACGTGGGGGGAGAAAATGCTTTTGCAGATCAGACAGCTAAGGAAACGGCCCGAACAAAGATGAAACGCATGTTTGTAGCAGTAGCAGGTCCAGCTAGGTGGGTTCCTGAAGTTGTCATGTTCGTGAATACCCTTGAAAGTGTAAAGGAGATACAAAGTGAAGCCGCAATGGAAGAATTAGCGGAATGGCAGGAAAGTACATCACAGTTAAATGAGGAAGGATGTTGGATTGATAAGTCAGGGAAGCAGAGATGGATGTTGCTGGATGCATATGTTCTTCCCGTGGTTACTATGGCACATGGTCCAGCTCATATTAGTGCAAAAGGCATTTGTAAGCTGTTTGACCCTGTATGGCAGAATGATAATATCTCTAAGTGAGCCGCGCATTTGGTGAAATATTGCATGGTTTGCATGATGCATTATCCAGGGAAGGGTACTCCTACACCACCCGGTAATTTTGCACCACCCACTTTTCCTTTTGAAGTCCTTCAAATGGACTATATTGAATTAGAGAGATGCAATAATCTTAAGTATGTTTTGGTGGTTGCATGTGCATTCAGTAAATGGGTTAAGGCTTACCCCACTAAAGATAATACAGCCATTACGACTGCAAAGGTACTCCTGAAGGAGTTCTTTCCTCGTTTTGGCTTGCCCCGAGTTATCTGGAGTGACAACGGAAGTCATTTTAATGCGAAAGTGATTCAATTAATTTGTGAGGGTCTCCATGTCAAACAAAAATTTCATGCTGCCAATCATCCACAGACAGCGGGTTTGATTGAGAAGTACAATGGTACTCTCAAACTGAAATTGGCAAAAATTCAGGAGACCACAGGGTTAAGGTGGTCAGATGCTTTACCGTTAGCAGTTTTGTCGACAAGAACAACAGCACATTCTAGGACAGGATTGTCACTTTACGAGGTCGTGTTTGGGTGCCCGGCAAAAGTCTGGGGCATCCAGCGTCCCCGTAGGTTTTCTGATATTGAGTACCCTGTGTTGCTTGATTACCTCGATCAGTTAACAGAAAGTTTGCATTCTATTCACCAACAGGTGCGAGAGTCCCTACCTTTTGCACCAGAGGGACCCGGCCACGATATCCTGCCTGGTGACTTTGTCCTATTGCGCAATTTCCAGAGGAAGAAAAGTTTGGAGCCACCCTGGAAGGGTCCTGAGCAGGTTCTATTGGTGACGCGTACTGCTGTGAAGGTTGCTGGCCGTAAGAACTGGGTCCATGCGACTTACTGTCGCAGGATTCCTTTGCCATTGCCCTACGACCAGTGGGTCAAAGACGGCGTTGGGGACTCGGAGTGGGAGCAGGTGCCCAGGTTAGTCCCTTTCAGTGATGCCCAGCTAACATGGACACAGACAGATAAAGAAAATGAGAACGTGTTGAATGAGGCTGTTCCTCCAGAAATACGAGCTATCCAAGAGCCTTTGTTCACTGATCACACAGTGCCTGGGGATACCAGGAACAATTTGAGCCCTTGGCTGAGGGAAATTGCGTCTAAGGAGAAAAGAGATTAGGGATGGACTGCGTAAGATAGGTTGTACTGAGTTATAGTACCAACGGAGTTAGTTGAGATTAGTGAAGGATTTCTGCTTACTTTATTCTAGTTGTATGAACATTAGTTAGGGAAGGCCAAAGTATACCTTGAAGGTATACCATCTTGATCGACGTGGGATCCATTAAAGAGCTTAGGACAGAGCAAGCTCCACCACCGGTGCTCAAGAGCGCCAACTTATTGATGGACAATAGGAACCTGTACCAGTGAGGCTCTGATGGACACTGGGAACTTATATATTTTCCTTGCATTTTGACCCCCTCTTTATCATTTGTTATGCATCCTTTTGGTAGACAGGTTGCTGAGGAAGAGCAGCCAGTGATTCTTGTTGCCCAGCATAATATGGTGTGGATACGCAAACAGAAAGTAATATGTGTTATTCTTGTGGTTTTGTTATTAATAATATTGTGTGGAGTGTCATGAGTTCTGGAAATTGATCAAAATGTACCTTTACGTACCAAGGGTAAGGTTATTCCTCCAACAAGAAAGAAAAGGACAGCCCGAGTAATATATTTCTAGATACCCACAAGAGGTTCTTTGGAGAAGGGACAGCTTGCTACCCCACTGAATCTGTTACTAGCTTATGGACTGCATATCCATTGTCACTAGTAAATTATACATATACTCGTCCACCGCAGTTTACAGAAGTGAAGGGAGTTTTTGGTTTTGGCTATCCAGGACCTTGTTTATATTATAGAAAGCCACTGGGAATGGGTTATCCAGGTTGTGATAACACATATTGCGACAACTTTTATATGGAAGAACAGAATGTCACACTGGTGGGTTGGCATTACAAGGAATTGATAGTCACCTGGGAGGCTGGTTATTATGCTGCTTGTTGCCCTACTGTGAATAGCACAGACACTTCTTTGTATATCAATTGTTCTGGAATAGTGTTGTACGAAAATACAATCCCCGTAGTGAATGACAAAGATCCGAGTACTTTTGGAATGAACACCAGATATGCTGCAGTAGATTATGAAGGGCTGATTTATGCACACCCGGGGTTTTACTTTTTGTCTAACTGTACCTATTCTAACGTTCATAATGGTACAGACAATGTAGCTCTTGGGATGGTGTTGCGCATGGGTGTGCCCTGTAAATACGCTAAGCCTAATGTCCAATGGGTTAAAAGGACTTTGACCAAAGAATTCTTTGAGGGAGTGACCGATATAGAGGTCAATAATTATAGTAATGGGATCACTTTTGGATACATCCTTTCTTCCATTTTCACTTTGGGTGGTACCTCTATGGCTCGGGTGAGAAAGCTAGAGTATATTTTGGAGTAAGTTACAAATTTTATCCAATACTACCGTGGCAGCTTTACGCGACATCACCACTCAGTTGGAAAGTATGCGAATATATTCCGAACAGACTAGATACGCTGTTGATTTTATCTTAGCCAAGAGTGGTGGTGTTTGCGAGGTAGTGGGAGACCAGTGTGTGGTCGGGATAAAGATTATGGCAAAGGATTTTACCAAGCACATGGAGAGTGGAAATTGGAGTTGGTCTCTTTGGTAGTTGGGGCTGGATTCTTGAAAAGGTGATTTACCTGATCGTAATATTGGTGCTTTGCTGTGCTCTTATTCAGTGTCTTCCTTTCTGTTGCTCTTACTGTTCCAAACACAAGGAGATGGACGGAGCGCTGAAACTTTTCTGACACTCACCCCCAGTCACAGATCTGGGTTGAATCCATCATCATTCTTTAGCTCACTTCGCCACCCCAGTTCAGACACAGCTATATGCAAATCAGTCTTGACCCTGTGCCTCATGGGAACAGTCCAGCCCGAATTGCCAAGCCATGTCTCTCCCTGGACCGGAAACAAGCATCCTGGGACCGGTCTCGGCCAACAGCCCTCATCAGCCAGGCTAGCTTGAATCCAGTGGCAGAGTGAGCAAGGGACTCAAGTCTGGGCATACCCTGCCAACTTAGGGCGAACAAAGCAAACACAAGGAGATGATGGACGGAGCGCTGAAACTTTTCTGACACTCACCCCCAGTCACAGATCTGGGTTGAATCCATCACCATTCTTTAGCTCACTTCGCTACCCCAGTTCAGACACAGCTATATGCAAATCAGTCTTGACCCTGTGCCTCATGGGAACAGTCCAGCCCGAATTGTCAAGCCATGTCTTCCCTGGATCGGAAACAAGCATCCTGGGGACCGGCTCTGGCTAACAGCCCTCATCAGCCAGGCTAGCTTGAATCCAGTGGCAGAGTGAGCAAGGGACCCACGTCTGGGCATACCCTGCCAACTTAGGGCGAACAAAGCAAACACAAGGAGATGATGGCCGGAGCGCTGAAACTTTTCTGACACTCACCCCCAGTCACAGATCTGGGTTGAATCCATCATCATTCTTTAGCTCACTTTCGCCACCCCAGTTCAGACACAGCTATATGCAAATCCGTCTTGACCATGTGCCCTCATGGGAACAGTCCAGCCCGACTTGCCAAGCCATGTCTTCCCTGGACCGGAAACAAGCATCCTGGGACCGGCTCGGGCTAACAGCCCTCATCAGCCAGGCTAGTTTGAATCCAGTGGCAGAGTGAGCAAGGGACCCACGTCTGGGTATACCCTGCCAACTTAGGGCGAACAAAGCAAACACAAGGAGATGATGGACAGAGCGCTGAAACTTTTCTGACACTCACCCCCAGTCACAGATCTGGGTTGAATCCATCATCATTCTTTAGCTCACTCTGCCACCCCAGTTCATACACAGCTATATGCAAATCAGTCTTGACCCTGTGCCTTATGGGAACAGTCCAGCCCGAATTGCCAAGCCATGTCTTCCCTGGACCGGAAACAAGCATCCTGGGACCGGTTTCGGGCTAACAGCCCTCATCAGCCAGGATAGCTTGAATCCAGTGGCAGAGTGAGCAAGGGACCCATGTCTGGGCATACCCTGCCAACTTAGGGCGAACAAAGCAAACACAAGGAGATGATGGACGGAGCGCTGAAACTTTTCTGACACTCACCCCCAGTCACAGATCTGGGTTGAATCCATCATCATTCTTTAGCTCACTTCGCCACCCCAGTTCAGACACAGCTATATGCAAATCAGTCTTGACCCTGTGCCTCATGGGAACAGTCCAGCCCGAATTGCCAAGCCATGTCTTCCCTGGACTCGAAACAAGCATCCTGGGACCGGCTTCGGGCTAACAGCCCTCATCAGCCAGGCTAGCTTGAATCCAGTGGCAGAGTGAGCAAGGGACCCACGTCTGGGCACATACCCTGCCAACTTAGGCGAACAAAGCAAAACACAAGGAGATGATGGACGGAGCGCTGAAACTTTTCTGACACTCACCCCCAGTCACAGATCTGGGCTGAATCCATCATCATTTTTAGCTCACTCTGCCACCCCAGTTCAGACACAGCTATATGCAAATCAGTCTTGACCCTGTGCCTCATGGGAACAGTCCAGCTCCGAATCTGCCAAGCCATGTCTTCCCTGGACCGGAAACAAGCATCCTGGGGACAGGTTTCGGGCTAACAGCCCTCATCAGTCAGGCTAGCTTGAATCCAGTGGCAGAGTGAGCAAGGGACCCACATCTGGGCATACCCTGCCAACTTAGGGCGAACAAAGCAAACACAAGGAGATGATGGACGGAGCGCTGAAACTTTTCTGACACTCACCCCCAGTCACAGATCTGGGTTGAATCCATCATCATTCTTTAGCTCACTTCGCCACCCCAGTTCAGACACAGCTAAATGCAAATCAGTCTTGACCCTGTGCCTCATGGGAACAGTCCAGCCCGAATTGCCAAGCCATGTCTTCCCTGGACCTTCCACCATTCTCACCCCTAAACGGAAAACATTGATTCATGATACTAACGCTGCAATTGTGATACAGAAAGAAATAGAGGACCTCATTTTCGAGACTTCTTCCCTCCTTACAGTCTTCTTTCCTGATACTGAGAACATGGAATGCTCATAAAGATTTATTGTTATTAATGTTTATGGCTTCCAGTTTTCCTGGTTTTCTGTTTTCCTTGTTGCTGTTAGAAAATGTTTTAGCTCATGCTAAAAGGAGGGTCTGTTAGAATAGAAATGTTCATGTTTGCGCATTGCTCTATGTAAGTTAGCATTTGCTGCACCATTTTCTATTCAGGCGCCATTTTGAATAATTCGAAACGAATCCTCTGCTGTTTCTGAGAAAAAGCCTCTGTTACGTTTCATTTCTGCAATGTTAGGTTTTGCTTCACTAATGAATAGACGGTTCATATTAGTGCATACCTTTCTCACTAGATAGAGTCCCTCTCCCACTTGTCTGGTGACGGGCCCGACTGGAACAACCTTGGACTTTGTAACTTTGTGTAAGATATGAGGCTGAAACTGTTTTTTTCTGTATTCCACTGCTTAGCTGCATCTGCCCGGAAAATTCCACTATGGGCGTGTTTCAGCCCAGTTACGAAATGTACATAATGTATCTTTTTGCTTGTCGATTTCAGTCCCTCTGCAGCACTCCTAGCGACTGGGCAGACTGGGCTCCGCTCTGAGTGTATATGAATAAACAGTTATTGGTTTGTATTCTCTACTGTCTGGCCGACTCTTCATTTGGTATGGAAGGCTGAGAGGTGGTCATTAGTGACCTGGGTGACCCTAAACGGGCCACTTCCTTCAGGCGGTTGTTATTGTGAACATGGATAAGGGAATCATAGAAGCCAGACTGAAATTTACTTTCTTCAAAATTCTTCATAACTGGTACTGGTCACCAAAAAAAACTAAAGACAGCAGGTTTACTACACCAATCTACCTGTTGGAGGTGCCCACAGGAGGACTGCGATATACTACACATTTTATTCCGAAGTCCAATTTTGAAGGAATTTTGGTCTTCCATAACTGCCTTGCACACACAGAGTTATACATGTGTCCATTCCTTTAACAGAAAAATTAGTTCTATTACATGATGTTACTGATCTCCCAAATCTAACAAACCATACAAGATGATTGATAGCTACTGCACTCACCGTAGGAAAAATTTGTACATTAAGACATTGGAGAACACCACAATGTCCTACACATGATGAATGACTTATTGAAATATATAAAATGGCGTAGTTTGAAAACTCATTTATAGATTGCATATTGGAATTTTCATCCAAATTTGCAACCCTTTCTATCTAATACATATTCTAGTTCTGGTAATATTTCAGATTTTTCCTTCTAATTAGAATAAGGAAGTCCCTTCCTTTTCATCTCCTTATTAATTCATTATCATCATTATTTATATTCATGCTGTTACTATTATCATTAGGACTGTTGATGCTTTAGCCATTAACACTGTTATTTTAATTAGGACTTACTGTTCACCTATTGGAAATTGTTGAGTTAGTAGGAATATCTCCACTTGAAATGTTGCATTTGTATGATATTATTGCTACTATCTTCTAACTGTCTATCATATATGGTTTACTACATATTGTATACTACCTACATCATCTCCCCCCATGCCCACCTTTCCTATTTCTTCCTTTCCAGGTTTTATGAGTATCTTAGATATTGCATCTTTTGATATCTGTATTATGTTTTTTGTGTTTAGAAATCTGAGAAGTTAACATTTTATAGTAATTTATTGTGTGGCCATATTTTGATTTATTGTTTATTCTTTTTTTTTATGTATTGTTTATATTCTGACATGTACTTCTCAATAAAAATATACACCAACAAAAAACAATAACCTATGCAATACAATAATGAGGTATTTACCCTGTAAATTTTACACTCTACTATGGCACTGATAATCAGGTTATTGCCACATGCCTTGTTCAGTTGCAAACGTTCTTAGCACAACCGTAACAGTTTGTTATGCCTCTAAACTCAGATGCTACAATAGTCTTCAGTCACACAAGCTGATTTTTGGTGCAGTATCTCACTGTTCATACTCATAAACGTTGCTGTACAGCAAAGTGTTGAAACACAGTCTGCGAAGATAAATACTAGTAGTTCTCCATAGCGTTGTACAGTCTCCTACTCAGTTCACTGCTTTACATTTGCCAACAGTGTCTAGAGGCCTGAGAGTTCCAATAATCAATTTCTTCCAGCCCAGGCTGCGTGATTAGTTTTTCCTTCTGCACGCTAATGAAAAGCATAAAAAAGGTAATTACCTTGTGGAAGTTCGGGATCTGCAAGACGCGGGATCCAAGACTACTTGTATTAATGTTATCTCTTGTTTTGTGTTCTTTCAGGAACTGCTCATGCCGGAACACCAGATGGTGAGGATACGTTGCCATGGAGATGCTTTGGGTGTGGCCGGGAGCCTGGAGATGACAAGTGCTGGAGAGCCGGCCAGAGTGGAGAGATGCCGGAGCACCGCTGCTAGAGATCAGATAAGGAACTTGGGGGCATATTAGCAACGATTTGCGATAATTATTGCAAAGAGCGCTTAGCGCTGTTTTTTTTATCGCCGGCTATCGCTGGATTTCATCGCCGAGATAGCGCGTTATTAGCAACGCTTATCTCCAAGGCGATAAACAATCCAGCGATAGCGGCGAAATGCGAGAATATCGCAGGAAATCCTGCGATACAACACCAGCGATAGGGGAATCCTTGATGATAGGCCATGGTGGACTCAGCCTCACAATCCACCTCCCATTGAGAAAATAGGTAAGTCAAGTTTTTAGCAGGTGTTAAATTCCAGCGATAATCGCGGTTAGCGCGACTTTTTTGTAGCACTCGCGGGCATTGATAATAGGGGAAGTTGTGTTTGCGACTGTTTGCAGTTGCTTTTAGTTGGGAACGCCTACTTTGCATGTCATTAGCGATAATTATCGCTGACATGCAAGGCGGCAACAAAACGGCCGCTATCGCCATTAAGCTGTCGCTAACAGCTGTTAGCGACAGCTTGCTAATAGGGCGATAAAAATATCGCCGCTTTATCGGCAAAAAGTGCAGCTAAAGTGGCGATACTGCCCTTGATAATATGCCCCTTGGAGAGCTGAGGCCAAGCGACTTGCATTGGGACCGACTTCCTTGAACAGCCATGCCTTCGAATGGGCTGGAAGAACACGTGGTGCGCAGGGGTGCAGGTGCTTGCGTCTGCCGTAAGTCAGGCACGCAGAAAAAATGATGATTCCTGCACGTGTAGCACATGGACAGGCGTGCAAGGCAGTAATACAGAAACACGTTATGCCTACCACTTGCCACCAGGGATATGGCATCATGGTTTACACAGTATGATTTGCATGTAATGGGAATGAAATGCTACATGATACTGTATACCAATGAGAATGCTACATAATAATCTCAAGGGGGGGGCACACCTTATAAACAATGACACTATACAGCAATGGATGGGGCCTACAACGGCGTATTCCCCTCTGGTTCCATACTGTTCTCAAAATGGTTTTTCGGTCTTATATGTCTGCTTTGCATATTCAGATTTAATGCATCACGGTTTCCAGGGCTTTTCCGCAGAGTCGGCAAACCTCTGTTCTGCCGGGTCATTTCCAGGGTGGTAGGTGTAAGAGATGGTAAGCAACCCAAGCGATATTTCAGAAACAATGTTTTAACCTGGGCTTTGAAAGCTGTGCACAGTATGTTTGAGGGCCTAATTTTTCATGAGACGCCATTAAAAGCCAAGCATGCCGTCTCTGTACAAATGTCTCCTTGTCTGCCAACAGCGAGTGACTCTTGACTCCCTTATTTACAATGGCCTTAACTAGGGAATATTTGGAAAATGTCTCTCAACCCTCTGTTACTCCAAAGGTCGGTAGAGAGCCAATGAGATAGTCACTGAACAGGGAGCAGTTTCCGCTACTAAAGGTCGGAAACCTGAAATTAGGTTCTGTATGGATTACAGAGGTTTAAATGCAGTTACCAAAACTGATGGTCATCCCATTCCAAGAGCAGATGAATGACTGACAAGATGAGTGCAGCCAAATTCTGAAGTACTTTTGATTTAAATCAGGGTACTGGCAGATCGGACTCAAACAGGGAATGAAGAAGAGGTCATAACTTTCTACCCCAGAAGGCCACTTCCAATTTAAAGTGATGCCTTTTCGATTAAAAAATGCACCTGCCACCTTCCAAAGGTTGGTGAATCAAGTTCTTTCAGGCCTGGGCAACTTTACTGCAGCATATCTAAATGATATAGCTGTCTTTAGTTCCACCTGGGAGGATCACCTGCTCTACCTGAAGGAGGTTTTACAGGGCCTGCATCAGGCAGGCCTAACTATCAAGGCAAGTAAGTGCCAGATAGGACAGAGTTCTGTTGTGTACTTGGTCCCTTGTAAGTGGAGGCCAAGTCCAACCTCTCCAACCCATGATCACGACTATTCTGGAGTGGGAGGGGCTCCCAAAACCCAGACGCAAATTTGTTAAACAATGTGCCATCTCACCCCTGACATGACTCTCGTGTCGAGGGTGATGCGGCATGCACCCAGGTGGCTACCTTAGAGGTTGCCCACCTGGTTGCCCTAGCTTCTCTGTGCGCTGGCTGGCAAGCCCGCACTTCCGCAGCTTGCTGCTGCCAAGACAGGATTCGATCTCCTGCCTGGCAGTGTGATCACTCCCAGGAGTCAGGAACAAAGGGCAAGTGTAAGTTACACAACTGACCCCACGTAATCATATAGTGCAGGTAATGCAGAATTTCCTGTAACCAATTGTAGAATTACCATCATGAATCAATATGTGTGTATATGTAGAGGTATACTGTGATACACTGGACAGATGTGTATGTGTCTTTGTAACATTTCTACATACAACCAAGTCATCCGTGAAGCACACAAATCTGCCTGAGCACAAACATAGGGCCTAGGAACTACTTTGGCAGGTAATGTATGCCTGCAAGACAGCTAGAATGGTGTGCATTTAAAAAGGGAGTGTGTTAGAAATTGGGTTTATGGTAGGCAGAGGTATGCACCCTGTCCAAGCAGGAACCACAATTCTAGTCAAGGTAAGTCAGATACACACCATAAAGTAACATGTGCTCACCCTCTGGTATCTTGGCACAGAGCAGGCAGGCTTAACTTAAGAGGCAATGTGTAAAGTATTTGTGCAACACTTCAAAAAGTACCACAGTGAAAATACCACAAAAGACTCCACACCAAGTTAGAAAAATAGATTATGATGTTATAAATAAAACAAGACCAAAAACGACAAAAATCCAATAAGTAGAAGTTAAGATATGAATGTAAAAAGAATAAGAGTAAAAAAAAGCACTTAGAAGCAATACTCGCCTATGGGAGTTATCTGGTCATGCTGGACTAGGGCAAAGTCAAGAGTTCCGACTGACTGCGATGGAGCACAGGCCGGGGGCAGGAGCCATGCAAGGCTCGCTGAACAAAAGTACCTTGATCCTGGTCGCAACAGCGAGATGTGGGGTGCAGCAGAGTGATGCGCTGGTGTCGATCCTACAGTCAAGGTGATGCGTCGATTTTCTCCATACAACGGTGGCGATGGGCCTCGTCTGGAGGCAAATCGCTGGCTCCAAGATGCGTTAGTTCTGAGTGTTATGCGCCGGGTTTCTGCACACAGTTGAGGGGATGCATTGATCAGCTCTCCTGCGGCGGCCGAGATGCAGTGGTTCTGATGTGTTCCAATGGCATTGCGCTGGTTCCAAGTGCGATGTGCCGATTCTGTTCCTGCAATAGCGCCGATGTGTCGATTCTGCCTCAGACTGCAGAGGATGCATCGATTCCACTGTAGCAAGCACCTGGATCCACTTCCAATGGACCATGCACAAGAGCAGGGGATAAGACTTTGATATACCTGAGCCATAGAACAGTGAGGCAAGCCAGCATGGCCATGGAGATTACTCTGTTTTCAAGCAAGAGTCCAGTTCTTCCTCAGCAGGGCATAGGGTAGCAGGCAGCAGGGCAGCACAGCAGAAAAGCAGTCTTCCAGAACACCAGTCCAGCAGAGTAGCAGTCCTTGTAGCAGTACAGCAGTCCTTCCTCCTGGCAGAGTTTCTTCACAGGTCCAGTAATGTCTGATTTGGTGGGGTCAGAAACCCAGTATTTATACCCAGTTGTACCTTTGAAGTGGAGGCGACTTCAAAGAGGGGCTTTGAAGTGCGTATAGGTCCTCCCATCCAGCGATTGTTGCAGACTTACTACATGGGGTATGCAGCTCTTTGTGTGGGGACAGGACGCTGCCTATTCAGGTGCAAGTGTCAGTTCCTCCCTCCCATCTTGCCCAGGATTACCCATCAGGATGTGGATGGTCACTCAGTCACACCTAACTCTTCTTTGTGTGTGGCAGTCTAGAGGGAATACAAAAAGTCCAGCTGTCATCCACCCCAACCGTGCATGGGACACAGGCTGCAAGCACACAGAGCTAAGAGCAGAGAAATGCCATCTTTCTAAAAGTTAACACCAATAGGGATTAAGCCCTAAGGACCGGGGCCAGGTAGGGCTATTGAAAATTCAAAACACAACATGAACACCTGGCTCCGTACTAACCTACACTCCTACTATTTATGGAGAAACAGGCAGACTATTCTTTTATCTGTCCAAGTAGAATTTTTATTAAATAGTCTTTAAATTGATTCAAAACAATTTTTTCAAAAGACTGAAAAAGAAACACATATTTCTCAAGTCAACACAGAAACCTTCACATATAATAACACAATGCACAATCAAAAACAATTTGGACATACACCAAAGTGAGGATTATTTGCAACAAATTACAACGTGTGACAAAATTACTAAATGAAACAAACGTAAATCAAATACAAAAACATTTAAAGCTTGCATCATCTGTGAAAAAAACACAACGGAGATTGCGAAAAATGTCCAATTCTATGGACTAAACTTATTGTTTCAGCAAGAATATCACAAAAGTGTTGAAAATAATGAATTAATCTTTAATACATCTGACACTCAACACATTTAGATTTAACTAAATGCCTCTCAAAATGCCTCTTGAAAATGCTACGTTTCAAGACCCAGGCTGGATAGTACTGGGACTCTCGTCAGGGCTTCAAACAAATGATCGGGATATTCTAAAAAACAAAAAATGAAAAACGTGATGCAACAACAGCATCAACCCCAAACTCCTTTCTCTCTCATATATAGCTGATTTTTGTGTACCTGATTCTTGAAGTAGAGCAGCCGCTCAGGTCGTTGATTCCACGCGTTTTATCTATATGTGAGTTGACTCGTTCTACTGTAGCTTTAAAGCACCACGTGCACACTTTAAACTGTGTATAATTCTGCAAGAGGCAAGTCAGGGATCGAGTAGAAGTTTTCATTCTATGAATGATCTTCTCTTGCAGAATTATACACAGTTTAAAGTGTGCACGTGGTGCTTTAAAGCTACAGTAGAACGAGTCAACTCACATATAGATAAAAACGCGTGGAATCAACTAACTGGAGCGGCTGCTCCTACTTCAAGAATCAGGTACACAAAAATCAGCTATATATATATATATATATATATGAGAGAGAAAGGAGTTTGGGGTTGATGCTGTTGCATCACGTTTTTCATTTTTTGTTTTTTTAGAATATCCCGATCATTTGTTTGAAGCCCTGACGAGAGTCCCAGTACTATCCAGCCTGGGTCTTGTAACGCGTTGGCATTTTCAAGAGGCATTTTGAGAGGCATTTAGTTAAATCTAAATGTGTTGAGTGTCGGATGTATTAAAGATTAATTCATTATTTTCAACACTTTTGTGATATTCTTGCTGAAACAAAAAGTTTAGTCCATAGAATTGGACATTTTTCGCAATCTCCGTTGTGTTTTTTTCACAGATGATGCAAGCTTTAAATGTTTTTTGTATTTGATTTACATTTGTTTTCATTTAGTGATTTTGTCGCTTGTAGTAATTTGTTGCAAATAATCCTCACTTTGGTGTATGTCCAAATTGTTTTTGATTGTGCATTGTGTTATTTATATGTGAAGGTTTCTGTGTTAATTTGAGAAATATGTGTTTCTTTTTCAGTCTTTTGAAAAATTGTTTTGAATCAATTTAAAGACTATTTAATAAAAATTCTACCTGGACAGATAAAAGAATAGTCTGCCCGTTTCTCCATAAATAGTAGGAGTGTAGGTTAGTACGGAGCCCGGTGTTCATGTTGTGTTTTGGATCTTTCTAAAAGTGGCATTTCTAAGAAAGTGATGATAAATTCAACTTTGCCAGCAAGGAGGATTCATCATTACCATTCCAATATTATGAAACATGACAGAGCTACTCCTTCTCAGGCAGGAATTACAGCCTATAAGTATAATAAGGAATTCCCAATGTTATCCTTTGAGGAGGGTAGTCCTCACATTAGTGAAAAAGAATTTGGGTGTTTTAACTACCAGGACATGGAAAAACCTAACAGTACATATCCTACCATTTAATTATACAGCACCCTGCCCTATGGGCTACCTAGAGCCTACCATAGGGGTGACTTATATGTAATTACATGTAATAAAAAGGGAGTTTAAGGCTTGGCAAGGGGGTTTAAATGCCCAGTCAACATGGCACACACAGGCTCTGCAATGGCAGGCCTGAGACATATTTAAAGTGTTACTTGTGTAGGTGGCACAATCAGTGTAGCACTTAATTTACAGGCCTTGGGCACCTTTAATGTAGTCTACTAGGGACTTATAGATAACTTAAATATGCCAATTGTGGATAGTCAATCAAACCATGCTTTAGAGGAGAAGAACATGCACTTTAGCACTGGTTGGCAGTGGTAAAGTGCTCAGAGTCCTAAGGCCAACAAAAAGAAATCAGCAAAAAAGTGAAGCAAACAGGCAAAAGGTTTGGGGAAGACCACCCTAAGACTGTCAGGTCTAACAGAGTGTACTATATTATATAAATATTCATGAATCATGATACAGGCACACAATCCATATAACAGTTAGGAGCGGTGCATTTTGTGTTGCCTAGGTTCACATCTTCCACTCATACAACAAATTGCAAGGGTGAGTGCCATGCAGTCATGTTTGTGTGTATAGAATTGAGTTATACCTTCATAAATACCACATGTGTGATCCAGGAGATATGTTTATTAATCCCCCACTCATGGCACAAAACACTGGAGTACCTAGATAGGTGCCTCACATCCACAATGACACATGTATGGCAGTGTAGTAAAGAAAAAAATACCTGTTGGAAGGCCTAGGATTATAATGGATTCTTTTTTAGATTTAGAATGGGAGGGTACCAGGGGCTAGATGTAAGAAGTATTTTACCGATTGCAAACGGCCCATGTACAGAAAGCTAAATGCAACTCTGTAACTTGTTACAGAATCGCATTTTGCTTTTGCGATTCGGTATTAGGAAGTGGCGTGTTTAGGGCATCCCTTCCAAATGCCGTATAGCACTGGTATGTATGAATGTTTTACAAATAAGAATACGGTTGCAAAAACTTCAAGTTGGTGGTAACCCATTCCCAAACGGGAAGGGGTCTCTAAGGGACCCCCTTCCCCCTCATGAATGTGGGCACCAACATTTTTTAAGAGCAGGCTGTGGTCCCACGGACAACTTCCTGCTATTAAAAAATGAAAATGTAGCATTTCATTTTTATTTTTGTAATGCATCCCATATTCCTTTAAGGAAAATGGGCTGCATTCCTCCAAAAAATATATTGCTTTATTTTTAAAGCAGTCACAGTCATCGTGGTCTGTTGACCCAGCAGGCCACCATTCCTGTGATTGTAGCCAACCACAATGGGTCGTCGCAAATTGCGACCTGCCTCATGAACATTGATGAGACAGGTCTGTTTGCGAGCCCCTAACAGTGTCAAACACATGGCTGTCCATGCAGTTTGCGATTTCCTAGTAGCGAATCACTAAAGTTCGCTATTAGGAAATCGCAAACAAGCAATTTCATACATCTGGCCCCTGGCCTCTAAATTCACCTCTAAGATAAAATCTTAAAGGAGAAGCCCTATGCATCTTAATGTACAACTACTATCAATGTTGTGTAAAAGGTTCCACCTGATCATATCTTACAACACACGTAGGAAATCAATGTGATTTTTAGTGCTGCAGTGTTTGTAAGTTCTTGAGCTTCAGTTCCCAAAACTTTCTTTTTTTTGCCTCTAAAGCTTTATTACAGCTAATAATGTATTAACAGTTGTTTGTTGAAAATAGGAGTAATCAGAGGTGGTTCACAAGATTTGGATCCATGCCACATTTTGGGGGTAAACACACAATAAATAGTTCATATACTTTGAATGTATAGTTATCTAATGTAGTTACCATGAAACTTTGGTAATAGATCAGTTACCAAAACGTATTCCGTAATATTTAATGGCTACGATCCATCACGATGCATCACTGTAGTGTGAAGAATAGTAAATATAGAACATGTTGGGAAATCTGTGAGGCTACGTGTGCAACGTTCTTAAATGTGTTTGGATGTCACGACTCCAATTATACCGCTCAATAATAATGATACATAAATATTTTGTTTATGATATGTGAGTGCTACACAATAAATACTGTAATAATGTCATGTTTGCTTACATCTGGTGGTTAGAGTATGGAGATGTTATCAACTGACTATTTCTTACTCTTGAAGCTCCAAGGAATATACAGGTGGGTGTAGCAATCTCAACAGCCTATGAAGACAACGTGATGTTAAATCCTATTTTGTGGATACATAGATTTCTTCAAGCATTGTGTAGAAATACTTAACATGTCTGAGCTTAGAACTATGTAGTGATGTATAAGCATAACTATCATTTGTATGTCGTCATGTTACATTGTTGTACTTGTATATAAACAACGTGATAATACAAAATGGGTGTTACAATAGCATATGCGCATACCAATCACTTTGACCTACACTCTAATACGCCCTTTTCATCATGTTGCTAAAAATGCTTGTAATATCCCTGAGCATGAGCAAGTGAAATACATGTATGTCATAATCAATGTAAGAATCTCTCCTTCAAATGCAACCTCTGAAGAATGCTAACATATCCCACTTCTTTTTCAGAGGAAATACCTACCTCTCCTGTACAACAGCCTGTACACGATGAGGAACCTGCCCTCGACTCCTCCCTACCCCTCATGGATGAAGACACCTTCAAGCAACTCCTGGACACTATTGACTGTTTTTCTCCAATCTTTGAAGAAGACTGTTTCTCATACAGCTGTTTGCAATTATGGCATTGAGGACTCTGATGACACCCATGTCAGCTTTCATCGAGAGTTGTAGGGGTCCAGCAGTATATGTCGGAAGCGGTCAAGTTGGGGGATAGAGACTTTATAGGGCACTCTCAAAGAAGTGCGGAGGTGTGGCAGTCCCAATAAGGGGTTGTCAGAGTCAGTACGAGACACCCGTTCTTCGTTCCTTGAAACTGATGTCTCCTTAGCTGACATCACTGGTCCTACAATACAGAAGAACGTTCAACAACAGCCTTTTCATCAGGCATAAGTGATGTTGTCACCAAACTAGGAGCCATCAACTCCTCCATCCAGTCTATGCGTCAAGGACTGGAGGCCTTAGCCAATCAAATGGATGCAGACCTTCATGGCAACAAGTAATACGCTAAACAGCAACGTCCCTGCTGGGTTGCAGAATCAGCAAGCCCTTGCCAGGGAATATTATGCAGCCTAGTGAGTGTTATCTGGCCGGTCCATCACTTTGTCATGTGTTTCTCATCATGACACATTCTTTATAAACAACTGCAGTCTTCAATTTGTGACATATCGTTGATCTTGTTCATCTGTTTTAGTCACAAAGCATTCTTTTTCACTAATTGTAATGTTCATGAGTGCACTCTTAATTTATGTATCTCATCCTTTGACCTTATTTCCTTTGCACAGTGTAATTTTTGTTGTTTGGCTTTCCTCTTCTACAACAACATTGCCGCAAAACAAATGTGGGCGACAAGAGCTTGATATAAAAAAATATCTTAACATGTCAACAGTGTTTGTGTCTATTTTAGGTTCTGTCATGTGTTATTTCTGAATAAATGATGTGACGCTGTCAAGTGTTAATAAAATAGAGACTCTGCACACTACCATGGTACCCATTATTCAGACACATGAAACAAAATTGTACACATACGCCAGGTCTAAGTGTCACTTCTACCTCAGGTGCAACATCATGAATGATCATACAAATGACAACTTCTATAAGTTATAAATTTGAAATAAGTAGCAACTAACTTGTTTAGGTAGACTTCCAAGCCATCCTCCAAGAGGTCTGTATTTTGCAGTTACTAGACTAAAGACTAAAACATTTGGTACTATTAAGGACACATATTGACCATCTCAAGAAAGGGCAACACAAATTGAATAAGGTTGGATTTATATGAAGTGTCAGTGTGACCTCATTTTTTCACACAAGCCAAAGAAAGGAAAACCTACATCCATTAGTGCCATTTCACATGAGACTGGCAGTATATGTTGGATATCCTATACTTATGGCATTTCAACCAGTTACAGCCATTGGCCAAGTTGTGTAGCATGATGTAACATTACTACTTAGGAACCAGTCCATGAGTTCTGCATGAGGCTTCATGATATATGGCCAAAGTCAATGTATGAATATTCTCATAGTGTACCACATTTACAATCACAATGTGTCATGCCATTCACAATGTGGCCCACTGGAGATGCATATTTACAGAATTTACTCTCATTTCTGTTACGACTCTTATTTGATATTTAAAATATACAACATCACATATCTTCTCCCCACCTTCATGTGTGTTATTCACATTCTGGACGGATCATGGGGCGTGGGTCACTATCACACACTGTCAATGTATAGCTTTGCGCTATCAGACAACATCTGCAATACTACTCTGATGGATTTTTTATGTGTTTTTCAAGGTTTAATATAACTATCTTGATGCTTCTTACATTACTCTACCCATCAACCATGACACATCCACACATTACACATCGATCTTTGCCTTAAGATGCAGATGAACAACTTTACAAATGTAAGGCTGAACACATTTTACCTATTCAGATGTGTGATTGCATTTAAATATCTGTATAACTCTATGGGTTTATCAACCAATTATTTGCGCCTTGTGTAACCTTCCACGGACTTCACAGTTTCATCTGAGTCCACCTCTTAATCATCACCACTTGGTAGTAGACATTGTGAGTCCCATTCCAGATTTGTTCTTACACATATATTGTGCAGGATGGCCCAAACTAATATTAATTTGCACACCATGGGTGGTGAGTATATGTGTCTCCCACCAGACTGATACAAACACCGAAACCGTGATTTAAAAACTTCAAATGTCCTTTCAACCACATTTCTTGTTTTCCTCAATGCAGTATTGTATTTATTGGGGGGTCTTAGTCTGTGTTTGGCTCAGTGGGGTCATCAGCCATGTTTGCAGCCCATAGCCTTGATCATCTGATGAGAGAGGTAGAAATACATATTAGGAGCTGTTTGGAATGTACATTTGCATGTTGCATGGATGATAGTTGTTGACAACTTGTACACAAAATGTTATAATTGATGTTAATTTTATTTTGTACTAGGAATGAAAAGATGCGTATGATTGTACAGAATGTCGTTTTGCACTGTAAAATACAAATATCTTGATATTCCATACTTGTTGGTCTGAATGATCCACATTAAATACACATTTGCTCACTCCGTTCAATTTTGTTATATTGCTCAGTGTAAATGTTTTGATCCTTACCATACACTATACACTCGAGGGCCAAATTTATGTAGGATTTGCATTATTCTTACCTCACACTAGGTGAGACAAGGAAAATGCAAAGGCTTAATTGATAATTATAACACCATCAAAGGCCTGTTTTGCATGGCCATGAGTGACTTTGTACATAAACGTAAGGCAAGGCAGCTGCTCGCTCTGTGTTACATTAGATTTGAAAGAAGGAGGCATTTCATGGTGGATCATGGCCATTCCCATGCACACACCCATGTATTATTGTGGATTGACAGATTTACGAAGGCTAGTAAACCTGGATATGCATCTAAATAGTGTTGCGCCCAGCCATGACAATTGCATAGATATGTATTTCTGTTCTTTATTTCCTCAGTCAACATTTACTGTATTGTGCTGCACACATAGAAAAAGGAATAAGCCTATAAGGTATTATTTTTCGCTGGAAGGTGTTCCTTCCTTCACAAAAATAATACATCCCACAATGCAGACACCCTGGTGCTATAGTGTGAGGGTGCTTGTGTTGGTGCTAGGCTGCACACAGAGGCCCAGTGTAAGTACTGAGGAGAAATGGCCCATTTCTTCTGAGATATGAAGCAGTTCTGATCACTCCCTTTCACACAACACAGAGCATCTACTTTTCTTGGTGCCTTGAATTGCGTGAGGTAATAATACATATGAGCACCTATGTCCCCCAACTGGTCAACTGTTTTGCTTCATTACACCCAATGTGGATAAATAGAACACTTTATTGATCCTATATTTGGTTATTAGCCATTGCATTTTCCATCAACATAGAGAAATTAATAGTGAACATATAGACTTAAAATGAGTAGTACATTTCCATATGTTCCACTCTGAAGGCACCCGTTTATGGTACAGTGCCTGAAAATGTATGAATCGTGGCTCTTCCTGGGCATTTGGCTACCACATTTGTGAATAATCCTTTATGGTGGACTATTGCCTGCACATTGATGGAATAGTTATGCTTTCAATTCCTGTAAATATGTGCACTAGCCACAAGTGGCACCATTTGCACATTGGGGCAATCAATTGTTCCAAAAACATTAGGCAAACTCGCTATTTCATAGAGTCTTTGTTTGTGTTAAATTGTTGTTGGATGATTTTAGGAAACAGCAGGTACTGTGGAGGTAGCTGGATAATTGCATCGAGCACAGATGGCAGAAAAGTGAACATGCATCCAGTGATATTCCAACCAATATTGCAGATGTCCTCTGAAAAGAGCCTATTTTTTTAAATTTATTTATTTAATGAGTTTTATATAGCGCTGGCTAGACCTGTGGGTATCAGAGCGCTTTACATTAGGAATCACATTATTACACAGTTAAAAACAGTTACAGGTTACATCGGTTATACGAAAACACATTTAAAGAGCATGGAGGAAGGATAAATAGGGCGGGTAGGGGGAAGGGTGAAGGGGGAAGGAGGGAGATAACGGCAGGAGAGACGAAGGAAGGTCTGCCCAATGTCCGGCTGGGTAGGTGACGGCTGAGGAGGGAATCCACAGCCCATCTCCCCTATAGCTATCGGGGTAGCTCCATCGGGCAACGGTCAGGTAGCAAGGTCTCAGCGGTCGAGGGAAAGTTCACAGGGTAAATGTCCTGAAGGGTGTGCAGGATCCTTGTCGGATAGGGGTAAGAGGGAAGGGTGTAGGGGGAAGTGGGAAGGAGGAAAGAGGGAAATAACGGCAGGAGAGACGAAGGAAGGTCTGCCCAAGGTCCGGCTGGGTAGGTGACGGCCGATGGAGGGAATCCACAGCCCATCTCCCCTATAGCTATCGGGTAGCTCCACCGGGCATCGGTCAGGTAGCAAGGTCTCAGCGGTCGAGGGAAAGTTCACAGGGTAAATGTCCTGAAGGGTGTGCAGGATCCAGGTCGGATGAGGGCTAAGATCAAGGTCTGGTCGATGACCAGTTGTTTTATTGTCCAGGAGTCGAAGTACATCATGGTGAGGTCAACAGTGGCGGCCATTTTGTGGTCAGGCAAGGAGGATAGGTCTTTGCTGTTCCAATACTATTAGGTTCTAATTATAATCTATGATTCATAAAAGGGGGTGCTTGTTATGCAGAAGTGCAGCATGAGGTAGGAGCCAGTGTCCGTAAGTCTCCTAGAGGGCGAGTGTAATCGAGTAATATCCGACAGTAGGAGAGACGGTCGCCAATTTCGGGTCAGGTGGGGCGCCTCCAGAGTTGTCCTCGCTTAATCCTCAGGCTGATTGGGTTCATCCCAGTAGGTCTGATACCAATGATTGCTGTTTCAATCTATTTTGCGGCCTTTAAGCTGAGGATGCAGACACAGAGCATCCCTTGGGGTGTAACTTAGACCCCCGGTGACGATCGGAGGCAGGCGCCATTTTGAAGTCAGGCGCGTTTCAGAAGGGACACTCGAGGAATAAAAATTGCTGGCTATGCCCAGAGGGGGTTTTGATAGAAAATAATCAGGAGCCCCCCGTCACCCGGGCACACCAACGAGTCTCCCGTTGCTTCCGGCGATGACCAAAATGCCCCCCAGCTCACCGTCCTCCGTCTCGCGGTGGGAGCCAACAATGGCGGACGTGGTCATCAAGGGAACGGTGTCCACTCATTCCCGCGTAGGGAGCATCCCCAATCCACCTGCAGGCCTTGAACAGTGCCCCCGCCGTGTCTCTCCCGGAGGGCCGCTGCTCCAGTTGTGAGCGGATGGTGCCGTGCTCCGGCTGCTCCGCTCTCTCGGGACAGGCGATCCCAGGTGGAGCCGATCCGCCGTCCCCAACACGGGAGCTCCCGAGGATCCGGAGGAACTCAAGACTCCATCGCGGGAGTTAGAGAAGATGAAGACCGCAGTCCACACGATCCAGGTGAGCGGAAAGGGTCCAAGGAGGGGGTAAATTCGAGGGATTAGAGCCCAAAAAGGCGATCCCTGGCCGGGAGCTCCCGGCCGGAGCTCATCACCCAACATATGTAGTACTGCCATCAGTTTCACATGTGGTGAGATGGCATTGGACCATCTTGTTGCTGGTTGAAGACTTGAAGTAATCTTCTCAAACAACTTTAGGATGCTCTCCTTCTTCAGTCAATATAGCTGAACGACTTCTTCCTCCCTGTGATCAATGAGGGTGATCCTGTGTCTGAATATCCACTCCTTCCTCCTTCGCTGACGCTGTTGCTGTCCAGCACCAACTCCCATTTGCAAAGTAATCCTTAAGGATCAAAGTATATGATGGGGGCGTGGGCTGGCCACGATGATGATGAATGCTACTTAGGTGTGCTCTGCGCCCCAGGGGTTTCGTGAAGATGGCGGCAGACTCCTAACCGCTGTGGGAGCCTAACTTGTACCATCTCCCACTGCCTTCCCACTTCTGTGACCTCGCTGGGAGTTCTTGGCCACAGCAACAGGACTCCCTATGGCAAACGACAAGCACCTGGTCCACAGTCGCACAGGAGGGCCTACGAATATACATCAGGAAGCGTCTTTCACTTTGAACTGGCCGCACGGATTCACTGCGGCCCGCCGGATGCCACCTGACACTGCTGGGCATTAACTTAGGGAGGAGCACGCCGCTTCACTGCGGCCCGTAAGGTATCCTTAGACACCTAAAATCTGAATAAATTAACTCTTTTAGAAGCAAAACAAAAGTGCGCAGAAAAAGTAGCCTTAAACACTGTAACCCTGAACAATTTGATGCCTGTACATCTCATAAGTAGAAAGAGAAAAAACCTTGTTTTTGTTAAATGTGTCATTAGCAGCAAACATTGGGATTCAGACTGTAGAAGGGATAAAGGGCCCAGAAGAGACAAAAAACTATGGCGAACTGAAGGCATTTCCTCCCTTCATCAACCACTCTTCAACCTTCTACTAATCTACTACTAATGGCCTTGAAACAACTGATTGCCCCAACTGGTCAGAAGTGTTTGGTGACTAACCTTTCTCTCCATGAATTACAGCATTTCATCACCAGCTCCTAGAATTTGAAGATAGTTGCCTACTCACTATCGCTGCTGATCTCCTTCCTCCTCAGCAATGCTGTTGCCGCAGTCAAAACCCCTGGCCGCCTGCATCCTTGCTTGAAATATATGAGATCATGATATGAGACTATGGGAACTAAAGGATTGAGTGGCTGGTGAAATCCAACATTAATCTGCGCCCCATAAGAATACCACCCGAGCAGTGGGAACCGCCTCTACTAGGACGTGTGTCGTTGTGCCCCCCTAACCCATATTCAATTCTCTACTCATTGGAAACAGCGCTGGACATCTGAGCCTCTCCTCCTCTTCTGGACTTGGGCA
The DNA here is from genome assembly GCA_963921515.1 of Calotriton arnoldi. Classification (NCBI taxonomy): domain Eukaryota; kingdom Metazoa; phylum Chordata; class Amphibia; order Caudata; family Salamandridae; genus Calotriton; species Calotriton arnoldi. Next base: position 15,734 of record CAWUFW010014378.1, on the reverse strand, counting down.
GTGGGACCATCTTGTGGTAGGTAAATGTTTCTCCATTGCCCCACTCACCCCTGCAAGTTGTCTCCTGGAATGTTAATCGCCTGACACATTTTATAAAATGTAAGAAGGTGTTGTCCTATCTGCAGTCTAAACGAGTTGACGTGGTCCTTCTCCAGGAAACCCATATCTCTCATGCCGAGTCCGAAAAGTTGTCGTGATTAGGTGGGCCGGGTAGTCCACTGCAGTTGCCCAGCGGCAGCAGCAGACAGCCTCGGGCAACCTAGGAAGTCCAACATGGCAATTATTTTATGAAGGTCCCTGCCTTCCACTATCCTTAAGACATGGACGGATCCAGATGGCTGCTATACCATTTGCTAACCTTTGGTTTTGCGGGCGGACACTTTGTGTCGGTTCATTGTACATGCCTACGGGATCTAAACGCTAATTGTTTCTTCAGCTCAACCGTCTCCTCATGGAAATCGGGGTCTTGCACTATTTCATAGGAGGGGATTGGAACCTGGCACTGGACGCGGGAGGCAATCACACCAGCCCAATGGATATAGGTAATAACGCAGATTGGGCCCTCCTAGGAGATGTTACTTCTGACCATGGGCTTGTGGATCTCTGGTGATTCCTGCACCTAGAGGTCTGGGAGTGTACTTTTTGTATTGCCTGTGCATGGTACCCAGTCTCGCCTAGACTACTTAGTCTCCCAGCCAATGGTGCCCTTTCCTTGGACTCCCAGCTCACTTACCAACCATTCCCCGATCCTGCTCTCCCTGGACCTAGGACTGTTCACCCCTGGTCATAAGCCATGGCCTTTACACATCTCATGTTACCGTACTCACCAGGGCAAATCTTTTCTCTGATCCCATGTTTCTACTTATTTGGAACATAACAGAGGGTCTGTCACTTCCCATCGGGTCTTATGGACAGCCGTTAAAGCAACTATCTGTGGCCAGCTCATGAGAGATGCAGCTCTTCCCAATGCCCAGAGGGCGACCCAGCAGAGGGCCCTGGATGACACGTTTGCGCCCCTCACATGCCTCTATACTGACAATCCCTCGTCCCCTCTTCGCCGCCGCTTGGAGAAAGCCCGCATGGATCTCAACACCCTGTTCACTTCTAAGGTCGATTTGAATGGTGACACTGCCACAATACATCGACATCCTCTGCATGCTGCCCATACTGGTCCCTCTTTCTTTGCTGCGTTCTGTGGACTGGAGCATACGGTCTTTTGTCTGGGGACCCTCCCGCCCCAGTTAGCCAGTAGCAAACTCATGGCTCACCGATCTTGTGGGGGCCAGGGCCTCCTCTCGGTTGAGCACTATGCTCTAGCCCTGCACTTGGCACAGCTTGCTTCCCAGAACTCCGGGCCCGCCGCTGTGGGTGCTGGCAGATTGCACCCTGCTTGTTGTCCACAGGGACTGCACCCACTCTACAAGAGTGGTGCACCTAAGCTGAGTCCCACCATCCCAATGCTGCAAGTCATGGTCAAATCAAGACAGCGGGCCCACCTCCTCCTTGGGGTGGATCCCCTTCTTCATGACCATGCACCATTAGGGGGCAACTCTCTCATCCATATAGGTGGTTAGATGTTGAACTGGGAGGCATGGTGTTCTGTGGGCATCCTTAACCATCATCAAGTCCTCAAACAGGGTGCCCTTAAATCCTTTGTGGCGCTCCGTGAAGAATTCGGTCTCTCATCTCATCAGTCCTGGTGTTATTTGCAGCTCCGACATTGTCTCAATCACCGTTTGGGTGCGTGGCCCAGGGCCCAGGGCCCTCCAGCCCTCTCCTCTAATCTCCTACCTAATAAAGTGGGGGCGCTTCCACAGTGTGATGTCTGGCTTCTATAGCCTTTTGATACACCACATTTTCTCTCTGCCCCTTCCAAATAGCCTTCGTATCAAATGGCAAACAAGACTTCAAACAGAATATGAACCGGAGCATTGGGCGAATCTTCTGGAGGCATTGGATTGTGGGACCTGGGAGGCCCGAATGAAGTTCTGTCTCTCTAAATCACTGCATGATTGGGGGCGCCAGAGAGCGCACGGCAAGATGGCTGCATCTTAGTGCTGCTATGCCGGCTAAACATAAATATCTGCCAATTATCCTGTGAAAAAACTGACATCCATAGCTAATTGAAGGGGCAAAGAACTAAGGAAGACATTGCAGATTGTTCTGAGCCCTCATGAGAACTGAGGAGGCCACTGTAATATGCCAAACGAGAACGGTGATGCGCGCCCGCTGGCAGGAGAAAATGGCGGCCGCTTGCTGAGCAGCCTCGGAGTGAGTGGATGTACTGCCACTGTGACTCCTGGTAGCTGAACGGAAAACGGCGAGATAGAGTGTCCGGCAGTGGAGCAAGGAGTGAGAAAGCCTGCACCACCTGCTTTTATGTACGTGCAAGGAGTGCAGGAGATAAGCCCTGGACCCTGCGGAGACGAGCGCAGCTCTGCGGGTCTGACTGGAAGCCTTCCCGGTGGACCTGCCCGAACTGGTAAAGGAGAACTGGGGGATGGCCTGAGGCACTGCCTGCTCGGCGCCAAACTAGCGAAAAGAGCACATGCTAGAAGCTGGGCAGCGACGGCTGCGAGCTGGATAGTGCGGTGCCACCTTCCATGGAGAAGAAGAGAGCGGGGAGCGATTGGACGGGCCGGGGGCAGCAGGAAACCCCGCAGAGGCGGAACGTATGGTAGGCCTCGGGGGGGTAGGTCAAAATAAGACCTCAGGGACAAAGGGAAATGCCGGAAGCTACCTCAGATACCTGATGAAAGCACAGGATACACTATACAGCTTACATATAAAATAACGTAAGGAGGCAGTACTGGACCCCAAGTGAACAACACGGGGGAAGGTGCTGGGATAGGCCGGAACATTCCAGGAGAAGGAGACCTGAGCTTAGATACTATATAGAGCACCCACAGAGTAGTAACAGAGAGCCATCAGGTGAGGCTGGGATTATTGCTATACGGAGAGAGAAGCAATCTACCTGCTGTGAGCTTATCAGCCAACAACTAAGTGCGGACTGAAGACGAGGCAGGAAGCACTGCTCCCCACCCGGGTTGGAATTGAGAGGCCATGGAGAAAACGGATAAGCAGCAGGTGAAGCTCACATTTCAGATGCGGAAACACGCCAAAACACAACAACATGCGCTCTCGGACTCGGAGCAATAGTCCTCGATGCAGAGATCCACGATGCTAGAATCCACCCTACTAGCAATGCAGCAGAGCTAGTAGGGCAAAATAGATGCTCTCAACCTACGCATGGACCACATGACGGCCAAGCTAGATAAACAGGGCGCTAGACTGGGTGAGGCGGAACAGCGCATTTCAAATGTGGAAGATGGCCTACAGACAGCTACCAAGAAAATGTTCGAGCATGGAGAAAATCCTAGCTGTGATACAGGCCAAAAATGAAGATTTGGAGGCGCGCTCGCGCAGAAACAACCTCTGGTTCACTGGAATGACGGGGTCCACCAACAAAGGCAACATTATGTCAAAACATGTTAAGAGAGAGCTCCAGTGCAGAACAACTATCCCACATCTTCATAGTTGAGAGGGCACACAAATTACTGATGGTAAGGCCCGCGCCTGTTACGCCACCATGCCCAATCATAGCCAAACTGCTAAACTATAGGGACCGTGATACTGTATTAAGACTGGCGCGTGAGAAGCAGGCCATAACATGTCAGGGGAACAGTGTGGCATTCTACCCTGATTTCACTGTGACATTCAAGGCTGCACGTAAGGACTTCCAACTGGTGAAAAAGATACTGCGATGGGAACAAATTCAGAATGCAATGCTGTACCCTGCTCGACTGCACATACAGACAGAGGGGAGGAGCAAGATCTTCATTTCGCCTAAGTAGGCTATGGCCTACCTACGCTAAAACACTGCTCAAAGAGCGTAAAAAAACGCTGGCTGTGGATGATGAGGATGGGACTCTAGACAACTGAGGAGGAAAACAACTGCAGAGAGCTACTAGGATTTGTGCTGTCTGAGAAGTAATTTGCAAGTACAATGGCACCTGACAGGGAACAAAATTGGCCCAAGGAGCTGAACTTGGATGCACTGAGATGGAAAAGTCCGAAATCAGTTGGGCAGTGCTACACTATGGTCAGGTACTGGTGGGGGGCATGTACTACTGGCATGAATCCCTTTATGTGATGGGTAGCCCAGAACAAGACAGGGGAAATTGGCCCTAAATAACTCACTTCGGGCTATAGCAGTATACAATTTGAAGTTCAGCCACCTCCGCACATCAGGAGGGAACTCAGCCTCTGGTTGCTCCTGGAGGGTATGCCCCAAATGACGGTTAATGTTAACCTGTTTCTTGAGTTTAGTCGGGAAGGCTTTGTCATGATTGGGGTGCTAAAGTGGGTGGGGGAGTGGGGGTGTTTGTTTTAATCAAGAGCTGGAGCAGCAGTGCATGCAATCTCACATACGTAAACCACTGCTAAATAAGAGGATGTGCATTCGTATCGACCGCTCTCCCTCATAAATATAGACACCTAAATGCTGGCAAAAATTATCGCCACCAGATTGCAGCTGCTCCTGCCGAGTCTGGTATTGCCAGATCAGTCTTGGTTTGTCCCTGAGCGATCGACTACCCAATCTGCGAACAATGTTTGCTATTCTGCACCAGCTGGACCCAGAGATCAGAGCTGCTGCAGTGTTACTTGACGCTGCTAAAGCTTTCAACTCCATACAGCAGCTCTGACACCAGGGGCTCCACTTGTTGAACATTTTCAAACCTTTTGATTCAGGACGGTGTTCAAAGGTTTGAAAATGTTCAACAAGTGGAGCCCCTGGTGTCTTACATCGTATCCTGCTGCAATGTTGCAGTATTCGGGCCTTGACCTTCTGCGTAGTTTGACCTATATAGATCTTGTCGCAAGGGCAGAGTATCGCGTAAATCACATTAAGCGTGTTGCAATTAGTATGTGTTTTGAGGGTGATAGACCAGTCCTTGTACTCTGCTGGTTTTCTGTATAATGTAGTATATAGACAGTTATTTGCAGTTTTTATCGATATGTCCAGAATCCCTGAAGTGGGTGGTTATTGAGGAAATCAAACTAGGAATAAGAGGTGGCGACTTGAGCTCCATTCTGAGCATCCGCGAATGCAAATGGATGGACCATTTCAACGCAATTCATGATGGCTTGAACGAGATGGATGCAACTTATGCCCAACTGTCCACTCTAAACAACGACTAGGGCCTGGAACCCCCTAATGGGTACATGTTAGTTTTAATCCTTGAGCAACACCAAACGAGGGCCCATTGGGTGTTTGACCTAGTGGGTACATGCTAGTTTTAATCCTTAAGCAACACCATACGAGGGCCCATGAGGTGTTTGACCACATTCAACACTATAGTACGATATTTGGAATTACCAATACAATATGTGTGCCATTGTGTCCCCATTTTGTGCTCTCTGTGTAACACACATGATCATGAATATAATGTTTATAAGACTTGGGTACTCTCCCTGTGAAAATTGTACACTTCAACTTTGCTCACTACGCATACATGAAGCTCTTTGTTCCATACATGCTATATATTTAACATTAAAGTCTAAGCATCTTTGCCATTATACAAAAGTGTGTTTAGCACACTAAGATTTGTAACCCCAATCATGTATTACGTTGCCCCACTATGATCCGTTTTGCTCTTAATTAATTTATATGTTAGGATTATCTATTTATGCCCTACCTATAATGTGCGCTGCGACATGCAGACAGGAAAACCCTTGACTATGCGAAGGACCTTAATGGTAGGCCTAATTTTGTTGAACAATTTAAGTGCAAGAAGCAGATTGTACCGCTATGTTACATCTATTTATTGTTCCCAAAACTATAATTGTTTATAAATCGGTTTATGTGTCAGGATTATCCATTGATGCTCTACCTATAATGTGCGCTACGACATGCAGACAGAAAAATCCTTTACAATGCGATGGATTTTAATGGTAGCGCTCATTTTGTTTAACATTTTAGATATGAGAAGCTGATTAATGTGCTGCCAATATTACAGCTATTAATTGTTCCCAAAACCAAGAAAGTTATCACCCCCATGTTGGGCTCCGGCATTGGAACTTCTATTTCAATTGCGCTGCACCACGCAGACTTTCAACCATCTGCCACTAAGAGGAATATAGAATTCTTTTCCTCCTTTTTACGTAATGTCAGTGCACCATCTATTTAAGAGAATTATTATGGGATGCAGTCAGTAGATTTCTAAATACAAACCAACTAATTCTTTCGTAATGAGGTTGTTTTTTGACATGTAGGATTTATTTCTTCCCTTTCTCTTGTGGACGTAATGTGCCCCGGAGCATCTGGGTCGTAAAATAACAAGTCATGCTTTAACGTGCAGAACGTGCACGTCTCCGGCCTGTATTTAAATCTCTCAGCTGACAAGTTCACGGTGTTAGCTGATCACCGTTCTTGCCAGCAGCCGGGAGGTATGTAACCAGTCACCGTCTTGATTGTCAGGAGACTTAGGGGCCGATTCCGATCTCGGTCGGAGGCGTACCCAACACCATTCGGTCGGGAAAAAAGCCATGCGAAAGCCTGTTTCCCGACCGATCCGTACAGCACACCGAACGCAGTAAGTACGATGCGCACAACAGCAAAGAGTCCGGCCGAGCCGTACTCACCCAAACCAGGTCCTGTTCCCCGACCGAGGCGAATCCGGAAAGCGCTGAATCGAGTCGCACGGAAGCCAAAATGCAGCTCCGTCCGGCCGAACGAGTACGATGCGCTTCCGCATGCGCGCCGAACCCGTCGCTACGCACGGCACGTCAAAGCATCCGGGAGAGGCGCACATAAGCTCCGATTCGCGCCACAACACGATCCACGGCTCCGAGACGAACACGGCAGCGACGAGGACCACGCGAAGCGACGAGGACGAGGCGAAGCGACGAGGACGACGCGGAGCGACGAGGACGACGCGAAGCAACGAGAAGGACGAACGACACGAACCAACCATGAATCCCTTCGTCCCGATCATACCAATATTCTACATTTACTACCGGAACAGGCACGGACGCGTACGGCGCAGAAGGTAAGCCAGACACCAACCACAAAACACATACAACACGTACACGACACATCACACACACACAGAGGGATGCAGAATATACTTACACCAGCAACAGCAGCACCATAGGGGCGGGATGCCCATCACCAATGCCACATATGCACACAGGGGCCTGAATGCGCACCACCACCCCTACCCAGGGGGCTGGATGCCTACCACTACTACCACCCTCAGCCAGGGGGCTGGATGCCTACCACTACTACCACCCTTAGCCAGGGGGGCAGGATGCCTACCACTACTACCACCCTCACCCAGGGGGGCTGGATGCCTACCACTACTACCACCCTCACCCAGGGGGGCTGGATGCCTACCACTACTACCACCCTCAGCCAGGGGGGCAGGATGCCTACCACTACTACCACCCTTAGCCAGGGGGCAGGATGCCTACCACTACTACCACCCTCACCCAGGGGGCAGGATGCCTACCACTACTACCACCCTTAGCCAGGGGGCAGGATGCCTACCACTACTACCACCCTCACCCAGGGGGGCAGGATGCCCACCACTACTACCACCCTTACCCAGGGGGGCAGGATGCCTACCACTACTACCACCCTCAGCCAGAGGGGGCTGGATGCCTACCACTACTACCACCCTCACCCAGGGGGGCTGGATGCCTACCACCACCCTTAGCCAGGGGGCAGGATGCCTACCACCACTACCACCCTCACCCAGGGGGGCTGGATGCCTACCACTACTACCACCCTCAGCCAGGGGGCTGGATGCCTACCACTACTACCACCCTCAGCCAGGGGGGCTGGATGCCTGCCACTACTACCACCCTTAGCCAGGGGGCAGGATGCCTACCACTACTACCACCCTTAGCCAGGGGGCAGGATGCCTACCACTGCTACCACCCTCACCCAGGGGGCAGGATGCCTACCACTACTACCACCCTCACCCAGGGGGGCTGGATGCCTACCACTACTACAACCCTCACCCAGGGGGGCAGGATGCCTACCACTACTACCACCCTTAGCCAGGGGGGCAGGATGCCTACCACTACTACCACCCTCACCCAGGGGGGCAGGATGCCTACCACCACTACCACCCTCACCCAGGGGGCTGGATGCCTACCACCACCCTTAGCCAGGGGGGCAGGATGCCTACCACCACTACCACCCTCACCCAGGGGGGCTGGATGCCTACCACTACTACCACCCTCACCCAGGGGGCTGGATGCCTACCACTACTACCACCCCCACTCATAGGATGGACAATGCATGACACAACCAGCACACCACAACCTAGGGAATGCAAGAAGAAGACATCCCCCAACACCATGACAAGCGTGTGTAGACTGTGTCAAATGCCTACAACACCGAACATGACTTTGAACATACAAAGTGACCCCTAGCACATGTGCCACACATATATGTGTGTGGCACCCACAATGCAAGCAGGCCATGACCATTGTGGCAATGGGGTCCAAACCCCCATCATCACAGTGACCAAAATGTAAGTGTGGGGTCCATAGCTGAAGCACACTTTGAACAATGTGGCAATGGGGTCCAAACCCCATCATCACAGTGACCAAAATGTAAGTGTGGGGTCCATAGCTGAAGCACATTTTGAACATTGTGGCAATGGGGTCCAAACCCCCATCATCACAGTGACCAAAAGGTAAGTGTTGGGTCCATAGCTGAAGCACATTTTGAACATTGTGGCAATGGGGTCCAAACCCCCATCATCACAGTGACCAAAAGGTAAGTGTGGGGTCCATAGCTGAAGCACATTTTGAACATTGTGGCAATGGGGTCCAAACCCCCATCATCACAGTGACCAAAATGTAAGTGTGGGGTCCATAGCTGAAGCACATTTCGAACATTGTGGCAATGGGGTCCAAACCCCCATCATCACAGTGACCAAAAGGTAAGTGTTGACAAAGAAAGAGGTGCAACTGCCAAACTGCATGGATGATTCCTGGTCACAGAACAACAAACACATCAGTGGCAAAGTAGTGTATGTGTCCCATTGCAACATAAATTGGGGGAGCCAAATCCTGCAGTGCAAATAAGACATAACTTTGGCCATGTGCAGACAAACAACACCCATGGGGGCTGACACCGTCAACAATCATCAATGACACAATGACAGAAGTGACCATCAGAATGCAGACCCACATATTTGCACCAATGGGCACACACATGCAGATACCCTGTGGAGACTGCAGATGTGAGGTGAACAGATACCATACCATGGCAGCAATGGGACACACAAACCATGATCATTGTGCTGACCGATGACCTAGGAGTCCCAGGGACAGCAGGGGAAACCCACCAAACTACATACAGCCAATGGCACACCCAAGATATGCCAATGCAGTGGTGCAGATGCACAAACACAAACAGGCAGACCCACACTGCACATCATACACAACAGGTGAGGGGGTGCCAGTGTCCCCAGGCAACCACACAACACATGAGGAGACCTGAATACCAATCATACAGATGTGCATACAGTGCCACACAAAGGTAACTCATGGATCCAAATCCCCTATGTGGGCAAGCAGGCATTGTCAGATGAGAGGGAGCACAAATCACACATGTCACACAGGCACGTAGGGACAGCAACTGACACAGCAAGACACAGACACACCACAGCACCACCCCCAGGGCCCCCACAATGTGGTGACCCTGGGCTGCATTACAATCGCACTGTGATGACAAAGCTAAATGTGGTTCACACTGTGAACCACAGTCATGTGTACTGAGCAACTAACTACCATCACACCTACACAAGCACAAATCAAACAGCATGGCCAGTAAGCCAAGGCCAACATGGAGGCAGGGGCCTAGCCGGGCAACAACTCTCATCTGCACACACTCAACACCACACCCCTCGACCTCCAACAATGTGCAGCAGTGAAGCACACATGCACTGGTGACATTGCACATGCACCCATGACTATTCCAGGGTGGTGGGTGGGAACCAAGGTGCAGAAACACATCACACATGGACACTCAACAAGACTCCTGAATGTCTGACACACTGCACACTACGCCGTACATGGACATGACGGCAATACCACACCAACCAATGGGATCCCAGCCACAGTCACACACCAATGAAGAAGCCAAGGTCACCCACAAAGAACACACATAGACAACAACCAACATTGCAGCCCGGACCCTGAGGAGTGCCAGCAGTCACACACACAACGTGTCACAATCACTGAAAGATAACACAAACTGGAAATCACATGACAGGGGCAAACAACAAGTGCCGAGGGAAACCTGACTGTGACCCATCTGCGTCTGCACACAAACTCAGCCCTGACAGCAAGCACACCTATGGGTGACACCCTGATGACCAGTAATGTGCCATGCACCCACATCACAGAGAACCCAGGGAGAAGACTTTGGGGGAACATAGCTCAACTCAGCTAGCATCACAAACAGGTACAACACTAGGGATCACAGCATGCACAGCTAAACGGAAGTGAACACACAGACATGCGCATACAACACACACCTTGGGCGCAGGCAATGTCACAGGAGTACACACTGCCATGAGGGGACTCCACTCCTGTGTGAGGAAAGCTGTGCCATATGTTGCCTCAGTAGGGCCCCACCATGTCAGCTGAGCACTTGGTCACACAATCAACAATTAGCACCAAATGAGGGCTCCCGTCACATCAGCCTGGTCATGGAAGTGCCAACGGAATCATCAGCACAGATCCAACACACTTGTATAGCAATGTTGCACTGACAACACAGATGAGTCCTTCCCCATTGATGCCCAAACCTGCATGTCCAGTGGAGATGGCCACACGGTCAGGGAAGTAGACGAATTGAACAATGGCAGGCACAACAGATGTGCAGGGGTGGAAGCCACAGATGTGAAATAGCCAATCTAAGTAGGAAATCCCATTGCCAAATACTGAACATATGACACCCTCAGATGCTGCTATGGATGACATGGATACACCACAGGATAGGACACATTCCCCCTGGACCACATGGGTTTCTGCACAGTAACACTTCATTATCATGAGACCAAATATCACCATCACTGCAGCAAGGGCATGGTTAGCATTATCAACATCATGTACATCAGAAGCAAAAGCACTAGAGAACAGAAAGTTGCTTTATTCAGCATATGTGACATTAAAAGTAGAAGTCCGGTAGAACATAAACAAAGGCCAATGGCCAGTCCATCAACAAAGTCACAAGTGGGTGACAGTGGCAGATGCCACCCTACACATGCCTGCACAAAACCAGGGACAATCCACTAGGAGGGGCAACCGGGGGGTAGGCCAGGCACCGCAGGGACAGGATCAGGGCTCACCAGGAGGAAGCAGGGAAGGGGTGGTGGGTGCTGGAGAGCCACTGACAACTGCAGTGGAGGTGTCTGACATGGTGTGTGCCGGCACAACTGGGGGGCATGGCTCAGATGTTGTGGGTGCCGGCACGACTGCAGTGGACCCTGCAGATGGAGTGGACAGGTCCGCCACTGCAGTGCCCAAGTCAGACAGGGTGGTAGTGGACTCCACTGCAGTGCCTACCACCAGGGGAGGAGAATGGGGAACAGGCAAGGTGGGCTGGACAGAGGGGAGGACACCCTCACCACATCAGTGGCACAGACAAGCGCAGCGGGGGGTGTGGTGCCGGGAGAGCAAGTGGCAGGGGAGAAGGCCGGAGCCTCTTGGGGATGGTATATCTGTGGGTGGGGGAACCTGGGGCAGGGTGTGGTGGGGGCACCTGTGGAGTGGGGGCCTGAGGGATGGAGGAAGGAGACCTGGTGCTTGAGCTGTAGGGCGGCGGTGGGGTCTTGCTCTTAGCACTCCGGGGGGACTTGCGGGTGGGGGCCTCAGTCTGTCTGCGCCTGGGGGAGGGTGTCCGGGGGCGAGGGGCACTCTGCTCCGTGTGGGAGGGCTTCCTCTTCCCCCTGGATGCTGGGGCAGCTGGATCGGAGGGGAAGAGGCCGAGGTCACTGAGGAAGAGGCGCTGGGTCTTTGGGGTTGCAGGTGAGGCAAGGGAGGGTGCTTTGGAGGGAGAGGCAACTGAGGACTGCGCAATGCCCGTGGATGCGTGTGTGTGTACCAGGGCCCCATCCCCTGTGAGTCTGGTTTCAGTCCCCTGACTGTGCGTGCGTGTGCGTTTAGTTTGTGGCGTGTGTGTCTGTGTGCTGGACGTGTGTGTGCTGGTGTGTGCCTGTGCCGGTGTGTGTGTGCTTGGGACGGGTAAGGTGCTGGGGAGTGTGGATGGAGCAGAGGCAGGAGGGGTGAGGGACTGTCTGAGGAGGGACACTGCTGCCGTCAGGGAGGAGTCCATGGACCTGTTGCCCCTCTGTAGGTCAGACATGCCCGATGAGATGCCCTCCATGAACGACACCAGCTGAGTCAACAGTGCGGTGTGCGCATGGAGGACACTCAGCATGGCTGTCTGCCCTACATGGAGCTGGCGAAGGAGGTACACAGACTCCTCACTCAGGGCAGCAGGGGACACAGGGGCAGGGGGTGCGGTGCCTGGCCCAAAGGAGACACGCTCCCGAACATGGGAGCCTCCACGGACCTGGGGAATGGGAGCCGATGGGAGGGCGGTGGTGGTGCTGGTGGTGGCGGGGACAGCAACACTAGCTGGGGTGTGGTGGCTGCTGACACCCGCCTCCACAAGGGAGTCATCCTCCGAGTTGCTCTGGTCCTCGGCTGAGGTGGATGGTGCTGAGGACTCCTCGGTGTGGCTCCCCTCGCCCTCCGTGCCACTGGGTCCCTCCGACCACTCCTCGGCTGCTGACCCAGTCTGGCTCTCTGGCTCCTCCTGGTCGTGGAGCTGTCCCCTTCCGTGGCCGTGGATGTATCTGCAAACAATGGGGAAACAGACAGACATCAGTCACCTGCACCAAACGCACACACCACTGTGAGCACAGCACATTACAGAGCAAGCCCTGGCATCATTAGTTGTACATTGCTAAAAGTGCCCTAACTGAACAGGAGAAGCCAATTGTCAGTCTGATGCCAAGCATGGCACTCACATCCCACATGGCCTTGCACCCATCTGTCTGGTGTCTGTTGGATTGCAACACCCCAGTGTGGACACATGCACCAAGTACACAGTAGTTGGACAGTGCAGAGGACACGGTGTGGCATGTGGACATGCACATATCACAGCTCTTGCCACTGAGTCAGTACAGGTTTCCGGATGAAAGGGATGCCCAGAGTCAAATAGGAAATGCATGTGATGCATACCAGCGACAGACACCATGATGCACCCATGTCCTGATAGCCATCGCCACAATGGTGTGCATGTAGCACATGTCACTCCCCTGCAGGACCACCAATAAGTTGACACATGCCATGGCAGAGGCATGACTGCTAAGTCATACATCACTGTCTCAGTGATGTATGACTTGGCAGCCAGACAACAACACTATGCACTGTGTCACAATAGTAGGTCATGGGGAATGCAAGTCCTGGAGCTGCACAAGTGCACATGTACATCCCCCACACAACACATCATCTTAACCCTCATCTGTCCAGGTCATACCTATTGGACATATGGAAGACCTGTGACACTACCCTCTGAACCTGAGCCCCTCACAATTTGCTGTGAATGGGGAACAGCTGCCTGAACTTCACATTCGCATACCCCAGTCTGCACGCGCAGCTGATCAAACACCTATGTGACACACAAGTATCGTCTCCTATGGTCACATCTCCAGGGGCATGCTGAGCCCCTACCAAGAAACACCCCAGCAGTCCTGGCAACTAATCCACAGCACACTGACACAGAGGCAGACACCTGAGGGGTCAAATCACTGTGCACAATGTGTCAGCTGATACACGGGAGTGGGAGTACAGAGTGCATTGCATGGCCTGGAGTAGGCATGACTGTCCTGCTCCACATGAATGAGGGATGTGCCCTGGACAGTGGATAGCTGGCTATGTATGTGTGACACACGTAATCTGCACACTCCTGGGGCCCAAACATTGTTCCCACCCGCTGCATGGGCGTGTGCCACATACCCCAGGCACATGTGGTGGCTCAGCTCAGCAAGTGGACCGCATATCAAAGCAACACGCGGATCACATGTCCAAACACAGGCGTTGTGTGAACAATGGACCCACCCATGATGCCCACAACAGAGTTAGGGAAACAGATGCTGTCCCCCACCTTTAGTGAAGCAAACTGCAAGGACACAGTCCCAAGTGACACAATTCCCTGAATGTAAGGGCCACACCTGGGTATCAGATGAGCAGTGGGCAGTGCACAATAGAGGGACATGGCTCCTGGACAACATGACTGCTGCACTGTGGCAGTTGAACCAGGCCAGAGGAGGGCACAAAGCATGTAATACAGAGTTCACAGTGCAGTCTTTGACTCACCCCTCCTTGCTGCTGTCTGGCCTTCAGCTGCCCATCCAGGTCTGGAAACACCACCGCCAGGATCTGGAGCATGTGGGGGTCAGGGTCCGTGTTCCGCCCCTCCTGCGAGGAGGCGACAGCTTCAGCTGGACCCGTGCAATCCTCCGGGTCCAGCCCCGAAGGTCCTGCCACCTCTTCTGGCAGTTGCGGACCCGGCGCTTGTAGACCCCCACGGACCGGACGGCCCGGACGATGTCCTTCCAGATCTCCTGCTTCCGATGGGCATTAACCTGTCAGGATGACAAAGTGAAAAGGCCATTACCACACATGCAACATATCCGTGCATGACACAGTTGTATATACATGTCTCAATCACAGGGGCACATGATGTACACAGGCAGTGCAAAGCTGCCCATGGACAGTTTGCCAGACGTCACTACATGGTATCATTGCATGGGAAGTAAAACCATGTTCAAATGCACTGTCACTGCACCATACCTGTCCAGTGCAAGTCACTACACACTATGGGGGTGACAACTACTCATTGAGCCTGCTAGCCAGTGGCGTGCAGACTTCCAGCCTTGCTAGTCACACAAAATGCACATTCAGAAAGGCAGTGCACAGAACACTCACCTGCTCCCCTGGTGTCCCATACAGCTTGCTGTACTGTGGAAGTAGGCTGTCCAGCAGGGCCTGGTTCTCTTCAAGGCTGAAGGCTGGGGCTCTCTCCACAGTACGTGCCATTGCAGGGTCCAGAGGGGCAGAGACAGCAGCAGTGCAGTGGCAGATGTCGTCCTGGAGCATGTAGTGCAGGCAAGTGAGCTCTCAGGGGAACAGCCAGCAATATATATGTGCTGGAGAGGCAGATACTGTCCCTTGTGTCCAAAGTGATAGGTCCAAGTCGTTTGCATCTTCTGAATCTGGCCAATCCATGGAATAGCAGCACCAAAACACGCCCACAGCATCCTTCAAATCTTCAACTTCATGACATACATGATTTTGCAACATTGTTGTGGGTGACCAACTGATTTTCCAGCAACCGACTCGTTCGAAATTCGAAAACGCGTCCGTTGCGCAGGCAAGCCCATTGTCAATGGGTGCGCACCGATCGGTCCATTGCGGTACAACGCGTACAGTGGTACAACGTGTACCCGCACACATTGAATGCAATGGGCCGGCCGGAGGCACCGATCGGTCCATTGCAGTACAACGCGCACAGGGGTACAACGCGTACCCGCACACATTGAATGCAATGGGCCGGCCGGAGGCACCGATCGGTCCATTGCAGTTCAACGCGCACAGGGGTACAACGCGTACCCGCACACATTGAATGCAATGGG